>OY744534.1:43727120-43789620 GCA_963556195.1 Sepiola atlantica
ACGTATAAGCCGTTTAATTTAAAAGGACAAAATATTTTCGTTTATTATGTGACCGTGTTGATAAAGTGTTAGCCTTCACTTCCAATATTTTATGCAATCTTTCAGTGTTCGAATCGCACACTAGGCACTTTTTTTGTTTTGTTTGTTTTTGCTATAGCGTTCCAGTGAATTCCTAACCGATATCGTTTTGATTCTAGTTTTAATAATTCTTTTATTGCGATTTAAAGTAAAACAAATATATATTTTTTACTTTAACTGACATGCGAAACCCGATATTGACGTGCACTTCTGCTAGTATTACATGTTTTTTAAGTTTAAGTACAAAAATATTCTCCATTCATTTTCAATAAACGACTTCAATTATTCACGTGCAGCCTTCATAACAACACAAATTGGCCCACGAGGCCTTCGATGGACCCTGAGTTCAACATGCATGGTTTATATCATAGCTAGACAACTAAGCAACAGTGTAGTATCTGTTCTGATATAACACTTCATCTTTTCTGTTCTCGTCGGTGAAGAAGAGATCCTTCTAGATTGATAATTGTTATCCTTGTTCCAATCCAGCGTGCCCTTTTGGGGGAAGATGGATTTTTCTCACATTAAAAACCGACCTCTGCCCTTGTAGGGAGGCTAGTACATAGGAACAGCGAAGAGAAATATATTTAAGAAATTAAACTGTGCTTTTGTTGTTTTTGTTAATTACTTTCCGACATTGTTGACGACATATCTACTGTTCACTGAAAAGGGAGCATAACTCTTGACTTGAAATAACTAAACAGCTTATGAAGCTTGTGAGTGTAATTTAAAAAAGCTAAGTTCTTAATTTTCTTTTATTCCTGAACTGTCTCTTTCTTAAATAATCCATGTATTAATGTTGCGATGACTACTTAGTTAAACAATTTTTCCCCAGGTTTTTTGCTTCCTTTGCCTGTTCCACAAATCTTTATTTGTCTGTCTTTTTTACTTGTTAATATTCTGCTAGGTTTTAGAGGGGTCAATGCGTTCGAGGTTGAAAGAGAGGAAAAGGGAAGGGGATGAAGTCCACTACCAAATACACTAGCCTGACGTAGTTAATTAACCACGAGATAAGACATATTTATATCTGCCACCGACCGCCAATGGAGACGAAAATTTCAACTGAAGCTTATGGGTGTAATTTTTTTAAAAAAGCTAAGTTCTTAATTTTTTTATTTCTGAACTGTCCTGTCTTAAATTTTACTAATTCTAATCATGTTACTAAATTTACTTGTATTTACCTTGTGCTTTTCAAAATTTTAATTTTGAGTTTCAATGTATCCATTTTTCTCCGTAGCCTTCATTGTATAATGAGTTAACTAGTTTTTCTCAGCTGTTACCCTACTGACTGTCTATCTCTTATCTGTACTAACTTGTGAGGGGGAAACATATCTCCAATTTCTGTTCCCTCTGATAAGTGTACAGTGAACTTCAACACATATATATATATATATATATATATATATATATGTGTGTGTGTGTGTGTGTGTGTGTGTGTGTGTGTGTGTGTGTGTGTGTGTGTGGATGAAAAAAAAGTTTTTTTACCTGCGGGGGCTAAGAAATCCCTGATTAGTAAACGGGCGCAGGCTATCCTCTCTCGGGGTGTTGGACCCGTAGACCTTGTCAGGCAATCAATCTAAGAGAAAAGAAAACTCTGACAATAAATCCTTGCTGCTAACCACTTACGTCTTGGCAGAAAACCGTTGGGGATGATGGCCTCCTTAGTCTTGATCGACAACCTTCCTAGAGCTGGAATCTCGAACAAAGTATCCGGTTTGCAAACCTATAATTGCTTAAAGGGTAGATGGGCTCTGCTTATCGCCCGGCCTTCGCACTCCTTCTTTGTCTATTAGCCAGTCGTAGAGGTACAAGCACTAAGACGCCTCTAAAGACGCATAGTGCTTGGCCTTGTTTCCTGACTAGGGCGATGAACGCTGTCTCTCTTTCTCTCCATCTGGGTAACTTGGGGAAGTTTTTTCATCACTAAGACTAGTCTGGGTCGCTCTTGTTCCGACAGGTTGAGAGTACGGGCTAGACAGCTTGTCTGGTTGCTGTTTCCGACTGGTAGTTAGGAGCCCTAACTCTTAGGTAGCGCTAAGAACGGCTGCTCCATCAACAGTTGCATAATATCGTGGGTAACTGTATGTGCCATGTCGCGCATGGAAAGGGACCCTACAGTTATTCCGGTGGGCTTTCCCGAGGCCACAACCCCCATGGACCAAGTCACGACTAATGGACTGTTTGTGTGAGCTTATTGGCGCCAAACAAACACCCACTTTGCCCTCCCCACTCTATCTCAAAACAAACATGAATTTACAAAATAAAATAAAAACCTAAATTAGACACCCAACAAAAAACATCCACGCCTCCGCCTTTGAGGCTCGCATTCACAAATATCCGGGGACTTAGAACCAACATTAACGACGTAGAAACTTTTCTCCTGACAAACTCCCCGGATATCCTAGCACAAAGTGAAACGATCCTTCAATATTCAATCTCCTCTCACCATTTTGACATGACTGATTACCTTCCACTTAACCGTAAGGACTCTGACACACATATGCATGGGCTAGGAGTTTATGTTCGGAACACCCTCCCCTTGACTAGAGAACATAGGTTAGAATCAGATGACCAAGCCTACATGTGCTTTAGATTGACCTTACATCACAGAGTTAGTTACTTATATTTCTTATACCGTTCTCCTTCGACCCAGGACTGTACCCTGCTTGACTCTGTCTCTAAAAGCTTAGAAAGAGCACTCTCACTCGACTCAAATACCCAAATACATGTATTTGGGGATTTTAATGCACACCACCGTGACTGGTTGGGATTCTCCAGCGTTACTGATGCAGCTGGGAACTCTACTTTTAATTTCTCCTCAGCTCACGACCTCCCACAGACTGTCATTTTTCCGACCCGCCTTACTGATCGTGCGGACCAGCAAGCCTCACTTCTCGACCTGTTCTTGACCTCACTACCCGAGGCTTGTGTGGAGAATGCGCATAGCCCGCTCGGAAACTCTGATCACGTGGTGGTAATGATACTTATCGCCTTAAAAACTTTTCCAAAAGCTGAAGAGCCGTTGCTGAAAACGACGAGCAACTATGAGCAGGCTGATTTTGAGTCAATCAGGGATCACATCAGCCACGCCCCATGAGGTGAAACCTTCTCACTCCCTGCTGATCAGTGTGCAAATGAGCTAACCAAATGGGTCAAAGCTAGCATTGATGCTTATGTCCCCACGCGAAAATTCTTCAGCAAACCCCACTCTCTTCAATGGTTCACCTCAGAATGTGCAGCTGCTATTGCTGAGCGGCAGAAGGCATTTCGCAAATTTGGCCGCCATAAGTTAACTGCGAATAAACAAAAAATTATAGAGGCAAGAAATGATTGCAAAGTAGTGATAGATGAAGCAAAGATGAGGTATACAGAGATAACCAAAAAACGCATTCAGTCACAGAAACTAGGTACTCGCGATTTCTGGAAAATCTACAATAGTGTGATGAACAATGGACAATCGACAATTCCCTCGCTATCAAATCACAACGATGTTGTTTGCACCGCAACTGATAAGGCTGAAATACTTGCCCAGCGTTCAGAAATAAAAGTTGAGCACTGTTCGGAGATATTAAAGATGGGCTGTCACTTAGCTATAAGCAAGGTTTCAATATCGTTCGTTGAACCCTCTCGACTGTCTGCTGTTTAATACCTTCTGTATTTAGGCACCAATAGAACTTAATTTCTCCTGTATTATATGATAATTTCCGATAGTTTTAAGGATAGAGCGAAAACGTGCAGAGATCAGGTGGACTCTGTAAATTAATTTTTTCGCCCTGTGACCGTTTGAAATTATAACTTCCTACACTGATGAGAGCAAAAGGTTTTAAATAAGTATGGCAACAGGGTATGTAACGTTAACAATTATTTTTACTATAGCATTTAGTGAGTGCCACTGAAACAGTACCATATCTCCCAATAACATTTTTTTTTTTAATTTAAAACTAAAGTGTTATGTATTACTTATGTCAGCTCTTGAACAGGTATTTTACTTATATATATATATATGTGTGTGTGTGTGTGTATTTATTGAATTCACCTTGCATTGAACAACTGAAGATGAAATAGATTTGTCATTTTTACATTCTTTATTTCTCTTTTTTCATTTGTTTTTATAATTGCTTTATCTTTGCTATATAATAATTGCTAATATAATAATTGCTAATATAATAATTGCTATATCCCGTATATTGAGCATTAATCACTTCACGATAGGATCAAATTTCTAAAAGTGTACATTCTACTTTTCGTGTCATACCTTATATATATATATATATATATATATATGTCTCAGACGTTTCTCAACCATTAAAATTAAAAAGAAAAATTAAAAAAAAAAAAACTTAGTCCCAAGTCGTTCAGTGGAAAATCACTCATGTAAGTCAATTTAGTTTTTACAGTTATTATATTAGTTTGCTTCTAACATTATTGAAGGGATCATCAGTTGTTTACCATGAAAAACTGTTTCGGGAATTTAATATATATATGAAGAGTTCGAATGCAAAACGCAATAAATCCAATCTGTTCAAATTGAGACATTAAATAATAAAATGGCGGATGATTTAAATATAGACTTCGAAAATAAAAGATTCTTTTAATTGAATGCAAAAAATAAATTATGCCAGTATCATATTATGTAAAACAAAATTTTATGGCGTGATTGAGTCTTAAAAGGCAGTACTTTTTTAAAATGGCGTTTATCGCGTTTTGCATTCGAACCCTTTTGCGTTAGCATGAAACATAGATGTCTCTAGGTATTTAAATATTTAATATTTATTTATAAAACTATTATTGTTTATCAGCCCTCTCCCACAAGGCTGGGAACTCTCGAGTAGCTTTAATAACAAGCAGTACAAATAGCTATATGCAAGATCCAAACGCCGTTTCGTAGATCACTCTAACTGCCTGGTAAATAGCCGTCGATTTCGCTATTTACAGTTAAAGTTCCTCTATATTTACTAACTAATTGGCTATGGCCGATGGATAAGATCCCCGACTACGAATCAGTGGCGATTTGTGATCGGGGTTCGCGCCTACCGACCGTTGAGAATTAGTTCCTAGACTGAAGATTGCGTTAGCATGAAACATCGATGTTTCTAGGTATTTAAATAATTAATATTTATTTATAAAAATATTATTGTATGTATGTATGTATGTATATATATATATATATATATATATATATATATATATATATATATATATATATATATATATATCGTTGTATGGGATAAACTCCTAAATTAATGAACCGATCATTTTTAATTTTGGAATATATATTATTGGCAGCACAGTCAGTAACATGGACAAAGTATTACTTTTTTATAAACTTTAACATTTAGGGGGTTCACCTAACCAAACTCGCACCCGCCCCCGCCCCCGCCCCCAAAAACTCTTTAAATAAGTTAGATACCAACATTTTTTTGGTTATATCAAGTGATGCATTTTTAAAAGGATCTGTGCGCGTCAATAATATGTATGTGCTTGGTAAAATCCTAAACTATTGAACTTATCATTAGGAATTATTGAACATATAATTTTTTGTAAACTTTACCGTTTGAGGAGGTGCCACCGAAATCGTACCATATCCCATAAAGAACGAAAAATAAAACATCAAAATTTAAAACTAATGCTATGTGTATTGCTAACACACGCCTGTGACGTGTATTCTACTACTTACATATATGATAGCCCTTCAGCATTCAAAGACTTTAAATGTCCACGAGAACAAGGAGAACGATAAAAAGATAATTCCATTTCACTGATTCCCTCAAAAGATTAATTATTTAATAAAATTAATGAAAAAAAATTAATGTGATTATTGACTTTTCTTAGCAAGAATTATATTTATACATGAAATTAAATACGTTCTTCTTTTTCAAAGATGAACCTCAGAAATCGATTTTTAAGCATGGGGAATCGATTTCACAAGTAAACAATTTAATTGGGAATATTTATAACTTTATTTCTAATTCATCTGCCATTGCTCCTTTTAATAGATAAAGATTAAATATAATCCAAGGTCTATAACACGAACGCACACACAAACAATCATATATATATATATATATATATATATATATATATATATATATATATATATATATATATATATATATATATATATATAGTAAGTCATGAAAATATATTTATGGAAATTAAGCGACACAGAAGATTCCGCGTTTCATCCCCGTAGGGAATCGTCAGGCTAAAATACATAACATATTTTATCTCCTTATAATATTTTATGTGGATACATGAAATAATATATAGATGTGCGCTCGTGTGTGTGTGTGTAAGATAGTGTGTGTACTATATATGTGTGCGTGTGTCTGTGTGAGAACCCCAACAGAGTGCTCGATTATTTAGAAAAATCAAAAATAAGAGTGCAATATTTATTTATATATGTATTGCAAAAGATCAGAAAAATATCGGTGTCGTCGGTTTCAAATCAAAACAAAGGGGACCTATAATTCGTCTCCTTAAACGGACTCTCTTCAGCTCTGTTCATGTCTGCCTTCTCGGAAAATTGCGGCTCGCGCGCTGTGTGACTTGTTCATGATATTTCGATCCTCTCCTTTATTTTCATTTTTATTATTTTTACTAATTCCGCAAATATCTTTTTTTATTATTATTATTATTATTATTATTATTATCATCATCATCATCACCATCATCATCATCATCATCATCATCATCATCATCATCAACTAACTAGGTTTGCTCGTTTTCGTTTTTGAATCAGGTAATTGAAGAGTTACCCCCTTATATCGTACAAATATTTTTAAACATAAAAATAACCTGACTGATTTTTTGTTCACTTATTGCAGGATGTTTTTTTCCATGATTTATCATAGGCTATTGACACACATTATTAATTCCCAATTCGGGGGTTTCCCTTTTTCTCTTTTCGGCGAGCAGTGGGTGGGGTAAGTTTTTAATTTTTAGTTTTTAGATTCTAGATTTTAATTTTCAATTCTCCGACGCTCGGGATGAAGAGGGGGTCTGCATCACATAAATTCATAGATCAAAGAAAAAACTATCTTTACTTGCTCACTACGTAAATATCGACCGAATTTGCGGGTTGAAATGTCGTATTAATAAAAAAAATAATAAAAATAAAGCAGGGGATCAAATATCGTCAAAATGTCACACAGGGCGCGAGCTGCCATTTTTGGAGGGGGAACATAAACAGAGGCTGAAGAGAGTCCGCTAAAGGAGACCAATTATAGGTCTCTTTTGTTTGTATTTGAAATCAACGGTACCGGTGTTATTCTGATCTTCTGTAATATATATATGAAAATATAACAATGTAAATTAAATTTATATAGGTCAGATAATTCACGACAGGATCAAATTTCAATTACAAAAGACAAGCTCAATATTTAGCATTAAGTAGAGCTTATAGATATATTCAACTTTTCGCTCGGTATGGAAGCGGTAATAGACCGATATTAGATGTTTACATTTTTCAACCAAATTAGCTTGTTTAAATACATCATGGAACTTTTTTGTCCTTTAAATATGCTCTCGAGACTATTACCACCCCTCTTTTAAAGTGAATTGTGGACATGTTCCTAACTTGACTCTGTTTTTTTCAGGCCTTGCTATCTCCAATTGACGAATTTCAATTTTCTTTGTGTAAATTTTTATTCTATGATAAGAATATATTTATTTTATGGTAAACTACCCGGATGTTATGTTTAGTATACTGATTTATTGGAACAGTTATAAATCCGATGTCTTGCTTTGGGTATAAATTATTATAAAATGATACAATAATAAATCTTGAAATATATATATATATATATATATATATATATATATATATATATACTGTTTTAAGCAAACATAATTCGCTTTGAACTAATGCCAAATATCCTGTATGTCTACTTTTTGCGACTTATCAAAAAGAGAGCAGTTTTAAAAATATATAGTTATGTAATGTTTCTTTCTGTTATTATGGTATGTTAATTTTTTTATTTGTAAAATAATATCAAGTTTTTAAATAAATCTTTTAGACTTATGTGAGATTAGAACTCAGGCACTGACGTCGTAAAACCTACTGCCTTAGTAATGTGTACGCTGCCTATTCCTTTTTGTCAACCAATCACATGTTTCTATTTGTATACGAACAGATAAACTCCGAAAACACCATAACTTTCGATACCATATAAATAGATATATTATTTTGTCTATTCAGATCGCACTAAAGTCGGAGATTACATCGGTCGAAACGTTGTGATGTGAGTTGATGTTCGCATCCTTTTTATCTCACCTTGTTTTTAGTTTGCATCAGACGTGAATCTGATCCAAGGCTGCTGACCGTGAGCGCTCATCCCTCGATTCATTCCTTGCATAACAGATATTTCTGATAGTATCCTACGCGTAGTGTAGATTTCGACGAGAATAAAGGAGAGAGTTTGTGACTTTGGATTAGATTTAACCTTGAGCCGTTAAGAATGAACCATGGGAGGACGAATCAAAACTAATGTTAGAAATATTCCCAATTAAAATGTTGACTACTGAAATAGACCCCCATGCTTAAAGATCAATATGTAGTGAGGAACATTAACTACTACTACTAGTACTACTACTACTACTACTACTACTACTACTGCTAGCAGAGGTGTGCAGAGGGGAGGGGGCGACGAGGCGATGAACCCGGGCATCCAAATTTATTTGTGTGTATGTGTGGGTAGGAGCGATCATCCAATCATATTCAAACTATCTTCCTCTCTCATAATATCTAGGACCTATACTTGAGTCTTTGGGACATACAATCAAAGAGTTGGCCCTGGGTATCACCAGACCTCTACACGCCACTTTTGCTTCCCAAATTAAATGTTAAATAACTAATCATATTACTAATGTGTTTGTTTGCCAGAACAAACAATACGTAAATTCACCATCGTAGTTACTTACTCTCTCATGCACATACTGAGTAGCGTATTTTTCCACGAAATTTCGCAAATATTCTTCTTCGTACTAGTTATAAGCGGTAGAAGCTAGGTCAAGATGGAAATTGATATAACCGGGAATGTACGAGGACCGCTCAAACTAGTACATATTTAATTATTTAACATTTAATAGACTGGACTTGTAATAAGGATGACAGAAAGCATTTCAACACGCTATTGTCTTTTGGCGGGAAACTGCCATGTGGCACACGTGATGTTAATGGTCACGGGAAGGTATATTATAAAAGAGAAATAAAATGTCACCCTTAAGTGATGCGTTGTCAAACCTGAGCTAGTTGAGACACTTACAGATGACCACCCAACCGTCGTTCTGGTCATCCATTGGACTACTGGATCTTTTGGGTCAAGTCAGCGTTGAACGGGCAGGCGAGAAAGGGGGGAAGAGGGGAAGAGATAATGGGAATAGAAAAGGGAAAAGATGAGAGAAAAGAAAAACGGAGAGAAAGAAGATGAGGAAGAAAGATAAAAGGAGAAAAGAGAGAAAAGAAGCGGGATTAGATAGAAGAGAACAGAAGCAAAGAATATTAGGGAAAGAGAGAATAGAAAGGTAGAGAGAAAAGAAGAGGAGAAAGAAGATAGTGGGAGAGAGAAAATATGAAGAAGAAAAAGAGAAGAGGGTAGAGTGAAGAAAGATAGAGGAAGAGGGAAGAGAAAAAAGAGAATAGTGGAGAGAGAAGAGATTAGGGAAAGGGAAGATGGAGAAAAACGATAAGAGGGAAGAGAGAGAAAAAAGGGAAGAAAACGGAGAAAATAGGGGAGAGTAACGCGAAGGGGAAAGAAGAGAATATGGAAGAGAAAGGAGAGTAAAAAGAGGAAATAAAAAAGAGAATAGAGGAGAGAGACGAGATAGGAAGGAAGAGAAGAGAATGGTGGAAGAGAGAGAGATGGGGGAGGGGAAGAAGAGAAGATAGAGAGAGAGAGAGAAAAGCGAGACAGAAAAGAGAGAGAGAAAATGGAGAAAGGGAGAGAGAGAAGGGTCAAATACATGTCCAGCTGTAGAAGACACCATTCCTTGGCCAACCGGTGGAAAATGCGGTGCCTCCAAGTTTGCACAGGAAAGTCATATATTCGCAGAGATTAATGACAATGGGTATGACAAGTTCATCTGCACCAGTACCAGAGCTCGGGTCAAAGAATTTGGCCCAAAATGCGGGGAATGGAGACAGCATCGTCGTTAAGGAAGTACTTCTTAGTCATAGTAGGGGGAGGGGAGGGAGGAGAAGAGAATATGTGGTTGTCGTAGTGTTGGTGTTTGGAGTGATACGAGAAAGGGGAAAACGATCAAAAGCTTACTATAATGAAGATTTCGTGTCTGTATGTGTGTAACTACAACTCGGGATATTATTTAATAATCCAATATACAAATGCATCTTAGATTTTCCATGTTGGACCTAAATAGAAGTGCATCTGGAAAATAGATATTTGATTCTGACTAACGATGTCTTCCTTTTATCCTGGCAACATGTTCATTACACTAAAAACGTGCAATTGGCCCTAGTTTATTTCCGAAAATATTTTTTCAGTCAATGAAGGTTATTACAATGGAGAAAATTTTAAATAATGACCTAAAAGTCTCAAAATGTAAAGTAGATCCTTTTTTTTAATTTAAAAGTAAAAATATTATTATTTTACTTGGATTTTTAGCTTTTTTTCTATCTTTTCGTGGCTTACACATTAATTTATTTTAAAATTTATACTAAAATTACATTAATAAATCCCGGGTTACACCAGGTAGGTACAGCCAGTGCATTTCACAAACTTTGAGCAAATTACGATCGTTTTTATATCATCTCATGAGAGTTTAGCAATCCCAATAATATTTTTAAATCCTAACCCATAACTTTAGTATCGTAATATCTATTTTACAAAGTTTTTTTACCAGAGCTCTAAAATTCAAGCCCTACCCAAACTTTATCGGTTTTACACAAAACTGCATCCAGTAATGAACCCCCAATTTTGTAGCTTTGGTGAGAGTGTCATCACCATGTAGTTGCCATTATTCCTAAGTCCACTCTGACCGTGATCGGTGTGGTAGTACCTTCCAGCTGCTCGTCTATGGATTAAATAGTATCTATTGTTTATAGTATATTTGTTTACAAAAGATACGAATTTTTGAAAGGCACTTACATAGGACGCCATTTGCTCTGACTTTTTTCATGCCGTCAAGAATTATGGAATCCGCTCCCAATCCCGGCACCGCAGCTGACAAATACATTCCCCTAACCGACCGTTTCATTTTTCAGTTTATTTCAGTTGAAACATCAGGGATTCTCGATTCTAATACTGTATGATTCATATGAGACATTAGACGGATGATAGCCACTTACAGAGACCGCTTGAGTGTTCCCGCGCATCCCTAGCTAACTAGGTAACGCCATGTCTATTAAGACGTCGTCCCACAACGTGTAAGTCTTGATGGAGAAAACAAACAAAAATAAATAAACGGTTATCAAAATATTTTTTATTATCCCAGATTTTATTAATAGTATGTGAAAGATTTTCTGAAAAATAAATAGATAAGTTTTTGAAGAAAACATATCACATATATTGTCTTCAATTGTTTGTTTTTGTTCATCTTCTCTTTCACTATTCCGGTCTTTTCCGCATTGTTTACAGCCTTATTAAATACCTATATACTTATGAACATGTATGCGTTCTTTTGTAGATTGTACTTCAAAATATACGCTCACAATAAAATAAACCATTCGTTTACAAAACATATGTACGATTTTGGCATGAAATGGAGCAACGGTGGTTGATAGGCCATAAACTGAATAATCAACCAATCATAGCCGTTTATTTTGGTCATTGTTTTGAAGTATTTAGAGATCCAACATCTAGCAAATATTAAATGTTCCAACGATGTTTTAGCATTAAGAACCCGACCTGAAACGGGTATTTCACCTTGTAGTTTATGTATGTTTTACATTCACCGCCTTTGTCAGCTCGCTATCGATTCGCAAAGTTCTTAAAGTTCGTTACTTGAAATACTTGAAACCTAAATGTTAAATAATAAACATTTCATTCATAAGTTTTTTGTAAACACAAGATATAACTATAACATTTATTGATATAAATAGATAAACATTAACATTTATTCATATAAATAGATAAACATTAACATTTATTGATATAAATAGATAAAAATTAACATTTATTTATATAAATAGATAAACATTAACATTTATTTATATAAATAGATAAATATTAACATTTATTTATATAAATAGATAAACATTAACATTTATTCATATAAATAGATAAACATTAACATTTATTCATATAAATAGATAAACATTAACATTTATTTATATAAATAGATAAACATTAACATTTATTCATATAAATAAATAAACATTAACATTTATTCATATAAATAGATAAACATTAACATTTATTCATATAAATAAATAAACATTAACATTTATTCATATAAATAGATAAACATTAACATTTATTTATATAAATAGATAAACATTAACATTTATTCATATAAATAAATAAACATTAACATTTATTCATATAAATAGATAAACATTAACATTTATTCATATAAATAGATAAACATTAACATTTATTTATATAAATAGATAAACATTAATATTTATTCATATAAATAGATAAACATTAACATTTATTCATATAAATAGATAAACATTAACATTTATTCATATAAATAAATAAACATTAACATTTATTCATATAAATAGATAAACATTAACATTTATTTATATAAATAGATAAACATTAACATTTATTTATATAAATAGATAAACATTAATGTTTATTCATATAAATAGATAAACATTAACATTTATTCATATAAATAGATAAACATTAACATTTATTCATATAAATAAATAAACATTAACATTTATTCATATAAATAAATAAACATTAACATTTATTCATATAAATAGATAAACATTAACATTTATTTATATAAATAGATAAACATTAACATTTATTTATATAAATAGATAAACATTAACATTTATTCATATAAAAACAATTTTTAAAAATGTGTCGTTGGTCGCTTACGAGAAGAAGCAGTAAGTCACCCTCTCCCCTTTCTCTATTTGGCGTCGCTAATTAGAGAGAGAGGGAGAGGTCAGTCACTTTCCCCTCTTCCTGAACTCTTTTATTAAATCGCTTTCATTATTTTCTGTTAATATCGACAAAACTATTGCATATATATGGGAAAATAGGACGATAAAATTACGAGTGAATAACGCCAAACATTAATTTATTATGAACTGTTTAAAACATAGTTATGCAAATGAGGCATTCAAAGTTATGTCGTTGAGCTGTTCGTGCCAACGATATATACACTATTTCAAATACTATGTTGTATTGTTGATTTAAATAGTAGTAACCCGTTTTGATGGTAATATAGGAGTGATGAATGATAAATCTTTCGCATTTATTTATTTAAATAATTAATATAAGCAAAATAAATTTCTTGTGTGTATAGAAATGTAAATAAATATTAGAAATGGTGTTCTTGTTTAGAAAGCATTGTTTGTATGGTAATGTGAATTATTAAAAAATAAGAACGTCATACAATGCATATTAATTTTATTAACTTTTTTCAATGCATTGTATGGCGTTCTTATTTTTAATAATTCATATTACCATATAAACAATGCTTTCTAAACAAGAACGCCATTTCTAATTCAATTTGCACCGCCACGTGCCATGTTCTTGACTAAAGAGACCCACATTCGCTTCAATAACAGACGAATTGAAAACACATCAAAAAACGATGAGAAAAAAAGAAAAAGAAAAGTATTTAATATATCTTCTTTTTTTAATTCTGATGATGAAGTATATCTTCGAAAATTTAATTGCAAAAAAGTTGAAAAAAAGTTAATAAAATTAAAATGCATTGTATGGCGCTCTTATTTTTAATAATTCATATGAGTAAATAAGTATGTTTTTAGTTTTTTTTATATCACACTATTTTAGTTTCGTGGTTTCTTTTAAGGGGATAAATAAAGTTATCTGTTTGTGTGTGTCTAGATAAAGGTAAAAAACTACATAAGCCACATCCACAAATCGGGTATATTCTTTTTCGGCGTAGTTGCTTTCCAAGGATAAGAAAAGACCATACATTATAATGTATAGGTAACTAAAAATGCAACTCATAGAATCGTTGATAAAATTCACAATCCTTTCAGTAATCAAAGTCTTTGGTAAAAATAAACTTCAGTCTATGTCTGACTTGCCCATCAACATTAAGTCACGAATATCCAACAATCTTAGTTCTATCACCGTTTAATGAGAAGCACATCTGGATACGGCGTTGAAAATTGTCTCTTTGTACTGCCTCGATTTGGGCTGTGATGACCCTCTTCAGTTCAGGCATAATTTGGGGTTGTTTTAATGCATATTATCTTTAAGATAACCCGCAGGTAATGTTGCATAGCCCCACTCTTGGGCCGCGGCGGTTCTCATTTCGTATACTCGTCCCTGAAAGGGCCGTGGCAGTTCACATTCAATACTCGTCATTTTTCAAACATCATAAATCACATAGTTCATATATTGTTTGCATACCTTTAGATTTCTCCCTCGCTGTGTAGAGGGTCGCCGTCTCGATGTCGTCTAGTGGATGAATTCTTTCTTCTTTCCTTCCTGCCGTGAAC
This sequence comes from Sepiola atlantica, assembly GCA_963556195.1. Taxonomy (NCBI): domain Eukaryota; kingdom Metazoa; phylum Mollusca; class Cephalopoda; order Sepiida; family Sepiolidae; genus Sepiola; species Sepiola atlantica. The sequence continues at coordinate 43,741,822 of OY744534.1, forward strand.
CACGCCGTCCGTTGTCTGCAACAAAAGCTTCCTGACCGACTCACCAAACAACAATCTTTTTACTTTCAATTCTTTTTATTACAAGCGTTAGTTATTTAATCAGCTGGGGGTCATTCACTACGTCGGGAGAGAGAGAGAGAGAGAGAGCAAATCACTACTTTATCGTAGTTACTTAACAATTATTTCCTTAACCATTCATAGAGGGGGGAAAGGATATCTCTCGCCTGTATTTTCTTAGGGAAATATTTTCCTTATCTGTTGTAGTCTACATGGTAACAATCACGTCTCATCGGTTCGCCTTCAAAACCCAGACTGGCTAAAACTCGCTTCTCGCGAAGAACGAGTGACGTCACGGATCCCTCTGCTTCCCACGCAAGGGCCCGTGACATCACAGAGCCTCTCGCAGGTGCACATTGACCCTTGATCTGGGATCTCGTAACATGGCGACCTTGTCACGTCTGTGATTTCTGACTGTGAGAACAGGCCCTATTCTGCACTCGAGTGCCGGGTCCACCCCGCGTTAATTCGCGCAAGTCAAACCAACGATTTCCAACAGATACGTCCATTCCCATAGGGTCATTATCCAACAGTAAAAATTCTGGGTGTTAAGGTCTGGTGAGTGTGAAACTCATTAAGGATCACACCTACTGGTGATGATGAGCCCGTCACGAAAGAGACCGCACCTATTATTAAAATGAGGATAAAATAAAGACCATTGGTCATTCATTACTAAAACTTGGTGGACAAGTCAGACATAGACTGCAGTTTATTTATACCAAATATGGTTAGATTGCAGAAAGGATTGTGAATTTTATTAACGATTCTATGGGTTGCTTTTTTCACCCTGTACTTTGCGTGTTTCTTGTGGGAAATAGGATATTCTGTGATGTTCAAGTCTTAGACTGCACTTTATAGGCGCCACTAAACCTGGCATTTTTATGGGCCAATTTCTTTCCTGGCTGCTTATTTGATCATAAAAAGCGAAAGTCTCACTTCGAAACAAATAACAATATCGAATATTCTTGAGATGCGGCCATTCAATCTACGCGTTCAGCGACAACAATAAATACTATTTATGAATTAAGCGTGACGGACAGGCGAACAGGGGAACATGATCACTTATAGAGATGCGTCCATGTATCTGAAAATGCTATTTAAAATCTAAGTGTGACAAAGAACAAAAATAATATTCCAAACTGAAGCATGAGAGATGAAGTAAAATTCTATTCTAAACTTAAGCGTAACAGACCAACGAAAATGCTATTTCAAACGTAGGGTGACAGACTTACGAAAATGCTATTTCAATGAATTTTCTCGGTCTATTTATAAGTATTTTCTTAATGTGACAGACCAACAGAAATGCTATTTAAAACATAAGTATAACAGACTTACGAAAATTCTATTCGGACTAACGAAAATACTATTTCAAACTGAGCGTGACAGACGGACAGACAAAGTCTATTATAAAGATGTGTGGGCGCATCTAAAAACAAGTAACATAATATCGGCCATTTTATCTACTGTCCAATAATGGAGGATTCAAATAGTTAAGAGATTCTTAACTGTAATAAAAATGTGTTAAATGTTCATCGTTCAACCCTCACTTCAATCTTAAATCCAAACCAAACCCTCAGGAAAATTCTTCAACAATTAATGCTTAGAGAAAATCATTTTATGCGAGAAATAAAGTTAATCAATTAAGTTCTTGCAAACCAGCACCTGAAGTTTCGCAGTTGTCTTTCCTTGGTTTGGAAAAAAAAATGGGTGACTTTATTATTCGGGGAAAAGTCTTAAAATTCAACTTTTTATATTAATTAGACTAAGCGATTTTATGTGTAACTATATACGAGCCGTACCTACTTGGCATATAACTAGTTAGATAGTCTGAGATTTTGTATCAGTCTGTAGGAAAAAAATCGCTCTCAAAAATCAGTGATTTAGCGGCGCTTCTAAAGTTCGGTTTAGGTGTATAATTAGTGGGTTAGGTATGTGATGGTGAATTATTATTAAGGTGAAATCAGATGGTCCGACAAAATGCTTAATCTGTCAAGGTTATGAAATCAAGGGTGCCAGGAAATCGGTGTTGCATCTGTAGTCGGAGAAGATATTACTCCGGTTTGGTAGTTTTGTTTTACGGCATATCAACCCTTTTTGGGTTATTTAATGCCGAATCTGGTCATTATAGTAAAAGTTTTTATGCTTCAAGTTCTTTATATCTTCAAATGTTTAATCATCGTTTTTGGTTTGGTAGTTTTGTTTTACGGCATATCAACCCTTTTGGGGTTATTTAATGCCGAATCTGGTCATTATAGTAAAAGTTTTTATGCTTCAAGTTCTTTATATCTTCAAATGTTTAATCATCGTTTTTGGTTTGGTAGTTTTGTTTTACGGCATATCAACCCTTTTTGGGTTATTTAATGCCGAATCTGGTCATTATAGTAAAAGATTTATGCTTCAAGTTCTAAAAATAAAATAAAAAAGGGGAGGGAGAAAGGGAGAGGGGCTGTTGTTTTTGTTTTGGGTTTTGTAGAACATAATTAAGTTTTACAAAAAAAAAAAAAAAAAAAAAAAAAACGTCAATGTAGGTGAATTTCGTCTCAGGGAGCCACAGGGCAGCCTGATCTGGTATCACCAGGATATTACTCCATCTCTCTTCCTCCTAGCTATAGCTAAAATAGTACGACAGCTTGTAGCAGTAGATCTGAAGGTTTCCTGTTCACATCACGTCGGGGTCACCAATGAAGAAAAAATAACGAAGACTATTTCTATCATTTATATCACCTATATTAGCCATCTTCGTTAATATGTAAATAATGGAGAAGGTAGCAAATGATAGGTCCATGAGTCTGAACTAGGAAAAAGGTTTCAGGGTGCATATGTAGGATAAATGTCCTGGTTGTAGAGAACAGAGAAGAGTTCATAACAGGAGAATGTTCTTAGAAGAAAGTATTTACGTACATCAGTATTAGTTAAAGGCACGCCGAATTCATATATGGTTTGTAAGTATGTGTGCGTTTCAATGGTATAAGTCCACATGTGGCAGGTCAGCCATATTGGATATTGAATCTTTTTTGTCGATGCCGAGAGCCCGTGGCACGGCGGGTATTGGTTTACTTTGCAACAGTGGAGTTTTTGGTGGTCAAACTCAGCTACGTAGGTCGATTACATCTAAATGGCCTGCTTTCGGTTAAAAATAAAGAATAGTGACGAGCCCTGCCTTAAAAAGTTTCGATGACCAGTGCTCTGCTCGCATAAGAGATTGTTTCTGATTGGCCAAGACAGAATCAAAATTACGTGTTTGCTCCAATCAGCGCTCAGCTTACAGGTAAAGCAGATATTTCAACATCGTTAATGGCGGCTGGTTCTGCTGCTTTTGTTGCCGTTTGTAGTACTACTGCTACAGACTAGACTTTCAATCATTGGTAGAACTACGATTCTAGGAAAATGAAAAGCCCGCAATAACACCGCTTGGCTGAGTAAACTTCGGTTGTGATTCCTTGAATTGAAATTAATTTGTAGCTTTACGTGAGGAATTCTTTAATCCCAGCTGATATCTGGGCCGACAATTCTTCGTTTCTCTCTCTATCTAGCTCTCTCTCTCTCTCTCTCTCTCTCTCTATATATATATATATATATATATATATATATATATATATATATATATATATATATATATATATATTGTTTGATAGACGGCGTTATACTTTTGGGACGAAAGTATTGTGCACGCTTATTCCTACCTCTCAAAACAGTGACGTCATTAACGGTGCACGGGGACAAACAAGCAAGCAAGCTCCACAGAGTTTGAGTAGTATATAGATAGTTTCTATTTATTGGGTGACGTTCTGAAAGATGAATATATATTTTATACTCTCATAAGTTGTCCAAATTTTATTTATCTGAAATTTAATAGTTAATAGAAATGTTTAATGAAACTAAATAATATTTGTATATCATATTTACTCAGCGTTGCCCGGGTGAAGGACATAGAGAAAAAGATTTTAAAATATAATCATGTTTACATTTTTAGGTACTTCTATGGGAAAGGACCTGTATCGATTGCGATTTACGGAACAGACCAGAGATGGCATAGCTGTCGCCGGACAATAAATTTGTGACGACATTAAATAAAAAAATTTTTCCATTTTTTCCCTGACTAGGGTTAGATTCTTTTACCCCCACCCTCTCCGTGTTAATAGTTTTAATAATTTTTCTTCAAATAAGTAAATGAATCAAATTTATTGTATCTTTTGGAGAGACTAAAACATTTTTAACTCTAACCCTAACCTAACCTTGTTTTGCATTCGTATGCTATAGTGTCGTCTGCAATTTTACATTTTTTCTGCAGCTTTCAAATTGTAAATTGCTTCGGCCATTTCCGGTTTGTTCCATAAATCACAATTGGAAACATTCGTGTTAATACGGGTTCTCTATTATAGAAGCATCCAATTTTATTTTAAATAAGATGTTCAAGAATTCGTTTTAGTTTTCACTTATTTCATCTATGAATTCAATAAATTTATTCACATATTTATTTTTTTTAGCAAAAATTTCTTACATTTTTACTATTATTTTTCATACATTAAAATAAGCAAGGGGAATGGGCAGGGGTAGAGACAGAGGGAAGAAAAGAGGGGGAAAGAGAGAGAGAAAGATTTAAAGAAAGATGTTACACTTTTTAACGTCTTCTATTTGTTGTTTATGTATCCGGGCAACGCCGGGTAGCCCCGCTGGTCTATGAATAAAATTTTGGTGAAACGTCGTATTTCCTTTTGACGGAAGTAAAGCACAAACCCAGAATATCCTGCCGCCATTAACAATGGATCACAGATGTTGGGATATAATGTATGTACGTTTACAACATACATAAACTAGGTAACAACGGACACTTCCGGCTAGCTTGAGACAGTCTGGCATTTACTCCCTTGCCACCACAGTAAGATGTGGTACAAGGCCGGAAGATGGAGATTGAAAAGCCAGGGCACCAGAAAGGGTGCACTTCGACCCACAAAAATGCCGTAGCAGCCCATTGGGCATTGCTCGATATGGACGTCTTAAATGATTAGCAATAAAAAGAGAGGAGGTAACCTGGGAAGGTGGATCTCCTAGAATTGCACAGAACCATTCCTCGTCTTAATAGTAGCAAAGCCACCACAGTCACAATAGCTGTGCTTTGTTTTGTTTTTGTTTTTTGTTTTTGTATAAGAAATACTACAATGACGACTATGTTTTTTCTGGTTTAGTTTTCATTTAGACGTTATATGTGTACGATGCAACTTGTTATAAGTTAGTGTTTTTAATGTTTCTTTTTTTAATACCGAACAAATAAAACAACAAATAATTTATAGTCAAACAGTCTTTATCGACCCGGAAACTGTTTGTAAAAAGTTTTATTTTTTATTTTTATTTCCAAATTTTATTTCGAAGAAAGGTGTCTTATCGATACACTAAAAACAACAATGGCAGTCGAGATGTAGCTTAACTTCGCTAAATTTAGGCGATTACATATGGTTTTACGAGTATTTGTGTTATGAGGCTTGTCATTCAGACTTAGAGCTAGGGTAGGGTAAGACATATTTTACTATCTTTTTAGCGTGAAGTTAACCAAAGTGAAGCGACCATCACTTTTTTATCGAAATCAAATTCTGAAATAAAAAATGTTACAGTTTCCACACATTAAAAGGATGCAGGTCGGTAGGGAATTTAATTTAACTGCGTTTGCTATAAATTATTTGTCGTTTTTATTTATATTTTTTTTGTTTAGGAGTTTTCGACTGTTAACTATTCTGGACTTTAACCAGTAAAAACAAGTTAATTGGGATTAATGAGGCAACCCATTTCTCTTTGAATAATTTAGGTGACTGAAATAGGAAATAATCGAAAGTATTAAGAAATAGGAGAATTCGATACCATTTTTTGCTTATCGTTACAATTTATGGGTGAACGTTTAAAACAGGCGTTTTAGTCAAATGTGTAATGGTGGAAATAAATAAATCATATATAAAAAGTATGACCGAAGTAATTGATTAAAGATAGGATATGGTATTTCGGCGAGTGTACAGTTATAGTTAACAAGAAAAAAGGGTGAAAAACAAATAGACAACAAATAAATGTTACCAAACGCAAGAAAATTTACTTCAGTAAAAAAAAAAAAAGAAACAAAAGGGGTTAGTGAAACCGTAAGCCTAAGTCCGAAGGTAATTGCCAATCGAATTAGTATTAGCTTTTTTATTATTATTATTATTATTATTATTATTATTATTATTATTATTATTATTATTATCATCTTTTAAGCCTGAAATTCGCGATTACGTTCCGACCCCCCCCCCCCCCGAAATTGGCGGCCCTGACAGAAACCACGCGGGCTTAGCTAAGTGAAAGTAACGATAGCAAATACATAGGTAATAAATGTTACAATCAGTAGACACACGTGAAAATTATACAGCTAAGTAAAAAAGTAAATTTTATTGCGTTTGGTAACAGTTATTCGTTGTATTTGTTTTTCTGTTGTTTTTTTGCCCATTTTTTCTTGTTGATACTGCACAATCGCCGATAGTTCTTTTCTCGAAAATGAAGATTTTGTTGTAAATGATGAAAAAATTTGAAATTGAAAACATATTACAAATGATCGCGTCGAAAACGGCATCAATCGATTCATTAGTCTGTGTACAATTTAGTCTTATTTTCCCCCACGTTGTTTTCCCGTAGCATTTCTCATCGCCTCCTTCTCCTGCTCACCGACCTCCATTTCTCCATCACGCACATGACTCGCTCCCCTTACTCCTTCCACGCCTTACATCTTCCTCCCCATTTTCTCCTCGTCTTAATTCTTTAATTGCCATCCCCCACATACAACTTCCACTCACATTTCCCCCACCCCCTCTTCGTCTTACATACCACCCCGCTCTAAAGTATATACCACGCAAAACTTTATAAAAAAAAATTTCGTTTTCTGCTCAATAAAGCTTATTCACACCAAATGAATATGGTCGTATGAATCGACCGAAATATATTGGTTCTGTTTTAGTGGTGCATTTATGTCCTTATTTTTAGTGTATTCCATTACATGTAATACATGTCTTGTCTGTTGTACGCTTATCCACTATTCCACATACTAAAATTCCATATATAACAAAGATATAAACTAAGGCAGTTACCTAACCCTAACCTACATTCTCCGTGAACGATCGTCGGATGAACAATTTGTATAATTAAATAAAGAGTAACTAAACCAATAAGCAATATACAAAGAAGAAAAAATGTGTGTGTTTGCGTTCGTAAATGTAATTTTGTCATTCTCCGTCCACTATTCTTACTTGAGAGTTATACCAATCTTACATTCTCGTAATCGAGCACTGCGTGTTCATAGAATTTGAATAGGAAAGTTAATTTGTGTTTAATTTCTTTTATCAATTGGTGTATTTAATTCAGTAAACATTATAAACTTAAATGAAATATAAAAAAAAACGCTGTAAAAATTACCATAAATTGTAAATGCTAAAAACATTTTAATGTAATGAAACTGAAGAAGAACATTTTCATAAGAAAAGCGAAACAAAAGGCCGCTTGCAACATTGCCTGAAGACAACAGCATAAGTAGGTGTTATAGGTTAAAATAGTTTACTTACGTTAATGATTTTCAATATCTTAATATTTTTTAAAATATTTAGTTGTGTTTAATGTAACTGTTTATCTTAATTAATGACTTCTGGGAAACATCGGGTCGGTACATTCAGTTATTAATAACAAATTGATAATAATAGACTAAATTTTTACCTTCAGTTTTGCTTCCCCATTTTTTTAACTTGAGGTGTATCTAATAAAGTAAAAAGATTAGATTATTATTAGTAGTGGTAGTTATAGTAGTAGTAGTAACAGCAGCATATATGATATTTTAATTGAAGTGTGTTTCTGCATTACAAAGTAAACTACGTTGTAGAAAAATATTATTATTATTGGTGATAGTAGTAGTAGTAGTAGTAGTAGTAGTAGTAGTAGTAGTAGTAGTATCATAGCGGATATTTAAAGTGAAGTGTATTTCTATATCATTAAGTAAAAGATGTAGGAAAATGAATTATTAGTAGTAATATTATAACTATTATTACTAGTAGTAGTAGTAGTAGTAGTAGTAGTAGTAGTAGTAGTAGTAGTAGTAGTAGATAATTAAAGTGAAGTGTGCTTTTGGAATATTTGTATTAAAATCATGAGTTCGCCATTACTCCAAAATAACGTATTATTATTATTATTATTATTATTATTGTTGTTGTTGTTGTTGTTGTAGTAGTAGTAGTAGTAGTAGTAGTAGTAGTAGTAGTAGTAGTAGTATCATGGCCGATATTTAAAACGAAATATGTTTCTCCAATATTTGTAAATAGATCTTGTGTTTAATTACTGAAAAACCATGTGATAGTTTTTTAAAAATACAGACATCAATAGCAGCAGCAGCACGATCATAGTCAGTGAGTGCTTATTTTAATATAAATGAATTGATTTTCGGCATTACTGCCAAAGGAATTGTATTTAAGCAAATAAAAATTTCAACAAGGTTTTGGCAATTGCATCAATCGATAGGTGATATTTACAATGAAATGGGTTTCGTCATTACTCCCAAAATGTTCTGCTTGTTTGTTGTACAAAACATTAAAAAAATAATGAGTAAATGTATAAGTAAGTAAAGTAAAGTGGTCGACCATAGTTGAGGGCGACCCGAAGGTTCCCTTTTCATTAACTACTACACCGAGGTCTATGTTAGTGTGCCACTCCTTCACAGGATTACTGAACTTACCATTGATCTTTATCTTATAAAGCAAGGAGGTATCAAGTACCATGTTTTTAGTTTATGATATTACTCAGTCGAAGATTGAACCCTGCTCTCCCGACCCATTGGCAAACATCCTTACCATTATGCTAAATGAGCCGGTCATAGTATATATATTTTTATCTTTGTTAAGGTTTTGAATAGTTCGAATGCAAAACGCGATGAACGCCATTTTGAAAATTACGAAACTGTCACTACAAAAAGTGTTGCATTCAACCATTCGACCACACCTCATAATCATGTGTTTCATAATATGATTACGGAATAATTACTTTTTGCTTTCAAGTAAAACCAGTTTATAGTCGTAGTCTAGATTTAATATATCCGTCCTTTCATTGTTTAATGTCTCGATTTAAACAAAGAATTGCTAAGAAACAAAAAGCCATACTTTGTATGTGACAGTAATGTCTTACTTTGTTCCTAATAAGGAGTGGTACACCTTTTTGGAGTGATCAATTGTCTCCACAGTAGAAACCGACCTTGTGTCTAAATTTGTTTTCCGTGGAAGGCAACTACTTTCTTATAGACGATAGTACGTTATTTGAAATTATCAAAATTAAAGAACAGAAGGAAGCAATTAAATTCACGTTGTAACACTTACTTGTGCCTTTTATTATCTGCTTTCAAATTACTGTACCTGCTTTAGGTTCGCGAGCCGAATTAAAAAATAAGCATGGCTACCGGGAGCACAGGTTCGTAAGAAACCGGTGCAGAGGAATAAAGTAGCAAATACAGTATTAGTTTCAAGGAAAGCTAATGGAAAGAACATTTTATTTATAAGAACATACTTGAACGAAAAGCAGATGCTTATAGCAAAACAGATTTAATTATCTGCTGTTTAGGAAAAAAGCTATCAACAACAAAGAAATGATAATGAGATTGACTTTATTATATATATATATATATATATATATATATATATATATATATATATATATATATATATATATATATATATATATAAGTTGGGTATGTTTGTATGTTTATATGTTTATATATTTGTATGTATAGGATCCATGTCTAAACTACTTAAGTTTCAAGATGTAATGGGTCCAAATGTTGGCTATATTAAATTTTATGTGAAACATGAGAATTTAGATACCTCCGATTTTTGTGAATTTTTAACAATATGTATTAGACCAATTAATAAATATTCTCCAAATTTCAATTTCTTAGGAGTATTTCAAAGGGATTGGTGGATAATATGGCCACAACATTCCATTTGAAAATTTAAATATTTCAGATTTGTATTTGTCATAAGACACCAATCAAGCAAGATTCCCTGAATTTCAATTTCTTTTTAAGACCTCTTAAGCTTAAGCCTTAAATTTTAGACATTTTCTAGAATCGAAATCATGTAATAGATTTTGATCAAAATTAGAATAAGGATTCTAGACATGAGGTCTAGTATCATTTCATCTTGATTTTAATCTTAGTAAGGAGATATAAAAGTGGTGCAAAACTCTTCTGTTCAGGAAATTAAATTTACCCGTCCTGAGACGGGTATTCTTTTATTATTTTGTTCTATTAGACTTCTTACTTAATATTAAATTTCAAAGAATTTAAATTCGAACAGAACTTTTGCGATGACCTGATATATATATATATATATATATATATATATATATATATATATATGTGATAATTTTATTTACACAGACATGTACAAAATCTGCGACACTGGCATGTCGATGTTATCGATCAACAGTTACTATAAACTGAGATCTCATCAGGCAGAGTTAGAATCCGATCTTAACCTCAGATCATATTTGGAGAGAACCTCTCCAAATATGATCTGAGGTTAAGATCGGATTCTAACTCTGCCTGATGAGATCTCAGTTTATAGTAACTGTTGATCGATAACATCGACATGCCAGTGTCGCAGATTTTGTACATGTCTGTGTAAATAAAATTATCATATATAAAGCTCTATTTTGATATTGAGCACTTTTTATAAACCCGGTTAAAATTCTCTGGATTACCACCCTGTGGATATTTTTCACCTGGATTATTACCATTATATATATATATATATATATATATATATATATATATATATATATATATATATATATATATATATATATATATATGTGTGTGTGTGTGTGTGTGTGTGTGTGTGTGTGTGTGTGTCATTGGGATTCTCTGTACGTGTTTGTCTTCTCTGTACGTGTCTGTATATATATATATATATATATATATATATATATATATATATATATATATATATATATGCTTGCATGTTTATGTGTGTGTGTATACTTTTGCTCATTTTTCCCCTTAAGACAATTTTTTGGTAAAAGAAAAATGACATCGAATTCCTTTTAGAAACATTTGAGTAAATATTCTTTTTTTTATCTTCGACAGGAATGAATATTTTTGTTGCCTTCTTTGTTTTACTGCTGTTGCTAGCAGAGTCCACACCACCAGCAGCTTCTGCGATTCCTCTCATTGGTGAGTTGACCTTTTCTTTATTAAATAACCAGTTGTATATACCTGGCGTTGCCCGTTGTTATTATTGTGTTTTTTGTTTTACATTTTTTACGACCTCGACCGCAAGATAACCTAATATTTCCAAGTGAACTTTGAAAATCCTCTGGAAAAAAAAAACCTAATAAAATAATGAAATAAAAATTTGGGTCACCCCACACACTCATACCCGAAAGAACCGAAAAAGAAAAATATTTAATTATTCAACTAAGCCGAACCCCACTTCACTTTAAGTAATGTAGGTGATTGAAATAGGAATTAATATGCATTGTTTTACTGTTAAAAATAAATATTAAAAATACTCATGTCTGAAAAGATTGAATGTTTGAAAAGCTATTTTAACCGAAGGATTTTATAGAGATTAAAACAACATCACAGCCACGTGTTTATGGCAACATGGTTTCACTATCCGCGGCTCATTTGGTAAACATGTAAGTTAAAAAAAAAGGTGACGATAACAAATTATTATATTGTCGATGAAAACGCGTTTTGCTTGGTCGTTTTCTAAAATAAACATGAAATCCGTCTATGATAAAGGAAAATAAGGTAAGACCGAATGAAGTCAAGGTGTATTTATGAAATGTAAACTTGGCGGTTATTCTAAAGAAAGAAATATGTGACCGTTATGTTAGATCGACAGGAACGATGATGGATCATTACCGTAAGCTGGTGGTGATGGTTATCCTGGCTTAAGTGTCCTTTGGTCTTTTTGCGATAAACTGTTGCTTTTAACGTAGCTTCTCTAGAACTTTGACTGGACGGAGAACCTGCTGCTGCTCCTGCTGCTGCTGCTGCTGCTGCTGATGCTGCTGCTGATGCTGCTGCTGATGCTGCTGCTGCTGCTGATGATGATGATGATGATGATGATGATGATGATGATGATGATGAATGCGGCGGCGGTCGTTATGGTAGTGGTTCTGGTTGTAACGGTGGTGGCGACTCAGGCTACGGTTAGTTTGTTGGTTAGAAACGAGCTGCTGTAGTTGTTGTGACGATAGTGATAATATGATAGCAGTCATTGTTGACCTATTGTAGGGGAAAGGGGCGAAGCTGCTGCTACACTCTCATTATCGCGGTAGTGAAAATGACATTTTTTCAAGCATGGAGTACATGGGAAAAGGCTACTGCCGGATTGCCTAACGGAAACCCCGGACGAACTCCGGTTTGTGAGGGTTGAAACTTCACTGTATCGACAGAAATGTTTCTACAGTTTCCATGAAGTGGCCTGTAGTATTGAACGCAATTTTGCCAGCTGTTCTTGATACGATTCTTTGTTTTGATCTGATTGGTCGGCTCGGGTGACGATATGTGCAGAAAGAAAGAAACTGTGTTGTTTTTTGTAACACGGTGTTCAAAGATTAAACATCCGATTTTGTTAGGAGTGCCGAGTCATAAATTGAGTCGGTACGATACCCATAGAAAATGATGGGTTCATATCATGCTGTTTTGTATTTCAGGCCTCTTCGTGGTATAGGCGATAAATCTCACTGGAGGCCTATTGACAAATGTTAATCAAGAGGAGCAACTAAAAGAAAGTTGTTTTCTATAAAAATGCTGTCTTGTTTTTGCAAAACAAAACAGGATTTCTCATTTAAAAGTATCCAAGAAAATACTTACATTTTAAGTATAATTTTCTAATTCAAATAAATGTGAGTATAAGATTTATTTTGAATCGTTATAATTTTATGTAGATTGTAAAAAAAAAACTTTGGGGCCAATAATAATTAATTCACTACACAACAATGTAGTTTATTTTACCACATGACGAGTTTACTGAACTGAGTTAAACATTTTCTTTTAAAACGTTATGCACGTAATATATTACCAAACATCTTAATTAATTCTTTGTTAGATGAGAAAAAGATGAAGCCTCGTTTCTATTTCTGGAGTGACGTTATTGAAGAGTTCTAATAACTAACTTTTACCATACATCTTAATTAACTCTTTGTTTTTTATACTTATATGTTTTCTACAACAAAATTCGTATTTTTATTTATTCAGCTTTCAACACATCTTCTTATCCCAGACCGTAGAATGTTATTTTAAGTATTTTCGAATATAGTTGACGTAATTTCCTTCCAAAATCTCTGAAAATCAAACATTTGTCAATAGGCCTCTAGTCGTGCTTCTCGACTGCGCCATGAAATGGGCTATAGTATAGAATGCCATGGTTAATCCCCTAATAACATTTTCCTGGCAGCTTTAGGTTAAATAATGACTGGTGTTCAATCAATCGTTTAGAAAACAACTATATTGGAAAATACATATAATAAGATTCTGACCATACATGATGATAAGAAGTGTTGAAAGATAAATAAATAAAGATACTTACGTGGATAATATCTTTCACTTCATTGCCTCCGTTCAGTCTCAAGAGACAGTGAATACCACCTGTAAACGTAGCTGCACGTGTAATTATGAAGCAAGGGTTGCACAATCCCCAACCAAACCCCTCCTGGGTCGGCACTGCCTGATTCCAGTTGCAAGGAGAAATCCAGCACGACTTAAAACAATGCCGAGATAAGCGGAGAGCACATACAGAACCTGGTATTCCAAAATGGTCACCCAATTTAGTACTGACCAGGCTCAACGTGGCTTAACTTCGGTGATCTAACGGGAACCTGTGCTTCAACATGATTATCCTCTATATCTTGGCATGTTAATTACTCCTGTGCTTTGTTTAATACTCATTAGTTTTCACAAAAAGATACGTGTTTTCATTTATTTATCTTTTAACGTATCTTTTGATCGTTAAGTATGGCTCAAAATGCTATTCTAAGCATTTTCAAATGTTGTTGACTTAATTTCCTTCCACATTTCTGAAAATCAAACGTTTGTCAATAGGCTTCCGGTTATGCTACTCAGCTGTACTATGAAGTGGTCTGCAATATAGAACGTCAGGGTTCATACTTTTCTCAAAGTTATTACTTAATAGATACGATAGGATTTGACCCCGGTATGGGCGATTCCATATTCTGGTCGTTATCCATTAGGACAATCAAACATCCCCCTGATATATGGACGCCGTGTGTTGAACCGGGTTTGTGTCGACATCTTGAATATTATTCTCTTTAGTGGCTGGACTTCATGGATGAATCGCTGACCAGGAACGACATATGAAATTAAAAATACCCTAACGGAAAGTGTACATCACACGATACATTTTACATTAATCTGTAAATTTACTGTTAATAATAATATTTCTTTTGAAATGGTAAATGTCTGTCAGAGTCAATACTATTAATCAAAAAATTATTATTCTTTCTTCCATAAAAATAGTTGTAATTGTCAGCTAAACATTTTTTTAATCAATAAAACGAATGTGCCCCTTCTTTCTTTTTTTATTCATTTAAAATTGTAGCAATTGAATTCGTTTTTAAAACAGTAAATATTTTGTGTCTTGTTACCGTAAAAATAATTGTCAGCTGAATATTCTTCAAATCAATAAAACGAATATCACTTTTTGAAATGTATGAATTTAAAATTGTACTGTTTTAGTCGACGAAACAACATAATTTGGTTTCGGAATAATTAATTTTAAAATGGGTAAAGTCAGAAATGTTTACCTTAGTGACATCAGATTAATCATCACTCACTATCTTTGCTGATCGGAACATCTCGTTTTTTTAATGTATATGAAAGGTGATAACGTACGCACGAACATGACATGCCTTAGTGTTTTATATATAAGACTGGTGAGACCCGTGGAAATTCCACAGTTGTAACTTTTCATCTGTTGTCTATTGTTGCCGCGTTTAAAAATATTTTCATTCTATGGACGTCCGACACGACCGCAGACACCACGATATTATTGTACCATTTTTGGACAAAACAGATACTTCACTTTGATTCTAGAAAGTGTATCAAGGGAGGCGCGATAGCGCTCTATCCCTTAATAGACTTCAAAAACGGCCTATACTAGAAATCTCATTTCTTTGATCAATCATAACTCAAAAACCAATAGACCAAATTAGTTAAAACTTTGCACAAAATTTTTATTTGATAGGTTCTATAAGTGTGTAGAATTTCAGCATCATTAGTCAAGGCAACCCAGAGATCCAGAAAGGCCAGGCATGATTTTGTGTTATCCGTGTGTACGTACGTAAGTATGTGCCACCCTGTATCTCATCAGTTAGTTGATGGATTCAGCTGATTTTTGGCAGAGATAGAGGTTCTAGGGTCTAGTTGATGGCATTTTAATTTCAGTTTACCATATACCTTAGTTTTTCAGAAAATTTCAAAAAAACTTTAAAATGACCATTTACAAAAGTAGTGACATTCCATGATAAATGCCAGTATACTGAAATCATATGCCCTTAACCGAGTTAAGTTGAAAATTCATATACACTAAATGTACAAAAGCAAGGAAATTCCCAAATTTTTACACTTTTATTGTCATTAAGGGTATGCGAGCACAACAGGGCTATGTATTTTACTTGTATGAATTTTTCTTCAGAGCACCTCACACACTTCATCCACTCATGCATAGAGATTTATACTGTAGTGATGTGATAATGAAATGGTTTGGTTGATATGTAGTCATACCCTTAATGACAATAAAAGTGTAACAATTTGGGAATTTCCTTGCTTTTGTACATTTAGTGTATATGAATTTTCATCTTAACCCTATTAAGGGCATATGATTTCAGTATACTGGCATTTTTCATGGAATTTTAGTTAGTTTCACGTTCGGCACGATAGTGACATAAGGCGAAAAAAAAATCCCATTACATCTTCGGCGATCAAGCGATTCCATTTTTGAAAAAATAGGGTAGAGGGTGATAACGTACATACGAACATGATATTGCCTTAGTGTATTATCATATAGATTGCACCGTCGCTATATTGCAATTTACTATGCGCGAGTACACTACGTTTAGGTTTTCAAATTGTACATATCTAATTTTATAGCGCTGAGTTTTATTGCTATATCGTGGTATTTTAAAAAAATATATATTTAAAAATTTTACTTATTATTTTAATTCTGTTAAAGTAAAATATACTAAAAAATGACATCATAAAGTATCAGCTGTTACTACCCGGCGTTACCCTGGATTCATTGGTTGATCATTTTTAAATAAATTTAGATTAAAAGTAAAATTATTTTTTAAGATAAACGAGAAACAAAAAAATAATAATGTGTAAGTCAAGTATAGGCGAGAAACACACATACACAGAAATAGGCGAAGTGTCCACAAAATATTATTATTATAGAGAAGAGAAATAGAAGAGGGAATGTTCCATAATGAATCAAATAAGGTAAGAGAGATACGTTATTGGGACATCAGCTGCGAAGATTTTCAGAGTGATCGACAAGATGTGCCTTTTCCAATTGTCACCCGTTGCTACCTCTGCGTCCTACCTACTGATTTAGCTAAACTGACTATTTCTAATATTCCTCATCTCCGTGAACACATGATCTTACTCGACGAATCAGAACGTTTTTTTATATTTCTCACTGTAACGAGATTGCCTCTTTGGGGTTGGGGAAAGTAGTGGTAATACTAATTATGATAATCATGATAGTTCGTCGTAGCTGTTAAGATATCGAAGGCTGGGGTTACGAAAAGTTCACTGACAGAATTTAGATCCAGTTTGCAATTTAGTTGGGGATACGCCAATGAAATGTTTTGACAAAATTGTAAGTTGTGTGTTGATTTGCAAAGTAAACAAAAGTCATTTCTGGTTGAGTTTTAAGAATATATGGAAACAAATGATTTGAATAGATGATATCGATGGAATGGAAAACATAAGAGCGGAGATTGTTAGTGGGCCGCAATGACGTCCGGAGCGCTCACTTCCCTGGTGGGGTCCGACGAGAGCATCCACGATACATAAAATAGACGAGTGTAAGAAAAGGATAATGTGAGTATTATCATATCAGTAAAAGTAAGCCATGAAATTCCTTTTTGTGTTTTCGAGTCTTCATCTGTAGACCAGCCTGCAGGAGAAGATTCTTCAGAAAATTATAGCACGACGGACAAATAAGTGTTTCTAATTAGTATTATGATGCATAATCACAAGAAGCGAAGATACGCCTAAGGAACGTTTCATACTTTCTCATTTGCCCCCCCCCCACAAAGTAAAATAAGGGCTACTACTTTACATCATTCACTTCTTTCACTATCTAAGACAATGAATTAAATATATATTACCTTCTAAATACAAGTTGCGTTAAAGAAATATCCAACGTGAAGCTGTGTTGACCAAGATAGAAATGAACAATAAATAAAACGCGTAACCGAGCAAGGGCGAGGGTTGGAAGGACAGTCATCAATCTCAACAGGTGGGGGCCAGCAACAACAAGCAACACAAGCAACTACCCTTGTGGAAATCCCACACAAACAATGAAACATATCCTCAGTGACTGCATTAATGAACCTAATTGTATTGACCAAGATTTGATGGACTGTAACCCTGTTTGTTTAACGATGGATCCAGTAATAGCATGATAAAATATATGATGTACTCAAAATGCAGGATTTTGTCAAAAGGTATCTGTGCTTTAGTTAGACTTATCAAAACAAGGATGACAAATGAACAATGTTAACAAATTCTTGTCGCGTCGTCTTTTAGCCATTTCACCTATCGTTTCCAATCCTCTCATAATATTGTTCATCGTCAACTGACAATCTCATTCATCCTTATCCTCTAGTCTCCTTCGGGCCTTGATAATCGGTGACTCATTCGTATTTTTTTTTAAATCCTCATCCTTAGAAATGAACACACCATTTGCGAATTATATGTCACGAGACTTTTTCGACATCGTAATGGAAAAGTATTCAGAAATTACCCATTTTTTAACGAATGAAAATATACATTTTTTTAAACAGTTATTCAGTATTATTAACCGACAGAATCAGTAATACTAATCAGGCATTTGTTGATTACACAATTGTTTACAAACGTTTTGTTTATTGTATTTTTTTTACTGTTTTTTAATCAATTTTCTCTGCTGATTCCAAAAATGTTATTATTTTTTCTGTATCATCGACCGTTATAGAAATACATCGCTTTTCAATGTCATCATATATTGGAAAATGCTATATGTTCTGCTACTAAATGTATATCTAATTTTCTCTTTCAGATCAATTACTAAGTTCTGTTCTTATTAAGATGGCTACTAGAGGATGTAAAAATTCTCCAGATATATTTTGCTATTTGTGTGGTTATTATATAAAAAAAAGCATGGCCAAATTGTGGATAGCATACAAACTCTATTTTCGGTGATCAGGTGACTGAGATGTCATGCTACAATTTCTATGATCACTGTCACTCGACTGAGTGTCATTCGACTGAGTGTCACTCGACTGAGTGGCATTCCACTAGGATTAGTAAAATAGTTTGTGAAGGCCTTGGATTTTGAGGAAGAAGCTTTTCAAGAAATTCGTCTCATGTTTCCAAAGCTATCAGATGCTAAGATCAAAGGTGGTATATTTGTTGGACCCAAAGTAAATGCTATGTTGAAGTCAGAGAAACTTGAAAGAGCGATGACAAAAGTTGAAAAAAAAGCTTGGTGCGCATTTCGTGATGTAGTTCGTGGATTCTTAGGAAATCACAAGGATCCTAATTACAAACAACTTATTGAGAACTGGGTTGTCGTATGAGAATGAGATGAGAATGAGATGAGAATGCAAAAAATCAACCTTTAAGTTCATTTTTTGCATTCTCATCTAGATTTCTTCCCCGAAAACTTGGGTGATATCAGTGAAGAACATGGTGGGAGATTTCATCAGGACATCGCTACAATGGAAAGAAGATATCAAGGAAGATGGGATACTGCGATGATGGGAGATTATATATGGTCTCTTGTCAGAAAAGATGTAAATGTGCACTTTAGAAAATCTCGATCGCCAAAGCACTTCTCAGTTTAAGAAAAGAGTTATCAAAGCATTTACATTGCAAAGTTGTATGGTTTGTTTTGTTCTAACTTACATTGTATTTACTGAATACGATTCAATACATGAAAAAGTACTAAATGCTGTGTAATTATCTTTACAACATACTGCTGTAGAGAAAGGTTGTGTATAAAACGCGAAAATATTAGATAAAGAAAAAATTAAAAAAATATCGATGTTATGCCAAAACGAATGTGATTTTTGAATTCAGTAGCAAAAAATACATATAAAAACATTAAAAAATACAAATAAACAAAACAAGTGTTACATTGTGTTATTGAATGAATGTAATTGATATTTGCTGCAAAAAAAGTTAAAATCTTTCCCTGCGAAAAATATTAATAATAGTATTGATATGACGTGGGTTTTAAAAAGTATCAAGACTGAAGCTGTTATCACGACATTGAATTATTATAAAGTTGGTGTGGCGAGACGAATATATCAGGATAAACAGCATTGTGCCTGACTGGCGCATGTAAAAAATAAGAAAACAATAACAAGATACACTGTTAGAACACGGTAAGAACATAAAACTACAGCGTACAGAAGTATTTTTTTAATAAACAATTTTTTTCTATTTCTTTTCTCTTTGCAGGCGCCTATTACTGTTTGAACATGATCCTTATCACGCTGTCCACCTTTTTGTCCGTAATTGTGGTCAATCTTTATTTCCACGGTTCGCGATCACGAGTGCCGCCCATTATAAAAAAGGTAAGACACATTTTATATAATTATAAAACTAAGTTTCAAACATATAATCAGGAATATTGTCACAATCGACGAATCATTTCTCATAACATTTAATTTAGAATATTAAAAGCCTGGACGTATTTATGCGAGTTTTTTTTTACAATTAGTAAGGAGATTGCGACACAACTGTGCCCGGTGAGCGTCATACTCGCTAAGGTTCGCCTCAGCACTACATCCGACAAACTATGGGTTGCCGTGGCGGCTACAAGCCTTCTTCTGACGGGGTGAGGCATGGTCAGGTTCAGTTCTAGGAAGTGCATACTTCCAGGCGTTACTTCCTCTCTTTGAGGAGTGGGAATGCCAACGAGGCTGCCCAGGCAATTTTTACGAGGCCAGAGTGCCCCTTCTTTAGGGGCGCTAGCTTTCTCTCTCCACCTTCCGACTTTGTATCACATCTTCTTGCGGTGGGAAGGAAGTAAATACTTGGAATGCCGAAGGGTCTGTTCATGACTATTTTTGCATATCCAGAATGCGCCTTTGGGAGCGCTGGCTTTTTCCTCTCACCTTCCGACCTTGCGACACATCTTTTTGTGGTGGGTAAGAAGTAAATGCCGCTAAACAACTGCGTTTCTTTACAAGTCCGTGTTGGTAAATAATTCGCACGTGTTAAATGAATACGCTTGTCTACAAAACGAAAGCCTACAGTCGACATTTTCAGCATATATCATAACAAATACGCCCGTCTAACACTTTCGAACTATTTACAAACACGCAACTGAAACAAACATGATCGTGTAGCTCCTTAAATGTTTGTTTTTTCAGGGCGGCAACTTAGAACATTCCAACTAAGCACTTACATTATATAGTCAAGGTGGAATAATTTGCATCCCTCCTGACCCTTCTATAAATAATGGAATGGACCGTTATCCGTAGAAACTTTTGTTTCCTGCTGCTCTCTTAGCCTATATCCAAGAATAAAGCCACCTATCTCTATAAAGTCACTATTCGCTCGTGAATAGAATATTGTTGCGACATTTGGACTGGTGCACCAACCACTCGCCTATTGGATAGGATACAAAAAATAATTTGTAACCTAACAGGTCACGCAGTGTCTGCAAAGCTTCACCTCATGTTGCATCGCCGCAGTGTTACATCCCTGTGCTTCTTTTACAAGTACTTCCATAAAATGTGCTTTCTCAACGAAAATATCCCCGACCCATCGACTAGCTGCTAAATCCCTCCTTCACTGTAGAGGTCCCTAGATTCCGGAAAGTTTTCTACTTCGATAGTTTCTTCAATCAGACCGCTTGTCTTTGGAATTCCATTCCTGCACCCGGTTTCTCTCGACCGTACCGAAATTTTAATATAATGTGAACAAACATCTTGCTGCCGCACTCGCCACCCAGGGACCCGCACTTCATTGGAAATTGGATGTTTTGTTTTGAGCGAACATAAACAAAAATAAAAAATGAACAAATATATTTATATGATAAATTGAAATGTAGTGGAAGTGTTATGCGATGCGAGTGATCGTGATCAATCGAAGACGTTATAACTTAAAATCTTCAGACTGACCGTCGAGTGAGTTCTGGAAATCATTTGAAGAACAAATTTCTAACTGAATGGAACTTAACCGAACTTCGAAATTAATAAAACTAACTCCAACAATAATTTGGAACTGGTCAGTTGGTTCTTCATTTGGGTATTGATTTACTCCTCTCCAGGAGTTAGGCACAAGGCCAGTGTTTATCTTACTCCCACAAGTAAGATGTGACCCAAGGTCGGGTCGGGAAAGTGGGGTTTAAAAATTGCCTGGGCAGCCCGGTAGGGGCGCCTCAGGCAATAAGCAATAAACTTACTCCTCCCCAAAGAGGGGAGGCGAAGCCTGGGAGGGTGGACCTCCTAGAACTGCACAGGACAGACCCATAGATAGGCGTAAATCAAGCCCCGAAGGCCAATACAATACCAGTCTATGGGGTGCAGTATCCATCGGAACAGATACTACACTTTGATCTTAGCCAAAAGGCCAAGATAAGACGGCTTCATTTGGGTAGCACAGATCGCATTGAAGGGGGGGGGCAGAGAGACTTTTACTGATTCTTGTTTAAGCGGTCATCTGCATATGCCTTCACGTCTCGATTCCCAGCAGTTAAGTGATCACTTCGCAATTCTCTTTTCCCTTACCTAGTAATGTCATTCCTCGCCCGGTTCACCATTTTTTCTTCCGTTCCCACGTTTTGACCGATCTGACCTTTAACCCTGCCAGACAGCTCGTATTTGAACGAGTAAACCCACATGGAAAGTAACTATTATTTAAACCTGGTTGATATACACGACATTTAAAACATAACAGAAGTTCTTTGATAACATAATTTGTTTTTTATACTAATCACTTGCCACTTATCAAGGCCAAAAGCAAATCGATGATACGGTTTAATAAGTAGATGGGTTATCAATTGGATAATTAAGAATATTCTGAGAGATTGAAAATGGTATAAACAAAGTTTGATTACTTATAGGGATAATTTATAGCAAGTATTTGTTGTCATTGTATTTGAAGACGACATTGTTTTAGTCTGCAGAGAAGCAGCCTCATGGCAATGTGTTCCACTGACGGGAGGTTCTTGAAAAGAAACGCTGTTCATGAAATTCTGCTTCACACTAGACACACGGGGGAAGAAAGAAACTTTCTCTTCAATTGTGGTAAAGAAACGAGTTCTTGCTGTAAATATCTTACAAAGAACAATCAGAGAATGGAATCTAGTCGAGCACTTCCCATGAAAATAACGATAGATTAGCAACGTCTCTTCTGTGAGAAAGGGGCTGTAGAGAACATATCTTCCATTACTAGATTACGAAGTCGATTTTGTACTTTGTCAAGGTAAGAGAGAATGCTCTGGGCGGCGCTTCCCTTTGCCGCGGTACTCCAACATAATTCATTCATTCGATTATTGTACCATTTAATTGTGTTCCAACATACCGGGGTATTTTAGAACATCTACGGATGGCATAACAAAAGTTACCTTTGAAGAATTGTTTGGTTCAATTTTAGGACATAAATCTATATTTAAAAAAAGAATATGTTCCAGATGTTTAATATATCCTTATTTTAATAAAATAGTGTTTTTGTAATTGTTATTTCAACAATCACTCCTACACTCTCGGTTCTACATATATCTTGTAATCTAACTTATGAAATTATCTTGTCGGATTTAAAAAGTTAGAGGTGCTACCAAATCAGGATGTCTGAAGATACCAGCTTCCTGACTTAAAGTGCACCAAACATTAATGTTATTATTTTTTTTCCTTCCCCTTTGCAAAACTCAACCATGTTCTGCAAAGCTAAAAACAAAAAAAACAGCATTTTTCCTCTACAAAGCAACCAAACCAAACCATATGAATGAATAGTTGAAGATACAAAGAACTTAAAGCATAAACACTTTTACCAAAATGACCGAATTTGTCATTAAATAACCAGAATAGGTTGATATGCCGTAAAACAAAACAACAACCAAAGTTAGACCCAAATAGCATTTAAGCTGAAAAATCACATTTGGCTTCTGACTAGCTAATTTCCATTTATTATTGACAATATAATAACGAACTTAGCTAAAAATTTATTTAAAAAATGACTTAGTCCAGCCGAGACGACTGCTAATATGAAATATGTTAACGTAATAATAACCTAAAAATGAAAATTATAAAGTGGGATAACTCATTTTAAATTGAAGAATATAATAGGTGTTGTCTACCTTAAATTAAAAAGATATACAAACAAATAAAGATTAAAAACTAAAATGACTTTACAGCATCCCGGGTAACGCCGGGTAGGTACAACTAGTAAGTCAATATCGTTTATTGCGTTTCAATTGAAAAATACTAAGCTTGTAACCCAGAATAATATTTTCCATGAAAACTTCAAACAGTGTATTTTATTTTATTAGAAGTGTATTTAAATTGTTTTAAAATACGTGTTATTAAGAAAATAAACTGATATAATTGTTATTGCGTCCTTTAGGCCTGTCTCCGTTGGTCTTTCAACTGCTAGAATAAGTGAGGTACTGAACATACACTTGGTCCTTGAAATCTATGCCCTTGTTCTTTTTACATGGTTCAAATAGAATAAATCGCACCTGGAAACTCTCATATTTCCAGCTAAACTTGATTTACCTGGGCAGAATATTCCGTTTATAGTTAAATGATTGATTGTTGCTGTTACTATTTCGATCTGGAAATATTCAATGACCCTTGGAGCAAAATCCGGTAAACAATAGACATCTGGAAAACAATTGCGACTTCTGGAGTGATATATTTCCCTGCTGGTTGATTCATGAGGTTTTCTAGGTTCACTCTAACCTTGAAATGTCTTAAGTTCCTAAAATATTAAATAGTGAAAATGTGAGAGTTTACATAATTGCTATATAAAGTAAAAACTTTCATTTGTTTAACTAGAAATAGAAAGATTAAACCAATGCTGTTTCTTTAAATTTAGTTTGATTTAAATAACTGAATGTATACTATGTACGCATATATATATAATATTTTATTTATTCATCCACATACATATGTTTTTTGTATTAATAAGACTCATCAGTGTGGCTAGATAAGGCTATACAACCAGTCGCTAGATTCGAACGCCAGACCAAAGTCACTTTTGACTTCTATTAAACGTCTTTACACCCAGAATACCTTACGAAATGGAAGAGTAATATTTTTGTTTAAGATTCCATACAGTATTCCACATACATATATGTTCTGTCTTAATAAGATTCATCAGTGTGGCTAGATAAGGCTTTACTAGCTGCCGTTGGGTTCGAACGACGGACTAAAGCCACCTTTGACTTCTGTCTAACGACTTTCCCCCCTCGGGGATATCAGCCAAAACGTTTTGATATAAAAAACCAATATAAGAATAGTAGTCCGAATAATCCAAATTTATATATATATATATATATATATATATATATAATTTCTATTTTTTATTATTCCTATTAATATACTATAATTGGTTGTCATATCAAAACGTGTGCTTTCCTTCTTCCACCGACATATTCAAATTTATTGTGAACAGATTGTTATATATATTTCCTCTGACATACTCCTAAATTACAGATCTTTTCGTCTTTTGTAACTTTTTCGATTTGGCACTCCTGATAAAGACTCCATAACAGTTGGGAGAAACGTTGAGATGTATTCTCGAGTTTTAGATCTTCTTTTTTCCATTTTATCTCGTCGGATTTATTTTATCATTTTATTTGTCATATATATATATATATATATATATATATATATATATATATATATATATATATATATATATATATATATATATATGAAGAATTTAGAAACCAGGATTTTTTTCTGATATATTAAACAATGAATATTTTTTTTAATATATATCTCTGAGACCTTCAACACAGATAACCGATAATTCGTATTAAACCATGTTTTAATTTTTTTTAAATAAATGAATTAGAGATTTCGGTAAAATTGTATCGTTTGCTTCCACAATGTTCATGAAAAATACATGTTTCAATTATGACAAAACCACAGAAAACATTTACACGTAGACACTCAGGAAGTACCTGTTTCAAATTTAACAAAATCAGAAAAAGATTTCAAGATGTTGCTTCTTCATATGGCTAAAATGTAGCTTTGGTTTGTGTGTTATTTTCGTTCTGTGTTCGCTGGGTTTTTTTCACAGCGATAAAATTTAACATAAAACATTGTTTTTTGCGGGGTTTTTTTCGTTATTAATGCCGTTTCTCATTCCTCATTTAGCCTAATTCTACAAGCCGATTCGTCTACGATGGTTACCAAAACAATTTTACTTGTGCCGTTTTCCACAGTGATAAATTTAATTTAAACATGTTTGTGTGTTAATTTCGTTTTCCGTTCTGTTTCTCACTCTTCTTTTTAGAATAAATCTAGAATCCGATGCGTTTACGATGGCGACCAAAACATTCTAACTTACGCCTTATTAGCAAAACTCCACAACGATGAATTTTTACTATATTTCATTTTTCGTGCCATTTTCGATCACTTTTTAAGAATAAGTCGAGAAAGCGATTCGCTTGCGATGACGAACGAAACATTATGATTCATGCATTTTCGCTTGCTTTTTTCTACAGCGATGAATTTACTCTTAGTCGTGAAATTGCTGAGAGTAAAAATGGTTTCCATTTTGAATTTATATTTTCTGCAAAAAACAAAAATGGCTTCTTTCTGAAAGATATTCCGAGCAAGATAAAGTATTTTCTTAAAATTTTTAGTATTCTGAAGAACACGATGCCACAAACCACAAGAAAACATTTATGAGTTTGTGCGTTATTTTAGTGTTTCGTTCCGTTTCCCATTTATCTATTTTAGAAATAGTCTAGAAGCCGATCCGATTGCGATAGCGAACAAAACATTGAATATTTCCTTTATTCTTTTCCACAGCAATGAAATTTAACGAAACTATGTATTGGTTTGTGTGTGAACTTCGTTTTTTAGTTCTATTTCCAGTTCCTTCTTTTAGAATAAGTTTAGAAGTCGATTTGATCACGATGGTGCCTAAAAGAGTCTAACATGCAAATTTCGTTGGCATCAATCCACAGCAATATATTTCGTTTTCACTTTTTAGACTAAGTCTAGAAGGCGATTCGCTTGCGATGTCGATCGAAACATTATAATTATGTATTTTTAGTTTCTTTTTTAAAACGGAGATTATTTTATTTAAAACATTTACTGTTTGTGTATTAGTTTCGTTTTTCTTATTTCCGATTCTTTCTGTTTTTAGAATAAGTATAGACGCCGATTCGATTGCGATCGCTAACAAAACATTTCCCCTTGTCGTTATCCATATAAATTTAATCAGAACATGTACTGATTTAGGTTAGAATTTCGTTTACCATATCTCTTTTTAGAATAAGTCTAAAAGCGGATGGCGACCAAAACATTCTCAATTTTGCATTTTAGAGTGTTACGTTCGGCTGCTAAGGGTATTAACTGTTATTCTTTTATTAACTTTGCAGTTTAAGCTTAGATACTGAACGTAGCAAAAAGGGCGTGATTAATAGAAATATTTACAAAACAAATTTGAACGTAATGTTATCCTGGTTAAAATGTCTCCATATTAGCAAATTGCCGAACCAGATTAAGTATTTTTTTAATAAATTGTATTGAAGTACATTAGTGTATTGCCAATAACATGGTACAACAATAACAAATGAAAATCGGATCATTAAAATCAAAGTTTGATTTGTCAGCTTAAATGCTATTTAGGTCCAACTTTTAACATTCAGCCGACATCATTTTATATACTAGATAAGGCTATCTTTGTATATGATTCTTCCTTATTCAGTCAAATAGTTCATTTATATTGATTGGCGATTTCATTCAATATTCTGTTGGGAATCAAGCAGTTTAGCGTGTAAGTACAAAAGAAAAGTTGCTCTCTCAATGTGGCCATATTTTTTGTAATCACAACCTTATCAAACAGGAGCAGCGATTTCATCTCTTTTGTTCCTTACACAATGGCCGTGTGAAGCGATGTTACCTGACGCACAAGTTTTAAATTTGCCTCATGTTGATAGAACACTTATTAAGAACTATTGGTTTTCACCCGGCGTTGTCCGGGTCTGGAGATATATTGCTGGTCGGAAATAATTTAAAACGTAATCATGTTTACAATTTTTGCCTTGACAGAAAAGTTAAAAGTCACATTTAAAATATGAGGTCAAGTGCCGAAACAAATTCTCTTTTCAAACGACGTCATTCTATACAATTATTCGATTTGTATTGGGTTGGCCAAAAAGTTCGTTCGTTTTTTTAGGAAGGAGGAACCCAAACACCAAATTGAGAAACATAACTGAGTTTATGCAATTCATTTTCCATGCTCGATTTTGGAAATCTCGAAAATGTATGCGATTTGTCTGGTTGTCAAACGGCAATCTTGTTCAACTACGACTTTCACTTGGTCACTGTTGATCATATTTGGCCGGCCAGAGCGAGGAGCATCTCTCACTGAAAATGTTCTTTTTTGAAATCGAGTAAACCATTTCTGACACCAGTTCTGTAACAGCATTCTCCTGATACACATGGGATATCTTTATGCAGGTTTCTGTAGCTTTTATCCCCCTTTTCTGTAATAAAAACACATCAAATATCGGCAGTGCTCTGCTTGATCTTCCATTCCAAGGCCTGAAATACAAGCAAAAATGTAAGAACTGCTCTGCTCGAAGGCTTATTACACACTGACGTCAACATACTCGCGCCACCAAATACGGGATTTGAAGAATATGAATATAAAACAATCTTGAGTAAGCCAACCCAATAGTTTTTAAATTATATTGGAATTTAAGATACAATAACAAAGTAAAATATATGCATAAAGATTTACTTTAATGTCGATTCTTTTTTTAAGAAAACGTAATTTTTTATAACACATCACTCAATTAGTCTCCGGCTTAATTAATAAAACGACAACTTTAAGACAAAATTCGACATTATTCATCAACATAGTCTCCTTCTGGGGTGATACACTGATTCCAACGCTTCTCTAACAATTCAATGCCTTTTTGTAGAACGATTTGTCTTTGGTCTCAAAATATCTAAAGTTTCCGATTTCATTTCTTCATTGACGCCAAACCTCTTTCTCTGGAACGTTTTTAGGGTTACGGTTAGGTTAGAAAACAGCCAGTAATCGCTGAGGGCCATATTTGGAGAATAAGTTGCGTGCAGAAGCAATTCGAAGTACAATCCACGTATTTTTACCATCGTTGCGATTGACTTATGGCCCTGTGCATTGTCTTAGTGAGAGAGTATTTTTATTCTTTATGTGTGGCAATTTTTAGGGGCGATTTTTTCCTTCAAATGCACAAATAATGCTATATTCGCTATTGATGGTTTTTCCTCATTCAATGTAATTGATGAACTTGCGCATAGCAAAATGTGGAGATCAAAACTTGCCTTCTGATATTTGCGTATTTGGTCGATTTTACATCCATTGTCACATATTGCCGTAAAAACTCCTTTTGTTGTTGAGTTAAAACACATGCAAACAGCGCCCTGAATCGTCGACGCGCTGTTGTATTTTATCGATTGTCAGTCAAACGTGACACCTACGTTGAACAAAACTTTCTTCACTGACAAATATTCATGCAAAATAGTGAATGCATTTCCGCCTTGTAATACCTTCAACTCATCTGCTAACTCACGCAACTTCAGTTTACAGGTTAGTGGATTTAAAAAAATGTTTTTCGGGACAGCTGCCGAATTAGGGGGACCTGAGCGTTCAGCATCATTTGTACCTGTACGACCGGGTTAAAAGTCAGCATACCACCTCTTATCCAAATAATATTTATCAAGCCATTGCTTTACTTGAACAGTATTTCCCTTATCAGAAAGTAATGCTTTATCCACACACGAAATTCAGATGTCTTCATTGTTCTAAAAATTGGCAACAGTAGCTCATCTTAAATAACTGTAATTTGTAAACTAATAGTCCGATTAAGTTCACATTTTTACATGTGCGAATTGAAGGTTAGTACTTTGTAAACGTCATATGAATTGTTTATTAGTGGCGCCATCTATATGTCAGGACCGAGTCTTATTGAGTGATGTCTTCTATTTACTACTTAGTTTTTAATGCTAATATTTCGTTATATCTATTATTAAAACTAGCAAATATATGCTCCCTCCAGTCTCACATTTTTGCTAGTTAGAAGCAGAACAGATACTACACTAACTCCAAAAATGAGGACGTAATGCCTGGGAGGATTTTATCATGACAATAGAACAGATACTACACTAACTCCACACCTCTCAAAATATGAGGAGGTAATGCCTGGGAGGGTGGAACCATGTCAACAAAACAGATACTACACAACCTCTACACCCCTCAAAAGAGGAGGAGGTAATGCCTGGAAGGGTGGTATAATGACAACAGAACAGATACTACACTACCTTTTAACCTCTCAAAAAAGGAGGATGTAATGCCTGGGAGGATGGTATCACACCAACGAAACAGATACTACACAACCTCCACACCTCTCAAAAAAGGAGAACGTAATGCCTGGTAGGATGGTATCATGGAAGCAGAACAGATACTACACAACCTCCACGCCTCTCAAAAATGGAGGAAGTAATGCCTAGAAGGATGGTATCATTACAACAGAACCGATACTACACTTCCCCCACACCCACACCTCTCTTTAAAAAAGAGGACGTAATGCCTAGGAGAACGGTATCATGACACAGAACACATACTACACTACCTCCACACCTCTCAAAAAGGAGGATATAATGCCTGTGATGATAGGATAGTGTCAACAGAACAGATACTACACTACCTCCACACCTCTCAAAAGATGAGGACGTAATGTTTGGGAGGATGGTACCATGAGAAAAGAACAGATACTACACTACCTCCACACCTCTCAAAAAAGAAGGAGGTAATGCCTGGGAGGATGGTATCATGGCAACAATAGTGATATAAATTACCTTTACACCTCTCAAAAAAATAGGAGGTA
This sequence comes from Sepiola atlantica, assembly GCA_963556195.1. Lineage (NCBI taxonomy): Eukaryota > Metazoa > Mollusca > Cephalopoda > Sepiida > Sepiolidae > Sepiola > Sepiola atlantica. The sequence continues at coordinate 43,772,232 of OY744534.1, forward strand.
ATGCCTTGGAGGATGTTATCATGACAACAGAACAGATAGTACACTAACACCAACACCTCTAAAAAATGAAGAGGTAATGCCTGGGAGGATGTTATCATGACGACAGAACAGATACTAGACTAACTCCACACCTCTCAAAAAAGGATGAGGTAATACCTGGGAAGGTGGTATCATGCCAACAGAACAGATACTACACTAACTCCATACTTCTTAAAAGAGGAGAGGGTGATGCCTGAGAGGATCGTATCATGACAACAAAACAGATACTACACTACCTTTTCACCTTTCAAAAGAGGAGGAGGTAATACCTGGGAGGATGGTATCATGACAACAGAGCAGATACTACACTACACTATGCCCATGAATTGAGCATTTAAAGATAGTACATTGGTCTTAAATAGTATAAACTATACTATTTCATAAGTACAATAATCTTAAATAGTATAGCTTTGTCTTCAAACAGACAGACAGAAAGACAGACAGACAGACAGACAGACAGACAGACAGACAGACAGATACAAAGCTCCATTATTAATCGATGAGCAAAACAAAATACTATATTATCTTTCAAAAGAATCGATATTAAATTAAATATTTATGGATATTATTTACTTTGTTACTCTATCGAAAATAGCAATTTAATTTTCAAACTACAAACGTATAGAATGATCGTCTTTTGAAAACAGAATTTGGGGAGCTGAAAACGTAAAAGAAATCGAATTGTTGACGCTGGGTTTTTTTTTTCAAAACGGCAAATAGTTTCAATGAATTCATTATTATTTAATCATTCAAAATCTTAAATATACCAATAAACATAAGTTTTCTAAACTCTTAAACATTTTTTAAATAGATTCTTTGCTGAGATATTCTTTATTAATTTTATTTTTGTTTTATGAAACGAAGAAAATCTATTTTTAAAAAATGAATTTCGTTTCTTTACGTTCTAATATATTTCAGTTATTTTGATGGACCTAACCAATAATTGACTCTAGTGGCCCAAGATTGAACCGAAGAAAAATTTCAATGGTGTTAAATACACCATTGAAAAACTTAACCGCTCTTTTTTTTCTTCTTCTTTTTTTCTTGTGCGAACTCGCGAACTACAGCGTCCGCTATGGTAGATTTTTGTTTCCACTTGAAACAATTACAGACTTGGTCCAGGTGAAGGCCGGTTTTACAGGGATCTTTGTGCAGGGTGTGTGTCCATCTCATCTTCTAATGCAAACGCAAGTTTCGCGACGGTGTCGTTGTTGGTCCTTAGCCCATGTTCAAACAATCTGAGTGCGCATTACCTCATATTGCCCTCAATCGGTGCGAGCCGTAGCGCCTTTGGATCTTCTCGTTGCAGACGTAGTCGAGAAGTGTAATTCTAGACATTCAGTGGAGCATTTTGGTTTCCATAATGGCGAATATTCGCTCTGCCTTCATGTAAGCACTCGGAGCTGTACAAAACGACGATTCTCACAACAGCCCGGTTAATCTTCGACTTGAGACAGTCGCTGATTTTGCGAACACAGAGGATTCCGGTAATGGTGTTCCACTTCAGCCACGTCGCATTGTTGTGCGCAGCAACTTCACTGATGACGTTGCCGTTATTGGTGCGTGCCGAACCGAGATATTTGAAGGCGCGCGTTCGTGAAAGATCCTGTTTGTCAACTTCGATGATGTCATGTTTGTTTTTATCGTTTTCTGATGTTCAGCCGCAGACCCTACTGCGCCAGTCTGTCCTTGCAAGACTCGACTTGTTGAAGGTCGTATTTACTCTTTAAGGCGAACAGAACATCATTTGCATACAAGAGTGTCCACTTAACCCATATTGAAACTTATTTCAATGTTCTAACTGTTTACATATCGATTTCTACAACACACAAACAAACATTGATTTTTAGAGAGAGAAGATAATTTAGAAAAATCTATAATAACCTTGTCATTAACTATCTACCTTCCATGCCGGGTTAACGTCGAAGATCACCAATTTTATAGAGGGATGTGCAATAGTGTGGAATGATCTCTTCTTTTTCTTACAGCCAGTTGCTTGTCTCTCACTACTCTATCCTTATTTCAATCGAAGGTGCTCGACTGAGCTCCAATTTCTTTTCCCTCCTTGTAACACATTTACAGCAAAAGCTCATTTCTTACTAAAACGGGAAATCAGTTTCCTTTCTTTCTCCGTGTGCCTAGCTTCAGATGGAAATTCCCTAAACAGAGGTTCGTTGCAAGGGCATCCCGCCGGTGGAACACATTACCACGGGACTGCTTCCCTGCATGCTAAAACATCGTCGACTTCAAATCCAATGTCAACAAATACTTGAGATAAATCGTCTCCATAAGTAATACAATTTAGTTCATTCCATTAATCCTTTTCAAACCTCTCATCATAGTTTTCATCTTTCAGTTGAAAACTATTCCATATCATTAACCCTTATCCTCGAGTGGCTTTTGACCTTTTTAAGTGGTGACTTATTAGTAAAAAAAAAAAAAAGAATAGATATTCACGTTTTATTGACAACAAGGTAACAATCTTAGAAAATGACAAAAATTTAATGGTGGAAAACGAAAAAGTTAGTCTCGTGTTGAACATACAGACTGTTTCGTTGTATCACAGTTCAACATCGTAGCAAAACTGCCAGGTGCTCCAGGCTAAGAGTGAAACCTGATCGGGGTTTTGGGGGGGGGGGGGGAGATGCGGAGCTTTTATCTCCTGCGTTATCTGCACAAGCCACGAGGAAGATAAATTCTACTGTTTATATAAACACTGCCAACTACAGAAGAGTTCTCTATTGGTTTACGTTTATATGTAGTAAAATTTATGCGAATAGCAATACGTATATGTCAATAAATGTATTACTCATGTAACCAAAACATTCAGGGTTATCGACTTCTTCGATCCATCACATTCATCATCGACAGAGTCCTATTTGGGTGGCAATCGATATTAATATCTATGTTGGATCCCACCTATATTTATGTAAACATGGCTCCAAAAACTTCATATGTCAGACAATTAATCGATATGACCTTTTCTTTCATTAACCTTTCTTCCTCCAACACCCCAAAAAAAGAAAACAGATTAATCTCCGAGATATATAAACAAAAATGTCGGTTGGTACCTGTTTACTTGCCATCCAACGAGGGCAGCGTTAAATACAATGTCGGTGTTTAATGTGCGAAGAAATCCAGCTCCTCCTGGATTGAGAAGAAAATTATTTTTAAATGCTTCAGTCTTGGAAAACCTCTCCTCTTCTGACTGAAGACAGAACAAACACTGCTTATCTCTTTGGTTAGGAGCAAAGTGTAGTATCTGTTCTGATACTATACTTTATCTTTTCTCTCATCTGTCAGTGAAGGAGAAAGCTTTCTAAACGGATGCAATTTTTTAAAATTTTTATCCCAATCCAGAGTCCACTTTTCGAGGGAGTTGAACTTTCTCCAGATAAAACTTGTGTCAAACTCTCTCCTCGTGGGGAGGCAAGTAAATAGGAACATTAACACTTTGATCCTAGATCGAAGGTTGGATTTTTTTTTAAATGCCTCCCACAGCGGCATGGTTAGACACAAGGTTATTTTATAATGTGAATCCCGTTTCCCCTAAAATGGGCACACTGATCTGGCCGCAAAAAGGGGCACATCGATCTGGCCGCAAAAATAGCCACACTGATCTGGCCGCAAAAATGGGCACACTGATCTGGCCGCAAAAATAGCCACATGGATCTGGCCGCAAAAATGGCCACACTGATCTGGCCGCAAAAATGGCCACACCGATCTGGCCGCAAAAATGGCCACACTGATCTGGCCGCAAAAATAGCCACACTGATCTGGCCGCAAAAATGGCCACACCGATCTGGACGCAAAAATAGCCTGGTTGCTTGTGTCGGCATTTACTCACTGGTGAGGAAGCCTTACGCGAAGGAAAATGAATCCATCATCTCAGCAGACACGAAATGCAATAAACCTTTCGCTGCTTCAGAAAGGAAGAGGTAACGTTTGGGAATATGGTTTGCTGAAACAGAAAAGATAATACACTTTGATCCTATTCAACTTAGTGTCAAAGTATTGAAATAAAAAGAGGTTCAATTTCCGTTTTCCGTATATTACCGCCGAGTATCATATATGGCATATGCAGCATAATCACATTGGCACACCGGTTATCGTGAGTTAGTCTTGAAGTTAAGCGACTTTAAGCTTGGTCAGTATCAAATGAGTGACCATTTGAGAATACAAGGCGCTGTATGTTATCTATTCTTACCGGGATATACATAACGACTGAGGACCGTATATGAATTTTATATTCCCTAGAAACTTCCTCTTTCGGTGGAAGCCGGATGCCCGTCCAGGACGAATACCTTATCAGGTATCGTAAATGGCAAAAGTTAAACTAACAGATAAGGTTATATTCGGCATAATCATGTTCACACATCGATTCTCATTAGGTACCCTAAAGTTAAGCGACGTTGAGCCTGGCCAGTACCAGATAGGTGACCCTTTAGGAATACAAGACGCTGTGTGGGGGAGGACGGTGAAATCTATCTGCAAAGAAAATACAGCCTTGAAAATACATTTAGCAAGTACTTCAGTATAACCTGCTTCTCTACACATATGTTGACACAAACTAAGCAACCTCCTCCCTGTGTAGAAGTTCTGTTCGAAATCACATGGTGAGAGTATGCACGTAAAGGACGGTTATATCTGAGACACAAAAAGCGATCATTCAAGTGTTGTAGCAAGATGGCAAGACTCAAAATAAGATAGCTGTCCAGGTGGAATTCTCTAAGTCTGCTATCTCGAAGATGATAAGAGAAACTTTTTCAAACCGGTACAAATGCGTTATGTAATCGAAAACAACACTTGAATCTGGTTTCTAATCTATTTGCAACTTGTGATGAAATCTCCAAAGCCAGAAATAATACTTGTGTAGTTTCTCTATCCGCAATACTTACGAAACTCTAGCAGCTCAGAATTTGACAGCAGGATACTAATTTCGAAGCCACTACTAATATTTAAACGGTAACAAAAGCGTTTATTATGGCGTAGAGATTATCGAAATTAGTTTTTTGATCAATAAAAACAACTCATCTTCAATGATAAATTAATATTCTGTATTTTCTTCGGTTATAGTGGCCCTGTCGTCTGGATAAATTTAGACAAGAAATATATATATTGAATAAAGGCGCAACATTCTCTCAATCTGTAATGGTCTCTGGTTGAATGTATGTCACCGTTGTCGGAAAGATCTGCATCTTGAAAAGATCGACTAATATTTCTGCCTATGAGGATGTCCTAGACAATTTCCTTATTCCATACATTGATGCATTCATCTTCCAGAATGACCTTGCTCTGACCCACATAGTGAAATATACAAGAGAACTGTTCAGGGGGAGCGTGCCTGTTTTTGGTTGGCCTGCAAATAGCCCAATATAAAATTTACGAGGAATTCTCAAGAGGAGATAAGAAAATATAATCCATCAAGTATTGAAGAATTGAAAGAGTCGTTACTGAAGTGTGGGCATCGGTGTCACTGGATACTGGTTGTTATTTAATCGGTTCGTTACCAGAATTAATAAAATAAATGGTAAATAATAATAACTAATTAAATAATAATAAATAATTAAATAAATAAATAATAAAACGTGCTATAACGACGTATAAAGTGAACTAATAAATGTCGTCACTTCATTAATAAATACTCATTCTTGGTTAAAAAAGAAACGAATTTTTTTTTGTTGTTGTTAACAATCTTCAAATTTCGAAAATTTAGCATTTCAATGAAAATCTGGTTTGTCAGTGAAATGTTATTAGATTTTTTTCATGTATCAAATTGATACACTGTTATGAATGAACTGTCAAAATTTAAACAAATTCAGGAAAGAAATAGGAAAGGTATTAACAATTAAATCTTACTTTAAGCTGACAACGTTTCAGTTTTTAACTTTTACTTTTTGTAGATTTTATAAACTCATGCACAAAAATATTTTTTTACTTATTAGGAAGTCAACCCTTTTTGTATTCTGCGATTAAAAATATGAGTTATTCCACTTGCTGATTTAATTTTTCGATAATAATTAAATAATGCTTTCGTATTACCAGTTATCCGAGCGGGACTACATCAGGTTTTAAATAAACTTTAACGAAGTACGTTATTATAGTGCCAATAACATGATCTAACAATAACAAATGAAAATTGGCTCATCAGAATTAAAGTTTGATATATCAGCTTAAATGGTCAAACTTTTAAAATCTCACAAGATAGCTTTATATGATAGATAGAGATATCAATTATTTTTTTAAATTCGATTGAACCTTTTCATTATGAAAATAAAATACATATTTCCTAACTTTGTCCTACAAATCGATTTCTAATGAAATGATCATGATTATAATATTTTGTCTGTTGATGCGATGGCACAAATAATACGGTAGAATATTGTTGAATCATCGATTTCTCGTCGGATCACCAATGTTAAACATCTGTACTTGTATATGTGACACCACGTGTCATCAATTGTAAAGTTACTTTTTTGCATACCATTGGAAAATCTATGCATCCGTATGCTAGCAACTTGTGAAATAGTAGAGTATTGATTTACTCCTCTCCAGGAGTTAGGCACAAGGCCAGTTTTTTATCTTACTCTCACAAGTAAGATGTGACCCAAGGTCGGGTCGGGAAAGTGGGGTTTAAAAATTGCCTGGGCAGTCCCGTCGGCATTCCCCGGTAGGGGCGCCTCAGGCAGTAAGCAATAAACTTACTCCTCTCCAAAGAGGGGAGGCGAAGCCTGGGAGGGTGGACCTCCTAGAACTGCACAGGACAGACCAATAGACCGGCGTAAATCAAGCCCCGAAGGCCAAGACAATACCAGTCTATGGGGTGCAGTATCCATCGGAACAGATACTACACTTTGATCTTAGCCAAAAGGCCAAGAAAATAGTAGAGTAGACACGACGATCAATCGTTCTTCTTATTATTATTTCGTTTGATTCACAGCATCTCACTGTTAGATCACCAGCCATGCTAATGTTTTCTTGTCTAGCGCAGCTATGCCGGCTTCGCCGTTTGGTGGTCGATATTTAAGGCATGACTCGATGATGTGGTCTACTGTCTGTTCAGATTGACCACAGTCGCAGACAGCCAAGTCCCTGAGTCTCCATCCTTTCATGGTCGCGGCAAAACGGCCAACACCTGTCCTGAGGCGGTTGAGCATTGTCCACTGCCGGCGATCAAGCGTCGGCAAGCAATTAGTTCATTATTTACTTGCCTACCCACGAGAGCAGAGTTAGACACATGGTTGATTTTTAATTTGGGAAAAATCCGGCTCTCCAAAAGGAACATTCTGGATTTGGACAAGTATTAAAATTGCCTCAGTTTAGAAGGACCGCTCCTCACTGAGCTAGGGCAAAAAAGATTAAGTCCATCACCAGAACAGATACTACACCGCTCTCAGGAAGAGAAGTAAAACATTTAGAAACAACACCCGTTGTTCTCTGCTCTACTTGCAGTCGTTTTAAATGTTTTTTTGGACCGTGTTAGTAGACGCGCGGTTGGTGATTGTGCAATCACTACACACCTCTAATCGGGCAATCACACCATTTAAGAGGGCTTCCATTGTCTTTAAATATTCATAGAAACCTCTCTTTGTCTTTTTTTTTTATTTGTTACCCTCTGCTCCCTATTTGATATATTTTTAAATGCCATCCCTCGTACTTATAGGCGTCTCCGGCTCAATATTGAACGGGTGCCAATACAGAGATTATTTCCCGCTGTTTCTGATGTGTAATTACGTATATCCAATCATGTGTAACCCAGAGAGGAGATGGGAATTGCCAAATAAACGCTGACTGACTTGGGAAATCTCATGAAAGACCCAGCATGCTACCACGGTGATCTCCTAACTCATTAGATAATTTATATTGGCCATTCTACGTAAACCAGTAGTTCAAAAAGTATTTTCACTAATGAGTCAGCACTTACTATGGTCAAAAGCCACTCGAGGATAAAGGTTAATAAGATGGGTGGATTTTCAGTTGAATTATGAAGAATATCATGAGTAGATTCAAAATGATGAATAGAATTGACAAAATTTGAATAGTAATGTAGACGGTCTTTGATTACAATTTGTTGGCATGAGATTTGAAGACGGCCGTGTTGTAGTCTGTAGGGAAGCAGTCCGTGGTAATGTGTTTCACAGATGGGAAGTTTTGGGAAATGAACTATGTTCATAAGTATTCCGTTTTATTCTAGGAACACATACGAATAAAGGAAAGTTATTTTCAGGTTTGGTTGAGGGACAAGTTTTTGCTGCGAATGTCACAAGGAAAAATTGAAGCTCAGTTAAGCAACTTCCATTTGAATAAGGAAAGAAGGACTAGCAACGTTTTTTTTCTGTGAGAAAGAGGATATAGAGAAGAGATAATTGACCACTAGATTGCGAAGTCGATTTTGTATTCTGTCAAGGCAAGAAAGAGTACCCTGATCAGTACTTTTCCAGATGTGACAACAGTACTCCCCATATTCATGTCTAACATCCCTTTAACTAATTTTCTGAATAGGGTTCAACGCCCTCTCCATTTATTTCTAAACTTATCACCCGCAAAATAAGAAAAGTTGAGCTTCAAATTTATAAAGCTCAACTTCATATTAGAAAAAGCTCAATTTCAATATGAAAACGGTGAACTCCTAAATTTAACGAGATCAACTTAAATTTTTAACGTTCAACTTCAGAAAATCTCCATTTCAAATTAAAAAGCTGAATTTATAAATGTATAGAGTTCAACTTCAAATTATTAAATCTCGAATTAAAATTAAATGATCATCTTGAAATTCAAATCTTTCAACTTCAATTTTTTTTACAGCTCAACTCAAATTTTTAAAACTGAATTCATTAAAAGCTATAAAATATCCAATATATAAAATTAAGTCAGTCGGATTCTCAAAATTAGACTCGAAATTAGACAGAAATAGCTTACTTCCTACAAAATCAATATTTCATTGTGAATAGCCAGTTATTTACGGAAATTTTCCGTATGTGTTCTTCAAAAACAACATTTTGCAATCCAAATCGTTTGCATATTATATCCGACTGGATATTTCTTTCAGTAACATACTTTTTAATATATTCATTGTTTATTTTCATTGGATGAACAACAGAGATTATACTCCAATGAAACCACTGCGTTTGTCGCAACTGGAAAATGCAAATGGCTTCTAAAATTTGTTCACTACGTAATTACTTACTATTACGTAAAAGTAATTATTTTTAGTAATGCTGAAACCCAGTTTACTTTAAATAATAAGTGACCAAACATTAGAGAATTACATCTCTCTTCTTGTTCAGTTAATATTTTCTTTTTATTTTAGTGAGTACTTCAATTTTAGTCTCCGGCTTTAACTATTATTAGTAGTATTATTATTATTTCTATTATTATTCTTATTATTCTTATTCTTATATTTAGTTGTAGCTTTGAAATACCCCCTTCCTTTCACTTAATTTTTTTCTTATTCAATTTTTACTCCTTAATTTTAGATATCGTAACAAAGTAAACACATGTTAACACTATTAAGTAATAAATTTATTAATGTTAACTTATTGAGTAATAAAAAGAAAGAAAGTAACTTCTGTGAACGTATTATGACGAAAATCATTATCTTAATCATTTTATGTAGAGAAAGACAAGCAACGTTTTTTTCTGTGAGAAAAGTCTGTATTCTGTCTACGTTTATTAAACCGGAACGGATTAAGAAAATAGTTAACTTGATTTTTTTTAAAACGTCAGAGGAGTGTAGCCACTGGTGTCGACTAAAAATATTTCCCTTATTAATTTGTAATTGATAGATGAACGGTAGTTTTGGGAAGCGTATTTTCTGTTTAATGATAGAAACGAAAGTAAATAGTCCCGGGCAACGTGCGGCTAGTCTTTCGTATAATAATACGCGTTCATATATTTTATTGAAAAAAAAAATGGAGGTTCCTATTTTTAAATAATTATAATTTATTTTAATCAATAAAGGGTCGCCTTTTTTGTTTGTTTGGTCCACTTAGAGGTGAAGAGTGCCAAGAACATATTTTAGAATGATAGCCAAAAAATCTATGGAAGCACAATACAAAATAAGAAAGACATTATAAACCAGAAAAAAATGAGTCTACTTACAATAAGAGTCATTGAAAAAGTAAACTTGATGAAAATATGAGAATCATAAAAATATTAAAACATGAAAAATAAAAAAAAGGGAGAACTAAGAAAGAAAAAAAATCAGCGTATGTTTTTAAAAAAAAAAAAGATGAAATAATGGCCAATTTAGTTAAAGTAATTTTATTGAATTAAATTAGGTCAATAATATTACTTTAGGTAATGGTGAATTTTATTGTGTGAATTGTACATTCGAGAATTATATCAATTAGTTTTCTTTGTAGTGATTGATTTTTAGGCGCTCTTGTATAAGTAGTAACCGATCTGAGGGAGATAACTATTATTTTTCTTAGCCGCCGCTATTTCGAATTCGCTTATACTTTGGCAAGGGAGGTAACTTTGTTTATTAATAAAAAAAAACATGTCACGGTTTTGAAATGCGTTAAAAAGGGTTAGGGTTAGGGTTAGGGTTAGGGTTAGGGTTTTTAACGCATTTCAAAACCGTAACATGTTTTTTTATTAATAAACAAAGTTATCTCCCTTGCCAAAGTATAAGCGAATTTGGAATAGCGGCGGCTAAAAAAATAGAGTTATCTCCCTCAGATCGGTTACTGCTTATACAAGAGAGCCGATTTTTAAGTACAATACAATTGATACGATTTTCTACACTAAAACATGTCGAAAAATCTTTTGACTGTTAGAAAAGTGAACGTGGCGAATAGGGGAAACGTTGTGGTAGTTAATTCTTGGAGGTGGTTGTCTTGCGAAATACTGCGAGTTGACATTCCGCCGAAACGGGAAGTCTATTAACAGCGTTGTTTGAGTGAAAATGAAGAAAAAGAGGCTAACAGTGGTTTCCGAGTAGAAAAATAATCCGTGGAGTAGCAGTGTGCTTGGCAAGGGGATAAAGTCACAATAGCAAGAACAGGTTAGCAATGGGTTTCAAGTAAACGAATAAACCTTACGAGGAGGCAGCCGTGTGTTTGGCGGGAGAATAAAGTTACAACAGCAGGAACGGGTTAAAAAATTATTTTCATGTAAAAAAAATAATCCTTAGAGGGGTAGGTGTGTGCTTGGCAGGAGAATGGAGTCACAATAGAAGGAACATGTAACAGTGGAATTCCTTCAGAGTTTCTTCAACCCAAAAAGTCTCGTCTGCTCGCTTTGATGACTTACTAAAAGAAAAAAAGGAAACTTCTCCCACGCATGTGCCTTAGACTCATAGCCCTCGGCACTTCAGGTCATCTCTAGTTGTCAGTGTCAGTGTCAGTTTCGTATTCCACACTTATGGGCTTCCATTTTTTTTAAATTGGCCGCGAATATTTAAAAACAAGTTAACAAATTGTCTGTGTCTGGAGTGAAAAAATATATATTTTAAATGACTTATTTTTCAGCATATGTAATTATTTTTACATATATGAATTTGTTAATTTTTTCTATTTAATAATTTGAATCAAAAGAATTATTGAAGGTTTTTAAAAAAAATTATTTTAAAATGATTTTAAAATTTTTCAACACGTGAAGTAAAAGTCGTTACTTTTTTTGTTTAAAATGAATTAAAAATAAATTCATCATCATGGCCCCCATTCAGCCTTGAGATACAAGACACCCCCTGCAAGCAAAGGTTGCGCAATCTCCAACCACACCTATCCTGTATCGACACTGCTTGTTTCCAGGTGCAATGAGAAGTCCAGGGCGACTGGAAACAATTCCGGAATAAGCAGAAAACACATGTAATATCATCTAGATTAATTTACTGATGATAACTATGCTAATATTTCGGAAATTATTCTCTTGTTTCTTTTCGTACTTTATTTTGTGGAGATTTTGACTGTGGTCGCGAGAATAACAAAAATTGTTTATACTTCTTTTTTTTTCAATAAATCTTTTTTCATGCGAACGACAGGACCTGTGGGACAGTTATAAAAGTGTGGGGGGGCTCTCCTAAAAAGTGGGGAGCCCGATTAAACACATGCATATACAACTTCATTCTTGATGACCGTAAAGTGGGGGGGGACAAGTCAAAAAGGGGGGATTGAGCCCTCCCTGCCCCCCCCCGGTGCCGCCATCCATGGAATATATGTCTGATGTTTATCTGAAGACCTATTTAATGTTTTATTACGTAGTCGAAGCGCATGTTTAGGGTTATGTTACGTAACCGGAAAAGTAAGTTATTGTATCGCTGTGATGATTTTTAAGGAGTTTGTATATAATACAAAGACAACGTCGCCAAGAAGTAATATGGCCGGTTAAAGAGAAACAGTCTTCTTGGTGACGGCTTCCGGTTTTAAAATCAAAAATTGACAAGCGGTGTTTATCAAAAAAAAAAAACAGTTCCTCATCATTTTCTTCCGAATATATGTAGGCGAATTTTTTTAATTTCACTAATTTAATTTTAATTAAACTATTTAAGAAGTATTTTCAAACGAACAAAAAAAAACATTCAAATTATAAAAAAATAGTAAATAAACTATTTTAAAAATATTTTCAAACAAAAACATTTAAATTATTAAAAGAAAACTAGTTTTATTTGATTATTTGTAGTATATAAAATTTAAAATTTCCAATCATGAGAAAACAGTTTTCAATTATGAAAACAAATTATTACCCCCCCCCCCCCTCAAAAGAAAAAATCCTACCTAAAATATAATGGGTAGCAGTTTTTTGATAAACACCGCTTGTCTATTTCCGATTTCAAAACAGGAAGTCGTCATCAAATAGACTGCTTCTCTTTTCCTATGTGGCCTTGTACTACATGATCACTTATCTATAGGGAGGTAAATGTATACGTCCTGTGTTTTCTATCTTACTTTCTTCGGCTGGTCGAGTACGTTAACTTGAGTAGTCCAATGAACCGTTTTTGCTACCAGTGCACGTCGAGTTATTTGTTCAGTTAACGAAGTAACTCGATTAGCCTACCTTTTTTTAAGTCATCAGATGGTCGTACTACGCTGCGGAAAGTCAATATATTTTGCAACTTAAGGAAGTAAGTGCTATTGCTTTTTTTCTCGACCTGATCAGTCTTTTGTTGTTGTTGTTGTTGCGAACTCAAACTTTTCTCGACAAGTGTCGGGGTAGGTCTGAGGATTAAGGTTGTTTGACTTATTTGCCTACTCGCCCCTTTCACCACTTGAAAGTGGTTTCGTTCGGGGCCATGAAAAGGCAGGTGCACTTCTTTTAGTCACTTTTTTTTGTGATTTGTTAGGATGCGGGCCGGCTTTCGTAATTTCGAAAAAAGGTGTGGTGAGTAAAGATTTTGGGGCCTGCATCAATTTTCTTCTTTCGTGTGAATCAGATGATTTTGGTGTTGGCATTAGTTTCCCCGATGTTTCTCTAGTTAGAAATCTTTCTGGAAAGACACTACGAGAAGGACCACGAGAAGGTTGCCAACATCACTAAGTGAATGTGGTACTGTAGAACCGACTGGATTCGAACTTGGAACACCCACGTCTTCAGTCCGTGTCGTTATCCACTTAACCCAACTGGCAAATCTGATTATCTGCCACATTTTGAAAGGGAGTTTTTAAACTAACCCTGTTTTTCTCATTTGTAAATATTTTAGTTTTTGTACATAAAATGTTTATTATCCCACTCCTCCCTTTTGAACGGAATTCTTCATTTAATCCACGAGGGTAGCTTGATCTAGTTCTGTCAGCCATGACTGGGTAGAAGTCTCAAGTAATTGTATTCTTAGTATCGCCAGCACTTGAACCTTTAACCTCCAGAAGACTGTCACTTAGAACTGATTATTACTTAGCACTTATATCCGTTACGCTACAGGTTCAATGCTCAGTTCGGGCAATACTAAGAATAAAATTACGAATTACTTAAGACTTCTATCCAGTCATTCTTGTTGGAACTAGATAAAGCTATCCATGTGGATTAAATAAAAAGTTTCGTTCAAAATTCTGTACATATTCTCGGGTTCGAGAAAATCTAACTAAAGACAGTCGGAGGTTAGATCGGCTGAAACGTTGTGAGAAATGAGAAAATTAGTTCGAATAATCCAAATAATCCAAATTATTAATCCCCATCTCAAAAATTCCGAAAAATGATATTAAATTAATCCTGTTGTTTATATTCTTTCAGATAATGGTTGAATTCTTTGGCCGTATGCTCTGTATGCGGACACAGCTTTTATCCAAAGAGGAATTGTTAGAATTGACGAGACGGAATCATCAAGTCAAGAAATCGTCTAAAGACCGCAAAAACGTCCACGAATTTAAATACGACAAAGTCGGGACATACGAGATGCAAACGGACGAGAATTGGCTCCGGAGTCGAAACCCGACTTCGTCGTCAGCAATGTCGTCATCGCCGCCAGTTGTCAACGGCACAACGATGATGAGCGCCGAGTCAGCTATGGCCACTGTTAGTGAACTGGAAGCGTCGGCTCAGAGCGGTCCGTGGCAGGCGATAAATTCGTTAGAAGGTGACGTCAAAGAAATCAGGCGCCACCTGCAGGAAATGACGGATAAAGTGTCGGAGAAAGAAGCAGGGGACATTATCGCGAGAGAGTGGAAACACGTCGCCCTCGTCTTGGACCGGATCTTCTTTTTTCTCTATCTCTTCTGCATTATTGCTTCGATTATGTTTATATTCCCGAAGGTCGCATATCATTTGTAATAGAAACAAAAAAGAAGACAGGATTGACGAAGGGAATGGAGAAAGAAACTTATAGAGGTTTCCTTTTTTTATACAAGCTTTTTCAACTACAAATAAAAACAACGGACATCATGTGAGAAATAAAATTTTTAAAAACATTTAAAACAACCTTTTTATAAATGTCGCTTAACATCGTGTGAAAAAAAAAAGAATTTTATATACGTTAATAAAAATGTATCATTTAATGGCTGATAAAAAAAAACAAATACAAAAAAGTGAAATACGATGAAAAAACTATTATGTTTACCTTGTTTATTTCGAGTATACAAGACAAAACAATCTTATATGTGTGTGTGGGGGTGCATTCTCTGTTTCTTTATCACATCTCGGAATCATTAAGTTATCTTTCCTTGATTTTAAAAAGCGACACTTACTTATTACTTCTTATTTTTTTAGCACAGACGGTAAGCTGAAATCCATTCCTTATTTTGCCCTCCCGCTTAAACTTAAACTTAAACTTAAACTTAATTTCTGAAAAAAAGGTTTCCTTATTCTTGCTTTACTTTTTATTTTGAATTTCTCTCGCAAACTTTAATTGTACCAATTATTCCAAAAGTTGGTCGCTTTATAGCTTTACTCACACCTAAAATGTGGGAATAGGTGTATCTTCAATTTTTTGGACGATACGGGAAAACTCATAGTAAGTAGATACTTAATGAGTGCGGTTTTTGTTTGTTAGTATTATCATCTATTGTTCGCCTAAAACAATTGAGAATATAAAATGCACCGTGGATGCATTTTCGGCAGCTCTGTAACTCTCGCTTCCTTTACTTTGTCCTTCGGTCCTCACTCTCCATGAGCGATGATTCTGACAGAGGGGGAAGAAATTCTGTTAGCTGGGTCAGCAGTTGTTTAGTGTGAGCAGAATTTAAAGATGACTTCAGTAATTATCTATATATATTTTTGTGGGCATGTCATTAATAAGGGTGCTGGAGGTAAACTTTTTATTTGAACTGACCTTATTCGCCATATAGTCTAAGAGTCCGAACTTTGGAGTAACTCACAAGAAGGTTGTGTTATCAGCAGGTGTAAAAGAGCGGAGCTGCTGTATTGCCATTTGGTGAATGAGACCATGCAGTGGTTTCCGGTGAGGCCTCTCGATGCCATATTAGTGGAAACTGCTACCGATTTTCTTTCTTCAATCCTTTACAACGATTATCTTTCTTTTACTCATTCTTTCTGTGTTCTGTTCTTAACTCCGCTGTTGATTTCCTCCACATAACATCTAATACCATCATGAAAAAACATAAAATTAAACATACTCATAAACCCATAAGCCCAATTTATAAAGCAGATCCCAACTACCAGGCATTCTTTTCCAACATTATGGGTTTACATTCCAACCATTCCAGAGGTTGAAATCTATTTACAGGAGACCAAACCGGACTTGTTCTTTCTATGCGAAACTTGCATTACCCCATCAAATTCTATAGATGATTTCATAGTCACAGGTTATTCGAAAATGACCTCAAAACTCGACCCCCAACACCGCCATAGTCATGAAATCTGCCCCTACATCAGGGGCGGGTTTCCATGTGGTAGAGACACTTCTATAGAAGACCCTGATTTCCCTATATGTGTTTCCGTGTTGCACTTGCTAACAGCATCGCTTTCATAATTGCCCTATATCCTTCCCTTACAGATGGAGTTACTGTTATTGAGCAAATTTATGAATAAAGCAATAAGATCCTGATTGATCACCCTTCTGCCAGCATTGATGTATGTGGTGACTTCAATGTTCACAATGTTGAGTGACTAGTCCACTCAAACAAAACTGATGATGATGATTGGAGGTTTTCTCCCGGCTTTTCTGTCTTGAATGGTTTACAACGTGTGTAGGTTTGTCAACAATTTGAGTTTACTCAAATTGTTGACAAGCTCATATGTATACTCGATGCTGATGGACATTTTGCAGGCATTCTTTTCTTTTTTAAAAACTTTTCTTGAATAGTGCACATCTACTGTCATGGGATCCTTTGATCACTGAGTTGTCTCAATTAAGATCAAAACGAAGCCCAGCAATCCGCTGGTGTCCCTTTCCATCGCAGAATTCTTCGATACTCAATGACTGATTGGGACAGCTTAAGATCCTTCATATCTTAAATCCCTCTGAAATTAATTTTCAAAAAGAACGTGCCATGAATGGCATCCGATTTATTTGATTTGATGATTGCTGGTATTGTGGGCTTTATATCCTCCAAAACATTCAAACAGAGATCAAACAACCATCCATGGTACACCCTTGAATTTAGCACAGATATTACCCACAGGAACCACTATTTCAATTGCTTTCAACGAAATAGATGCCCTGAAACCAAAACATCTTTTAAGACTGCCCGAAACCACTGCAAACGGGCCATAGAGACACATGTCCAATCTGTTAGATCTAGAGTGGCTCCCATAACTTTTGGAGAATAACAAACAGGGTCCTGAATCTCATAACTATCTTTAACGGACCAGATGGGATTTCCTCAGCTTCTGACAAAGCCAAACTTTTCTCAGCAAATTCCGCCATTTCTGATCAAGGCTACCTACCCCCAAAATTCCCCTTATGACCTAAAAAAAAACTCTAAGCCACATCCTAATAACTGTTCAGGGTGTTATC
>OY744534.1:43794620-43844620 GCA_963556195.1 Sepiola atlantica
CAAACCCTTAATTTTCATTAGTCTTTACAATGACTTTATTATGGTTTTGAATTCATTTTTTATGGTCATCGGAATGCAAAAATTATATATATATATATATTGTGTAAGCACTTGTCGCTTCGAAAAACATCGAAGAGCCATGATACAGCGAAACAGCATTTTCAGGATAAATAAATTTACTTATCATTCGTTGATTGAGCAAGCAAGCGAATTAACGGTTGCCACTTAGCGTGAATCATTGCTCGCTGTAAAAATGTTGTCCTCTTGGCAGTCAGTAATGCGCATATGAACGAATATATAGACAATAACATTTTCCTTAAGTATGTTTCTCTAGCTTTTATGAACACTAACCCAGTCGGATAATATTGAAACATCAAGGACAATAGCATGTATGTATGTATGTATGTATGTATGTATGTATGTATGTATGTATGTATGTATGTATGTATGTATGTATGTATAGTCGCTTTGATTATTTTTACGACATAATCTCCCTTCTTTACATTCTATTTCATATCTTTCGCATAACAATATTTAGCTTCCCGGACAACATCAGTCATATTTAATTACTAATTTTGCTTTATTTATGGCAATTTTCCGCATGGCAATTTTCAATCAAAAGCAAAGGACATCAACTTACATTATCGGAATAACGATTTACAATAGATGTTGCCTGTAGCCCATTCTGCCTACCAATTAGCAGTTTCTGTTAAATGGTGACATTAGCAGCTAAGATCGTACTGATTGGGACACCGAAAATGATGGTCGCCATAAAAACCGACGACCGTGTTATAACTATTCTTGTTTAGGAATATATATTTTCTGTGCTTTTCAGGGAGGATAAACAACTATCCCGTGTTGTTTACAATTATTATTTAAAACAGTCTGATATGATATCTTAGAATTTAGAATCAGCATCGGAAATAAATTTAACTTCAAATGATCACACACATGCTGCCAGGAGGTAATGATCATCCACTTACGATTGCCCTGTCGACGGGTCTTAGAATTCGCCGATTGAAACCCCATGCAGGGGGTAAGACATCCCCCACCCCCGAAAACGGGTCCACCTGTTTGCCGTGGGTGGCGACCCGTGATGTCTTAGGACGGGATCTTGGTGACTAAGCTGTCCGTGGCTGGGTGACATCGGGTTCTTACTTTGGCTAGACGTGAGGTCGGAGAGGCCCGATCTGATCACTCGGCCGGTCACGTCATGTCCTAGTATCTATAAGTCTTATTTAAATCTGATTCTTCCAAAAAATTAAAACCTTATTTCTCCTTTTTATTTTATTTTATTTTATTTTTATTTTTCTCCCCAAATAGATACTAGAAGGTGGGAGCTGAGGGTCAATCACATTGAGAACAAAGAAGATTAGCAATGTGAAAGTGTAATGTTTTCAAAGAGTAATGTTTTTTCTGGGAGTAATGTTTTTTTTCTGGGAGTAATGTTTTTTTCTGGGAGTGGTGTTTTCTGGGAGTAATGCTGCACGTCAGTAAGGTTCCCTTTTAAAAGTAATGGTTCCGCTTACACTGTGAAATTTCCTTCTGCGAGCAATGTATTCTGTGATCAATATATTTTGAGATCAATGTATTCTGAGATAATGTGTTCTGAGATAATGTATTCTGAGATAATGTATTCTGAGATAATGTGTTCTGAGATAATGTATTCTGAGATAATGTATTCTGGTTATCTAAGGGCAATGTATTCTAGGAATATAAATAATTACCCTACTTATGGAATTATATTTGACAACTATATTACAAACAACACAAAACTAATCGTATTCACTGCCACTTGTTGTATTGTCGGAGCCTTTTCCAGCTTGGGTGTTGTTCTTCTCAAAGAGTAATGTTTTTAAAGAGTAATGTTTTCACAGAGTAATGTCTTCAAAAAGTTATGTCTTGAAATAGTAATGTCTTCAAAGGGTAATTTCTTCGAGGAATAATGTCTTTAAAGAATAATGTATTTTAAAGAATAATGTATTCTACCAATATAAATAATTATCATACCTATAGAATTATATTTAACAACTTTATTCGGCATTAAATAACCCATAGATGGTTGATATGCCGAAAACCAAACCAAACCAAACAAAACCAAATCCACTTATTAACCTGAGACTTTTAAGGGTTCTTAAAAAGACGGAAACCGTGCTCGCAACGTGGGTGTAATAGGACAGTCTACAGGGCCGGTGAAATTTAATTTCCCAACAAATTACGCAATTATTTTATTTATATCATGCTTTAACTTATACTTTCAGCAGAAAGAAATTAACCCAAATCCAAACACACACATTTAAATTGATCTTCAAGAAATTAAGAAAACTACCAAGATTATTTTAACTTGGTTACAGGTCTTTAAAAACGCTATCTGGTTCGGAACTGGATGATTATTTTCCGTTATAATTATATGCGAAACTGATCTTAAACTCTAAAGTGTTATTTTACATATGCAATATATGAAGTTAGATATGTGTATATATTTATAGATATTTATATGTGCAGGATGATCTCCTAAACTAATTCCGTTGTACAGGATAAACTCTTAAACTAATGATAAACTCTGAACCAATAATTATGAATGTTAGAATATATATTCTCAGCAACACAGTGAGTCCCATCAACACATTATCTTTATTTTGTAAACTTTACCATTTTATCCAAGTTTTTTATCGCTAGGTCGTCGTGACTGCTACATTTAAAATGCGAGAGAAATAAGCCCTGTATTTATTTATTTTTTATTTTTTTAAACACAGTGTTCTATCTAACCAAGGGAGACAACTCACAACGTGTAATGTTTGAATGTTTTATTATATTTCTCTCAAAGTGCTCGACTTAAACGGAGCTTAATAATAGATAGATAGATAGATAGATAGATAGATAGATAGATAGATAGATAGATAGATAGATAGATAGATAGATAGATAGATAGATATAGCGCCTGTCGACTGGCATTCGAATATGACCATCAACCAGAGCTATAGAAGGTCTCCTTGTGATACATTTCCGTGAAAATATTTAAGTGAATGAGATTGGCACTCCATCGAACACGCTCTCTGGGGCAAATCGATTTTGACCTAAAAAGAAGAATAAATCAATATGATTCGATACTAAAATGTCCACAGGTTTTTGTTTAGAATTTCAATCTCTTAGATAGCTTTCACCATGGCAAAGAGCATCTAGCTCTCATTCATATATATATATATATATATATATATATATATATATATATATATATATATATATATATATACTGTACCTACACGTATTTGCCCGGGGTTTAGTAATGTAATATTAGTTTCATTTTTTGCTTGCGTATTTGTAAAGTTATACACAGAAAGAATAGAGATCTTCGTTTTTAATTGTTTGTTTGTTATTTTTATAAATATTAAATTATGATAATGATACGTAAGTCACGTATATGCGGGAAAGACACACATAGACAGAAAGACGCGAAGTGTTCACATAAATGTACTGATATAGAGATAGAAAAAAAGGTAAGGAAGCTCACTCACTTTTTAACAAACAGGTGAAAAATTAAGAGTTATGTCCATTACATTATTTGAGTTATTCTTAGAAAAAACGTTGTTGTTTTTTTAATTTGCCAGAGCCATATTCCATTGACGAATTTGTGTTGCGACGACGACGACGACGACGACGACGACGACGACGACGACGACGACGACGACGACGATGATGATGATGATGATGATGATGATGATGATGATGATGATGATGATGATGATGATGATGATGATGATGATGATGATGATGATGATGATGCAACCAGTTATCGCCAAAGTTTAATTCAACTATTGCATAAAATTAAGAAATGAGGTCCATCAAAATTGGGGTCCGTTGGTGGGGGAGCGGTGTAGTCCTTGTTATTTTATTTACTGCATGTTACGAAAGCCCCAGTACTACGTGCGTTTGAAGTGTATACCATAAGTCAATAATGTTATTATTTCTTATGTATTTGTTATATACGTTACAACAAGACAAGGCCGTGTAACTTCTGCTAGTATCTGACATATTAAATTATCTTATCGTCCGACCCAAATATCATTTAAACTGACAAATCAAACTTTGCATCTGACTAGCCAATTTTCATTTATTATTGTTGTACCGTGTTATTTGCAATATAATAACGTACTTTATTATAATTTATTTTTTTACTAACTTAGTCCAGCCCAGACGACTGCTAATATGAAACATTATGAAACAGCAAGGTGAATAACTTTAAATTGAAGAATATATTAGGAGTTCCGTACTTTAAGTTTTAAAATGTGCAAACAAATAATAAAATTAAAAACTAAAATGGCTTCATTGAAATCCCGGGCAATGCCGGATATGTGCAGCTAATCTTAAATGAAATTAAAAATAAAATAAGTTCAGTTTATTCCAACAGAAAAATATTTTAATATCAAAATTTAAATGTTGAATTAGTTTTTTGTGTTTTTTGTTGTTTTTGTGTTTTTGCTGTATTTTGTGTTTTTTGTTGATTTTTGTGTTTTTTGTTGTTTTTTGTGTGTTTTTTTTAAATTTTGTTTATGCTTTCCCCAATGGCAATACGCCGATGCTGTTGACTACGTCTGGCCCATTGTACGCTCCCTCATCATTTAAATTGCCCCTTTGTGTCTTTGAGAATGACACCTCCTGTAACTAAACTTTATGGAGGTTGGATGAAATTAAACCGAGAAGGTCGTGTGTACCAAATATGAATTAACTGCACCGAACTTTTTCGGTAACCCTGTTAATATATGTACATAATTATTGCCAGTCCATTCATATATAAATATACATATATCAGTTTTCGGATTAACTGCTTCTTAAGCAAGCACATGCATACATGAATACAAACGGTATCTAATTGGTCAGTTTTAATCTCGACTTTCATCTTGTGACGTAAGAGTTCAATGTAGGTTAAATAATACACCGATTTCAGTAAGCAAAGTGACTGATTAAAACAACGGTGTCGAACGTACGAATTCACCCTGTAATCTGTGTAACCAAAAATAAAAGCAAATAGGGCTCAACTTCAAATTAAAAAAGTGTAACGTCAAATTCAAAAGATTTTAGTTCAAATATCTTGTCTTCTTTGTCTTTAGTCATCCATCAAAATAATGATGAAACATGTTTTATATCTTATTTGGATTATTGAAATCACTGTCCTCATCTTGGATATTATTCTCACAAAGTTTCGGCCGATGTAACCTCCGGCCTTCTTCATGTGCGTTCTATTGAACTCAAGAATCTTTATGTCGGGCATTGGAATCTGTACGGAATTTCGCACGGAACACTTCATTTAATCCACGGAGTAGCTTGTTCTCGTTCCGTCAGCCAGTAATTCGTAATTGTATTCTTAGTATCCCCCGTACTGAGGATTGAAACTTAAACCTCCAGATTACAAAACTGATTATTACTTAGCACTTTTATCCTTCGCGCCACGGTTCCTTGCGCACAAATTATCAATTCTCATATTAATAATAATTCTGAAACATGTTTTATCTCGTGGCTGCTTGTATATGTAGCACGCCAAACCTGTATACCATGGTACTCCACTGACTGGAGCAGTTATGCCTTCCCATTGTCAAATATATATGATCATCTTCGAATCTATGCTGTTCACATGACCAGGTCATTTTGCGCATCGTATAGTGCTGGAGTGCATGGTGACAAGTGGAGGACAACCATGGAGGTCAATCAGGAAAGGGAATACCACTTTGCCAACTCTTTATTCAAAGTTCGAATTTGAATATTCTCAACTTTAAGAGTAAAGGAAGCAACTTCTTAATTTACTAAGAATTGATATTTTTATGATGCGTCAATTCCAGGTACGTTTATTAATGAAAATGATATTCCAAATTTAAGCGGGATAAACCTAAAAAATGCTATTTTTGTACTAATGAGTCACCGGTCATCAAGGACTAAAGGCCACTCGAGGATAAGGATCAATGAGTTTGTTAGGTGAACGATGAGACAACACTTTGATGATTGGGGACGATGGTTGAAACTGAGTAGAATTTGGCTATTTAAGAGGACGGCTGAACAAAAATGTGTTTACATTGGACTTGAAAACGACCATGTTGTAGTCAGCTAGGAAGCAGCCCCGTGGTATTTTGTTCCAGAGACGGGTAGTTCTTGAAAATAAACTTTGCTTATGAATTTTTCGTTTAGCTTTAGGTACACAGAGGAAGAAAAGTGGCTGTAGCTAAACGAGTTTTTTTTCCTTGAAATGTTTTACAGAGGTATCAGAGATGGATCTCAGTCGAGCACCTACCATAAAAATAACGATAGAGTAGAAAAAGACTAGCAACCCTTCTTCTGTGAGAAAGAGGCTACTTAAAACTAAGCGCGATAGACTAATAGACGGACAGAGCCTCTTATAGTGGTGCTTGGACGCATCTAAAATAAGATGCGTCCATTCAGTTGATGCATGTAGGCAGTGCCGAACCCCCAGACCAAGGGTTATTGGCATGGTGGCTTCTGCTATTTTATAAGCAGTTTTATGGCCATCTGCTATTGTTTTATTTACTCCGCTACAGGAGTTAGGCACAAGGCCAGTTTTATCTTACTCCCACAAGTAAGATGTGACCCAAGCTCGGGTCGGGAAAGTGGGGTTTGAAAAGCCAGCGCCCGAGAAGGTGAGCACTCTGGCCATTAAAAATTGCCTGGGCAGCCCGTCGGCATTCCCCGGTAGGGGCGCCTCAGGCAGTAAGCAATAAACTTACTCCTCCCCAAAGAGGGGAGGCGAAGCCTGGGAGGGTGCACCTCCTAGAACTGCACAGGACAGACCCATAGACCGACGGAATCAAGCCCCGAAGGCCAAGACAATACGGTCTATAGGGTGCAGTATCCATCGGAACAGATACTACACTTTGATCTTAGCCAAAAGGCCAAGTATGCATCTGCTATTGTTTTTTTTTTATTTACCTCCCCAGGAGGTTAGGCACAAGGCCAGTTTTATCTTACTCCCACAAGTAAGATGTGACCCAAGCTCGGGTCGGGAAAGTGGGACTTGAAAAGCCAGCGCCCGAGAAGGTGAGCACTCTGGCCATTAAAAATTGCCTGGGCAGCCCCGTCAGCATTCCCCGGTAGGGGCGCCTCAGGCAGTAAGCAATAAACTTACTCCTCCCCAAAGAGGGGAGGCAAAGCCTGGGAGGGTGCACCTCCTAGAACTGCACAGGACAGACCCATAGACCGGCGTAAATCAAGCCCCGAAAGCCAAGACAATACCAGTCTATGGGGTGCAGTATCCATCGAAACAGATACTACACTTTGATCTTAGGCAAAAGGCCAAGTATGCATCATTTTAAAACTGACTTGACATTTTCAGTCATCGACAGATAATATTAATGAAACTCCTTGATATTTGCATATTAGTTTTAAAAAGGGCATTCTATTAATTAACTATTAATTCATTAACTATTATTTGTTGTTATTTATTAAATAAATTTTATACACATGTTTGTTTCATTTGTCTCAGTTAGTTCTCGAAAATCAAGTGACCCCTTGCTGTGGCGAATACTTGATTTCTTTATGAGATACATAGAAATCCGAGGGTTTATTAAAGATTGTCCTCTATTTCTCAAACCTTGAGTTAGTAAAAAGTGGAGGACATTAATTACTCTTCTCATCTTGGATGTTATTCTCACACAAAATTCCATGCAGATTCCCAAGTTCGACAAGATGCACCTGAAAAAGGTCAGAGGTTACGTCGGCCGAAACGTTGTGAGAATAACAGCCAAGATGATAAGCAGTAGTCTAAATAATTCAAATAATACAGATATTCTGAGGTTATTTTTTTATTTTACTTTTTGCATTTTAGTTCCGTTAGTTCTTGGAGATTAAGGGGCCCCTTTATAGGGATAGCACTTGATTTCTTTATGAGATACATAGATATCCGCGTGTGTATTTAAGGTACTCCTCTACTTCTCAAACAGTGGTCAATTCGGAAAAGAAAAATTGTTATAGTTTATCTTTCTTGTGGTCTTTTCTTTGTCTTGCCGGATTCCAAGACAAGAATTTATCTGGTCTCTTGGAGTTTCCAGTGTAGTGCTGTTACTAGAGGTAGCATCACTCAGAGAAAGTGAACCATTCCTCGCATGAGTCAGTATGTAGCCATTCCAATGGGGATCTTATGTGATTTTAAATATTTTGTCAGGGTTTACTTATAGGGCGAAATATCATCGTGTTAGTTTGTAATTGTATAGGTAAAGGAGGTATCTACTCTTGTGTGGAAAGAGTAAACGGGAGTTATCTCCCACTTATTATTATATATAGCAATCTGAGGAAGCGGCCATCTTGCTTTTTAGTAGTAAACAGTGACGGACGTTGGAAGGGACATCTTCCATACTCTACATGGCGCTACGAACATGATTGTAAATACTGTAAACGTGGAATTTTTTTTTTCAAGAACTGCGTCGGACATTGAACTTACTTGCCACCGGCCACCATGGAGCATGAATAGAACAACTTATCGATCTGCAAAAAGAAAATATCGAGCTCCGAAAAGAAATGCTTCACGGTCGGTCTAATACGTTGCGGGTTAAAAGACCAGAACGACCCTCAATAGGATTGGATACCACAAATGGAGAATGAGCATTGTTTTGGGATACATGGGCTCAATACAAAGATGTATGTGGATTGGAAGACCCAGCTGCAATCCGGAACGAACTACGGGAGACATGTACACCGGAAACGAACAGGCTAGTCTTCGAACTAGTAGGACCAGAAACGCTCAACTCTGCCATGGAGGAGTACCTTTTACGTCAAATACGACTGGTGGCAGTAAGAGGGTTACACAAAGAAGTCCACCGACAGAAATTCCACTCCATGAGGCAGAAATAGGGTGAGTCGATAACGCATTTTTTATCGAAATTACGTGGCCATGCTAAATTCTGCGAATCAAGGGTTCGATGTCCAAATGAACTAACTTGCAGGCAGAAAGTAAACTAGTCAGATGAAATGATCGCCGGACAAATAATAGCAGGACTTAGCAGCATAGAACACCAAAGGAAGTTACTGGTGGAGGTAGCGTCACTTGACACTTTGGAGCAGAAATTCACACGGTTGGTTTGTCTAGAGGCAACAGACAAGTCAACCCCTCACTTCTACAATGTCACACCCTCTTTTACGTTATCCAACGTACAATCGTCGAACCAAGAACAGCACTACCAGGGGGCCAGGGTCCTCCCAACTCCACGATACACTAAACCTTGCAATGGATGTGAAGAGACTTCACACCCCAGAGGGTCAATGAACCGGAAGGATTGCCCGGCAGTTGGGCTCAAATGCCACTTTTGTGGAGTGATGGGGCACATGAAAAAAGTATGCCGTAAACTTGTGGGGTCCAAAACGGAAGCCACGAGTAAAATGTCAAGGAGTGGGGAGTCGTTCACGTTCACCAACAGTGCCCCGGATGATTGTTCTGCGCGCAAGGACAGCAGGTACAACAAAACATAATCGACAAACGTGCCTCACCTCGAGTGGGATTTCAGATGAACGTCCCAGTGGAAGTCCCCATGATGCCTGGAACTCATAAAAGATTTGGACGAATACCAAAGAAACCGGTGAGCCAGCATGGTCATCGCATCTCAACCTTTGTAGACACAGGGGCGCAGACTTGTTTAAGTGGACCTGAGATTCAGAAACTCCTTGGATACCCAGATGGGTACCTCGTGTCAACTACCCATCGGATACGAGGCATAACAGACAACTAATTACAGATCAAAGGTGTTTTGTTTCTATGCATAAAAGTGGGAACAAAAAGGACACGACAGGCAGTATATGTATCAGACAATACATCGGGATTTTATTTGTCACAAACTGCCTTGAAGGATCTGGGTGTGTTGCCTTACAATTTCCCAACATCATTGTCGCAGAATAGCTCGTTAAATAACATAAAAGAAATTTCCCCATGTGGATTGCCGCCCAGAACGTCTGTCCCGATGAAACCAGAAACCATTCCATTGAAACCAACAGAAGCCAACAGACACGAACTCGAACAATGGTTAGTGGAACATTTTTAAGTCAAGCGCATTTAACACATGCCCACATCAACCACTGCAAACAATGGAAGATAAGCCCTTAGAGATAAAATTCGTCCCGGGAGTAACACCGACAGCAATTCACACACCAATACCCGTCCATCATCACTGGTAGAAGAAGGTGAAGGAAGGCCTTAGACAAATACGTCGCACTGGGGATAATAGAACCGGTACCTGTAGGCACACCTACTACCTGGTGTTCAAGGATGGTGGTAACGCCGTGAAAAGATTGGTCTCCAATGCGCACGGTTGACCTACACAAGTTGAATGATGCTACTATAAGAGAACACACATCACACCTCATCACCATTCAATCAGGTTTCGATGATACCGGGATACATCATGAAAACGATCCTTGACGCATGGAATGGATACCACAGTGTACCGCTATCTCCAGCCGCACGGGATACCACTACATTCACCACCGAGTGGGGTCGATATAGGTACTGTCGGGACCTCAAGTATTCCATGGATCAGGTGACGGATTCACCCGTCGGTTTGGTGACATCACAGTGGATATGGCTCGTAAAACCCGATGAATCGATGACAACCTCCTATTATAAGATTCATCGTTCTGGCACACGGTTGACTATATCAGTTGCTGCTCAGACAAGGGGGTTGTATTTAATCCGGATAAGTTTCATTTTGCTGAAATGGAGATAGAATTCTCAGGATTTCTGTTCACTGCAAATTGTGTTCGACCCACAAAAAAGATGACAGAAACCATCCTTAAATTCCCTACCCCCACAAATATCACTGGAGTTAGATCCCGGTTTGGACTTGTGAACCAGGTGTCGTTTGCCTTTTCATAAGCAGAAGTTATGGCCCCCTTCCGAGAACTATTGAGGACAAAGGACAGAAAGTTCTATTGGGACGAAACACTGAAAAGCATATTCCAAGAATCGAAGAGAGTGATAGTGAAGAGAATTGAGAAGGATGTCCAAACATTCAAAATGAACAGAGTGACAGGGCTGGCGACAGATTACAGCAACACAGGAATATAGTACTTCATATTTCAAAAACACTGTAGATGTGAGGGCGAAGTAAACATGAGTTGATGGGATGGCCACTGGAAACACATTCTGGCTGGGTCCCGTTTTACCAACGATGCAGAATCGCGATATGCACCAGTGGAAGGAAAGGCGTTAGCCCTTATCTACGGATTAGAATCATGCCGAATGTTCATACTTGGATGTCCTGCCACTAATAAAAGATATTTTTTAACCAGGCCCTAGAAAATGTTTAAAAACCCCTTCAGAGAAAGGACACTGATGTACCGCTTCCAAGTAAAACATCGCCCTGGAAAACTTAATTTATCCCCGGATTGCGTATCACGATACTCAGCAGGTACCCCATCAAGAAACTCTGACCAAATGATCGACACTGCAGTCAAAACCGCCTTCACATCGATGTATGAAAGCTCCCTAAGTTGAAATATATTACATGGGAAAGGATTGTCACCGCGGCAGCCACATATGAAGAATGCAGGACCTTAAGAGATCTGATCCGAAATGGCTTCCCCCATTCACACAAT
This sequence comes from Sepiola atlantica, assembly GCA_963556195.1. NCBI lineage: Eukaryota > Metazoa > Mollusca > Cephalopoda > Sepiida > Sepiolidae > Sepiola > Sepiola atlantica. The sequence goes on from OY744534.1 coordinate 43,806,204, forward strand.
GACCTCCCACACATAGCTCGGGTTTTCTGGCCTATGGAGGAAGAAATATACTGCCTAGAGGGAGTCATTATAAAGGGCAACAAAATTCTAATATCTCGACAACTTCGTGTAGAGGTACTGGAATCCTTTCATTCTGAGCATCAGGGCGTAAACGGTATGCTGGCGAACGCGAGACAACAATTATTCTGGCCGGGTCTGGATGCTAGCATCCGACAAACCAGATCCCAGTGCCACACATGCAACACGATTGCGCCATCTCAGACCAAGGAGCCCTTGGTGTTACCACCAGACCCGGATTTTCCATTCCAACAAGTTGTCATAGACTTTGTTGATATACAGGACAGGAACTATCTAGTATACGCTTATAGATATACGGGATGGGTGGAAGTGGCCCTAATCATATCGGGGAGGGCCAAAACTGTATGCGATACATTGAGAAATTGGTTCTGTACTTATGGGTCACCGGAGGAAATCTCTTCGAACAGATGGTCACCGTTTGGGTCACAGGAGTATGACTCCTTTTTAAGGAACTGGGGTATACGTAAACGTACCTCATCAGCATACTACGCTCAGATAAACGACCGCGCAGAGTTAGCTGTTAAAATAGCAAAACGAATGCTAGCTGACAATATGGACTGCTATGGACGTCTATACCATGATCGGGCTACTCGGACGCTACTAACCCATCGCAATACTCCTGTCCAGGACCTTAACATGTCTCCAGCCGTAATGCTATATGGTCGAATCATTTAAGACCACCTTCCGTCCTACGGGATAAATATCCAACCAGGAAATAATGGAAAGAAATAGGCGAACAAAGAGAGTTGGCAATGACCAAGGGGCATATGCGGAACGAGCAGTTCTATAATCAGCATTGTCATCTAGTCCGTGGAGACACATGGTAACCGGCAGTACCGAATGTGGGTAGATGGGAACAATCCAATAACGCTGCGCAACCGTCAGTTTCTCCATAAAATCTACCCAGTTATGAATGGCCCACATTATGTCACTCCAGGGATCTCAAATCCGTCCACAAATCCTGAACCTCCACAGGAACGACCCACTGAGGAAGCAATGGATGTCGAACGAAACATCAATGTCAGACCACCCAGTGAGCCATAGGAGGAAGAAATGGAAATTGATGATACCGCAGGGGTGTTGGAGAGCAACACAGGAAGAGATACACACTCGGTTAGTTCCCCACCATTGAGACAACCGTCATGTCGCAGAAGAAGAGCGCCAAGAAACTTGTCCCCAAAAATGCGTGGAAAATCGCACGGGTTCTCTGGTGCATACGAAGATGACCACGCCAATTCATACCGTGGTCACGGGGGGAGGGGTATGTATAGGTAAAGGAGTTATCTACTCCTGTGTTGAAAGAGTACACGGGAATTATCTCCCCCTTATTATTATTTCTAGCCATCTGTGAAAGCGGCTATCTTGCTTTTTAATAGTAAACAGTGGAAGGGGCATCTTCTATACTCTACAGTCATGACAAACCCCTGTTGAGAGACCAAAGACACCCGAGAATGGTGTCTCGTAGGCATTTAAACTGTCTATCTGTGTGGCCTGGGCGGTGTGTAATACGCATGAAAACCTGACGAATGTGGACTCTTAAATGAGTTAGTTGCAGCAGTAGTAGTTGTTTCTTTTTTATTTCATAAATCATATTGTCAATAATTAACGAATGAGTGGCAAAGCCGGTTCTTACTACTCCGAACCTCTCAACTTCTTTTTATTTTCTTCATTTAACGAGAATCACGGTGTCATCCAAAAGAGACGGAGAGAAAGAATTTACTACATTTTCGATGGGAGGAAGACCTTTTCAAATTCTTTAGCTTAGAGTGGATAAACTTTTTACTTGACTTACAGGCCAATATTTGCTCTGAAAACTTTTCAATAGATCTAAAAACTTTCTCATCAAATATTAAGTTTCGCCTCTTTTATTGGCAACTTAAATTTCCTTTTAAACATCAAAACCAGCACCAACATCGTCCAAATCACATAGGAGTCCTAAATACAATTAGTTCACTTGACCGTGACATATTACGCTGATCTTATCTTCTCTGTGGGAAGTAAAATTATACAAGCGATTTTATTCCATTATCTTTTCATTGACGTCGTTTGCTACAGTATTTAACAGCAGACCCGGTGCTTACTACCCCGAAACTCTCACCGCTTTTTTTTTCTTTATTCTTTTGGGGGTTTTCAGTGGGGGGGGGGGCAGGTTTTATGTTGGAATCTGCGAAGGTAGGTCGGCAATTAATCTTAATGTAAAATTTAAAAATTAGTGATTTATGAAAAAGGGGTACTCTTCCCTTTGAGAGTTTATTTTGGGAAATTTTTAGATTTGCATGTAGTCGAGGGGCCACATCAGAGTTTCAGAGGAATCCCCAACACCCTAAAACCGCTAATAATGCTATTTTCCGGAACAACGAACTGACCTATTAACCGACAGAAAAATCCTGGACGCGTTTCACTAATAATATGAAACAGTGAACAACCTGTTTAATAATACGCTATGGTAATTTCATGTTCGTAGTACTTTATCGCCTTTCACACCTTTTTTTAATGATAGGATCGATCGTCTGATCGCTAAAGATGCAATTAAAAAGAATAGTATTTTTTTTTAGTTTTATCTGATGTCGCTATTGCGTCGAACGTTAAACTCGCATTAAAATACACTTTCTTTGTCTTCAGGCTAAAAGTGTAGTATCTGTTCTGTCCATAGATGATACAATAATATCCTGGGGTCTCCGTTTGCGCCGGACGTCAATAGAATGGAAATATATCACAAACTGCTACAGGGGTTTTGGAGATAGACTCCTATAACCTGATATATTCTGAAACTGCTTTAATCAGAGTAATCAGTTTGAACAAAGGTGGTACAATAATATCGTGGGGTCTGCGTTTGAGTATTTTAAGCACGGAAGTAATATGAAGAATACAAGTGTGGAACTTCCACGAGTCTCGCTAATCTTCTATTATTATACTAAATGTGAGTTAACGTTTTCCACTTAAGTTTTTTTTCTATGTATTTTAATAACACAAAATATATGTTAAAAAATCCATTAGTGATAGGATTGAGTTATGTTTGGAAAATATATTTTTAATTGTTCTAATTGGCGGTAATTTGTAATTAACTAAACAAGTCACCCATCTCTCTCTCAGCTATCTATGTATTTCTCGCGACCCACTCTCTAATGTATTTGTGGGAATTTAGAATAAGAATGGCTATCTTTTCTCTGCATCATCATCTAATATACATACAGGTGTTTGATTACACCACAAACACGTGTGTACATAAGACGGCAAAATAATAAATGCAGTTATTTCTATATTATTATTATTATTACTATCATCATCATCATCATCATCATCAGAAGAAGAAGAAGAAGAAGAAGAACAACAACAAGAACAAGAAGAAGAACAACAACAACAACAACAACAACAACAACACTTCTGTGGCAATATATGACTAAAAGTGACAAGACCACAACAGAAATGTCGAATGACTGAAAAACATGAAAATAAGAGCTTCAGGAAAATGAAGTACGAACAGAAACCGCAATTAATGAAAAAACACTCAAGTCAATTTTTAAAAAAATGCTGCTTATCATAGCCATGATGCCACTCAACAACATACCCAGAGAGTGTAATGCTGAATACAAATTCATAGACACAGAAGAAATAATAAACCGCCTCCTCATGTATATGGACGACCTGAAACTATTTGCAAAAGAAAAACGAAAAAGAAATTTGAAAAGAGAATACCCCCGACCATAATCTTTAGATAGGACATTCGAATTTAATTCGGAATGGAAAAGTGTGCATTATTAGAGATGAAAAGGGGAAAACTTGAGAAAGCAGAAGGCATGGAACTACACAACCAAGAGGAGATGGGGGCAATGATACCTATAAATATCTGGGAGTTTTGGAAGCAGACACCATCAAATCAAAAGAAATGAAAAAGAAGATTAGAAAAGAATACCTAAGAAGGACAAGAAACCTCTTAGAAATCAAATTATATAGCAAAAATCTAATAAAAAAGAAAGAAATACCTGAGCAGTGTCCCGCTTGGACACGTCATAGGCTGAACAAAAGAAGAACTCATGCATATGGACCAGAAGACAAGGAAACTAGTGAGATTGCGCAATGCACTGCACGCGAAGGACAGATACTGACCGTCTCTGTGTAAAAAGGATAGAAGGTGGCAAGAACTCGTCAGTTTAGAAGTATGACACAAAAAAATCGGAAACTACATAACCGTAACCCTAACCAAGAATACATCGCAACAAGAGACACCTCAAAAATAAACAATACGGGAAACAACGAAACTGGAAACAAATAAGCGAGAAGCAAAAAATAGGAATAGAAGCAGCTGCATTGAAGTTTTATAACACTAAATAGAGACGAGACGCATGAAAACTCCTAAACAAGGCTACGAAAAGGGCACCTAAACAGAGAAACAGAATCGCTACTGACAGCCGCATAGTACGACAAAAAACGAATTATATAAAAGCAAAAGTATATAGAATGCAGGAAAACAGTAAACGTATACTCTGTGGGGAAAGAGGCGAAACGGTAAACAACATAATAAGTGAATGCAGCAAAGTAGCCTAAAAAAGAACACAAAAACAGACACGACTGCGTAAGAAAGGCAATCCACTGGGAACTATGCAAACGCCTGCACTTTGAACACGCAGATAATTGGTACAAGCATTAACTGGAGGCAATATTGGAAAACGAAAATCACTAAATCCTCTGAAAAATGGAGGTACAAACGGACAAATACACCCAAGCAAATGAGCCTCACGTGATAATTGTCAATAAGAAAAAACAACTGCCAAATCGTACATTTCGTTGTCCCCGCAGGTTACAGAATGGAGGGGAAAAAAGAAGCAGAAGAACGAAACAAATACATGAAACGTGTCAGAGAACTAAAAGGTATATGGAACATGAAGATAATGACTGTGCTACCAATGGCTGTAGAAACACTGGGCAACGTACCGAAATACCTGGAAAAGTTATATGAGAAATTGAAATCAAAGGGAAGATTGCGCCCATAAAACGCACAGCAATGATTAGGTAAAACTGGTAGTTTAGAATGAGAGATTTGTATTAATAATTACGATCGGGACCCGTGGAAATTCCACAGTTGTATCCTTGATCCGTTGTTTATTGCTGGCATGCTTGAAAATAGTTCAATTCTATGAACATCCGGCGCGAATACAGACCCCACAATATAATTTTACCACCTTGTTTCAAACTGAAACATACTTATCTAAGTACTCTGATTAATGTAGTTTCAAAATATATCTGGTCATGTGGGTATCTCGAAACCCCTTGTTTGTGACATATTTCCATTCTATGGACGTCCGATGCGAGCGCAGACTCTACGATATCATTGTATTATCTTTGAACAGAACAAGTACTAAACTTTGATCCTAGCCCTACTTTTTTGCCATGGCATCTTGGACGATCAGGCGATTCCATTTTTAAGAGGTGGGGGTGATAACCTACGTACGAAGATGAAATTTCCTTAGCGTACTATTATATAGATGATGTAGAATAACGAATGAAAAAAATCACATTGAAACGAAGTAGTAATGTAAGTAATATGTGAGAGTACTTATAGATGAGAGATTTTTGACGCCATTCATGTGTGGTAGCCTACCTCTCTGAAACGGTGTGATAGAGAAGAGAAAGTAAATTTTGTTATATACCGGTTGTCACGTGACTTGAAATGATATCGAAATTTAAAATTTATCAGATATTACCTATTTGTTTCCACGTCAGATTGAATTGGAATAAAAAATATATACTTTTTGTTAAGTTATTTAGCATTAAAAAACGAAAGAATGTATTAGTATGACTATTTACTACTACTAACGACATTTGCTGCTGATATCAAAAATGGCTTCCAGCTGTAATTTAGATTTGCTGCCGAAGAGAAAAATGGCCCCCTCTGTGAGAAATATTCCGAGCAGGATAAATTGTATTTGGAAAGAAAATAAATCGAAATAAAATGTAATGTTCTTAATAACATGTAACAACGGTCAACAAAAGAAAAGGTCTAGGCATAATCAAGTGTCTATTTGTCGTGTGCATTCTATTGGGGTTAAGTTCGAAAAATACGACTGACTTATTTTTTTTATTTTACGATTAAAAATAGTTGATTGTAACTTTCTTTTTTATTTTCTTATATTATGCTTAAAACTATTTTATTCGGTGGGTGCATTTCATGAACACCAAAAAGCGCAAAATATAAGCAGAATCTTTCTTTCAATTTTACCAAATGTGTTATTTCAGTAGTTTGTTTGTTTGTTTGTTTGTTTGTTTTTAACGATCTTTCAACCATTATGAAGTCATCCCCGGTCAAATAGTTTGTTTTGTCGGAATCAGACAGTTTTTACAATGTTTCTTTTTGTGAACGTGTTTTTAGAGTGTATGATTTGACTATTCATAATATGTGAGTGATTTTGTTTGATTATTAGATTTTGTTATACGTTTTTTTTTTGCTTCTTTTATGTTGTTTAAGATATTATTCGGGTCATTATTTTGAAGAGCGATGTTTTCATTGTTTGCTTGATAACATGATAAATAACATTTCTATAAAGGTTAATTGGTATTTTTCTTGTCAGATGTTATTTTGTCAATACTGGATTTTTTTTGTTTTAATCAAATATGTTTGTACAAATTTAAGAAATACTATTATTTTGGAACGTATCAGCCACACAAGACTGACCCGCATACATCTTAGAGGGGAAGATGAGAATCGGTGTAACCATTGCAATCAAGGACTAACAATAAAACATATTAATACAATGTGAAAAAATACGCCGAAGCAAATATTAAAAAGTAACATATATTTGAGTAGTAGACTAAGTGGGACTTTCCAGAGAACTGAAAGGAATGTGGAACATGTTTGTTTCGGGTAAATAACCCTCAACTAAAGTTGCCTACATTATAGTAAACCCTTCTTTTTCTAAATGTGTTTATGTCCATGGAGATAAAATCACCAGGAACGTTATAAATAAAACATATTATTGAATGATAGGTAAAAAATCTAGAAAAAAATAAATAAAACTCGAAAAATATTTATTATGGCGAGGTATGGCTATTATCATATTATATTATATAAAGTTATCTTGTCGGATTTTCTATGTTAAACCTAAATAGCAATGTATCTGGCAAATCGATATTTAACTCGTACTAACGATGTTTCCCTGTCATGCTTACAGCATGTTCCTTACACTAAAATAAAGTGTAATTCGCTTTAGTTTCTTTCTGAAAATACTTATTTCAGCAAGGAGGGTGCTTACAATGGATACCATTTTAAATAATGACATAAAAGACTAAAAATATAAAAGGGATGAATTCTCTTTTTAACTTAAATGTAAAAAATGAGTTAGCCCGCTTAGATTTTGAGCATTTTTAGATTTGCTCGTGAGTTAAACATAATTATCTTTTTATTTTAAAATTTAAACTAAAATGGCATTAATCAATTTTGGACTACGCCGAGTAGATACAACTAGTCTTTTAATAAATCACTGTTTAATTTGGAAAAAATATATAATAAATATTTTTAATAAATAAATTTAAAACTATATTGCAGTTTTTCTATTTTGGCATCTTTAAGTTCATTTTATTAGATTTAAGTTCATTTTATTATATTTAAGTCCATTTTATTAGATTTAAGTTCATTTTATTATATTTAAGTCCATTTTATTAGATTTAAGTTCATTTTATTATATTTAAGTCCGTTTTATTAGATTTAAGTTCATTTTATTATATTTAAGTTCATTTTATTAGATTTAAGTTCATTTTATTAGATGTGCAAATCAAGAACGGATATATTCTTAAGATGCCTCTATTCAATTTGTGCGCTTAGCGATGGAAAACCTATTTTAAACTTTAGCGTGACAGACCAACTTACGAACCAACGAACGGAATCACGGTCCCTCATGTAAATTCATGTGTTGCTTCTCGCCCATCCTCCCTCGGGGCAGTGTAAGTATTCAGCTGATATGGAAGTAGACCTGGGTTCAGTTGTGGATTGGGGTACGAAATGGCTCGTTTCGTTTAATCCTGTCAAGACTCAGCTCGTTTCTTTCCATCGGAGACGTGTCCCTTTTCTTCTTGAGATTATCATGGATGGCTCTGTTTTTGAGGTGAAATCGACTCTGAAACTTCTTGGTCTTTTTTTTCTCATCAAATCTTTCTTGGAGTTCATACATCAGATCTATTGCTCTCTCTCTCTCTCTCTCTCTCTCTCTCTCTCTCTCTCTATCTCTCTCTCTCTATCTCTCTCTGCTTCTCATAAAGTCGGTTTTCTCTATCGCCTCAAACCCTTTCTCACACCTTACGCTATTCTCTATCTTTACAAATGTACTGTCAGACCATGTATGGAGGACTGTTGTCATATTTGGACTGGTGATTCTCTGTCCCATTTGTGGCTTCTTGATAGGGTTCATAAGCGTATTTGTAATTTGATTGGCACCACCCTTTCTCCTTCTTTGCACCCTCTCTTTCTCTCTCTTTCTCGTTCTTCTCTATCGCTGACGTAATGTTGCTAGTCTCAGTCTTTTTCTATAAATACTATTATGGCATGTGTTCTTCAGAATTGTCTGATCTATTCCCTGTTTCCTTTGTTCCAGCTTGTTTGACTCGTTAGTCTGTTTAGATCGCTGTTTTGATACCTCAATGTAATACAGCTTCCTACTGCAGTAGCTTTTTCCAAGAACTGCATGCTTGTGGAATACTGACTGTTTTCCTTCTATCTTGGTTTTTTCAAGACTAAGGAGGTCAATAGGCATTTTCTGTCTTTGCGATCTTTCGTTCTTGTTAGCTTCTTAAGTGGCTTCATGACTTGTCTGGAGCGATTTCTATCAAGAAATGAGTAGAACGCATCTGAATTTAAAATGTATTTAGCGATAAAAAAATGTTATTTCAAGCATTACAAGAATGATATAGAACAGTTGAGGTGGCAGGGTTAGTTGGCAAGGGAAGTCAAAAGAAAACATGAGAGGAAGTGATAAGGTAGGCTTTGAGGGGAAAAAAAGGGATAAATAAATACCTGGCCAGATATAGGTTTGTTTGGAAATCAAATTGTAAAACCGCCCAACATATGCCAGCCTGTAAAATAAAAATTAAACCGATGATGATGATGATGATGATGATGATGATGATGATGATGATGATGATGATGATGATGATGATGATGATGATGATAATAATAATAATAATAATAATAATCCATTAAATAAAAAGTATTGAATAATCCATTAAATAAATGTTACGTAAGCAAATGCGTCGTCAGGTTTGCGATTATTCTGCTGTTCTGTCGTCTTTATGCATCAGTCCGTTGTTAACCTATAAAAAAAACCTCTAGATTCAATTTCCGAATGATTCGAAGGATTTGCAATTCGTGACTTCGCATCAGAAAAGGAAGGTTACATCAGTGACGATTATGTGTCTTTCATACTCTCCAAAGTATGCATGTAGTGATATAATATTTCTGGTTTTCGTAAAAGTCTATGCTGTAAAAAAACAACATTCATCCATTGTTGTATGGTAAAAGCAATGTAAAAAAAAAACATTTTTATTTGACAGAACATTCTTTAATCACGCTTATATTTTAACGTTCATAATTCTCAACTAGGCGCATATGACGTCATACCACTAGGGCAAAATAAATCGTGCCTTTTGATTGGCCAGTCCAATAACGAGTGAAATTCAACTAGAAAATACGCCACAATAAAACAAGCAAGAATAAAATAAATATAAACTTTTTATTTCAATTTTATTAATAAAAAGAAGCTTTATTTTTTCAATATGTATTACCAGTTCACGGAGTAAATAAAATATTGCATTTTCATTGGCCAATCTCCGAAGACGAAATTGTTGTTGGAAGTAGCAACGGCATTGAAGGTGTTTATCGATTCTTGATTGGACAACATCTCCAATCAGCCGTTTCTTTCAGCCAATCAGAGAATTACAGCACGTACTACTAAAACCTCAAAACACAGCTCTTTTCCTGTTTTTCTGTTCTTCTGTCAGATACAAGACAGTTGTGTGCGTCACAACCCAGCCTAGCCTTTTTGGGTGTCCGATGGGCCCCTTCAGCAAGCAGCACACACATAACGAGAGACTTTCAAGGACTTTTAAGCATAACGCCCGATGAAGCACACACACGTCGCGTACTAAACGCTCATGATGCCAGCCGAAATGAACACACATACACTCTCTCACTAACAAAACAAAGGCACGCTAATACACGCAATATTTTCTTGTCTATTCATTTACATATAAGTAAGCGGAAACGGTGACAGACGAACAAATTTCACCTTGCTTGAGCTCATATTATTTACGAACAGTTTAGTTTGCATTATCAATAAAAAATCATTATTTTGTATAGATAAACTTTGTCATTCTTTCATTTGATAATATCCTACCTACAATAAAAAAAATAACCAGTGAGTTCATTTATCATAGACTGGAAATTTAAAAAAATCAAGACGACTAGATAGATAGATAGATAGATAGATAGATAGATAGATAGATAGATAGATAGATAGATAGTAAACTATCTATCTAGCTAGCTAGCTAGCTAGCAAAATATATAGCTAGATAGCTAGATAGTAGGTATGGGTAAAATAAATGGCCAATCTCCAAGATTTAAAAACATTTTGACCTTTCCCTTCTCTTAAAAATTCACCAGAATCAGGAATTTTAAAAAAATGTATTAAAATGGACAAGGAAAATGTAATACTGTTTGTGTATCTGCGTGTCTGTGACCAAAACTATGTCACAGTTCTGAAAGATATTATTTTAAATTCTCACATTTTGATTTTCTGAATATTGAAAAGAATATAATACTAGCGTATATATATATATATATATATATATATATATATATATATATATATATATATATATAGGAATCAGCCATCGGTAATCACCTGGTTAGTACAAATAGTTGTTCTGACAAGTATTCCGATTGGTGGTTTTCTGTTTTACACAGTGCCAGGTCGAACTACCATCTCAATATTATTGAGGTGTTAGTTATTAACAATTCTCGACCTAGCCTGTGTAGACAAAAGATTTTGAAGCATCAGTTGGAGATCTTTAATGATTCAAATTCACCATTCTATTTTCTTACTTTTTAATTTATCATTCTGACGTTTCATTTTAGAGAGTCAGACGATAAAGCTTTAAGGAAAATTTTCTTTTTTTTTTCCACCCGCCTGTTTCATTGATTAAAAAGTTGTTTCCTCTGAAATTTATCCTACGATTTTGTTGCACGCGAAATTTACTTACATATATATATAATGGTATCAAGGCGTGAAGGACACTCGAAGATAAGGGTTAAAAAGATTTTCAGTTAGACAATGATCACCACTGCGAAAGGGTTAGAAACAATGGGTAGAATGAGCAGAAGATTACCTAACCCTTTGATGCATGATTTTTAACAGAAATTCTTCGTACCTGATCTAACTTGTTCTTGAACCAGATGCCTTCAAGTTAAACTGACTTCCGAAAAATCCTGTAACAACTAATAATGGAGGCCAAATGCATTTCTCGATGTCCCTGACTCTAACAAAAATAAATATAATTGGTCGACTCAACGTTTATGTTAATTTATGCCAACTTTTCCATTTGTTGTTGGTTGAAAGGGTTAGAGGAATTAATTATCCAAAAGGGAGTCCCAACATGTATTTGTTTACGTTATATTTGAAGACAACCATGTTGTAGTCGGTTGGGAAGCAGCCTCGTTGCATTTTCTTCAACAGATGGAATGTTCTAAGAAAGAAACTTTGTTCATGGAAATTCCGCGTTTTCTTTTTTTTGTTTTTTGGTACAGGAAAGTTCGTTGCTGTGGTGGTCAAAAGAAAAACTATGGTACGTAGATAAAAACAAAATTAAAATAAAAAACAGGAAACTGGTGACAATGCACCCGAAAAACAATGCTGACCGATTCTATGTAAAAATGAAAATGGGTGGAAAGAGACTGGTAAGTTAAATTTAGACATTGTGATACCTAGGAATCGATTTGATTGAATGTTTGTTTAGCATTTTTAAGCTAATGTTTAGTTTTTGTTTTTGTTTTCATAAATCAAGTAATTTTCATATATATATATATATATATATATATATATATATATATATATTGTGCGTGTATTTAGGCAGCATTTTCTCATTTATGCAAACATTGTTAAAAATAACAGAATTCGTCTGTTTAATTATACCTTTTTTATCTTTTCAATTTTTCTGATGGTCTTTTTTTGTATTAAAATCAAAAAAATGTAATAAATGTTCCATAGGTTTCACAGGTTTCACGAACGTTTTCGATTCTCCGTCGAATCATCCTTAGGTGTCAAAAGCAAATGAAGAAAAAGCTGGAGAAATAAAAGAATTTTTTTTAAAAAGACGTCGGAGAAACGCGCATAAAACGTTGTTCCGCATTGTTTCATGAAGTCGTTTACGATTTAAATTCAGCAACGCCTCACCATGCATTTTGTAAACTCTAACTCAATTTACCACCATCTACAAAAACATAACTGCCCTCCCTCTGATTTAAGACAAATTCTAGTTAATAACACTAAAATTACACATTCCGAAAGCAAATTAAAAATACTGGAAGCTATCTATATGAAAACACAACAACCTAAAATTAACACATCAGATATGAAACCAGTGGAAACATTTTAAAATGCTTAACGTAATGCGATTTTGTTCTGTGAATCAATCCAGCGTTGTTGACTTCCTGGAACAATGCGAAAAAAAACGTTCTATGCGCGTTTCTCCGCCGTCTTTTTAAAATTCTCTTCTTTATATATATTAGAAGAATGCTTGTCTCAGGATGTTTAGAAAAATATAATGCTACTAAACCTTTTGTCTAAGATCTTTCATTTTAATTTTTATTTAAATTCATTACATTATTTTGATTCTAGAAGGTGTCTAAAATTAAAGGCTTAAGTTTAAGGAGCCTTATGAAGAAATTGAAATTAAGATGATCTTGCTTAATTGGTTTCTTATTATTATGGATCAAATTTAATGTTAATTTGAAATGTTTTAATTGCATACTCACAAAAAAACCCTTTAAAATACTCTATAGAAACTGATTTTTTTTTAATATTTATTAATTGATGTCTAATATATATTGTTAAAATTTTACAACAATCGGAGGTATCTGAATTTTCACGAAGAGCTTCAACCCCCTCTGTGACCCTATTTGCATAAAACTAAATTAAAATACATATAGCCCACGTTACGACCCCTTATCCCTATCAGTTGTATTCCAAAATAAATAATGATCGATTAATTAGCTTAGAACTTAATCCTATACATACAAATGTTATAAACATATACACATACTTAATTTTATATAAAAAAAAAAAAATATATATATATATATATATATATATATATATATATATGTATATATATATATATATGTATATATATATGAGAGAAGAAGGATGAAGGTAATCCGACGTAATGGGAAATAAAAAAGGAAAAACCAAAAAGGATGTTTTTTTAAATATTCATAAACGTTTCGTCTTTATTTGTAAGACTTCCTCAGGATGATAATTTTAAGAAAAATGTCATGCAAATACGTGAAAATATTGGGTTGACATGATGCTACTGACTTCATTAAGCCCGGACCTCGGGCCTGCGCACCCAGTAGTGGCTACTACTTTTTCTCATCAACCCATCATGTCAACCCAATATTTTCACGTACTTGCATGACATTTTTCTTAAAATTATCATCCTGAGGAAGTCTTACAAATAAAGACGAAACGTTGATGAATATATAAAAAAAACATTATTTTTTGTTTTTCCTTTTTCATTTCCCATATATGTGTGTGTGTGTGTGTGTGTGTGTGTGTGTGTGTGTGTGTGTGTGTGTGTGTGTGTGTGTGTGTGTGTGTGTGTGTTCTGTATTATTTTCGCAATCTATTTATGTGTAAACACAATAATTACGATAAAGCCGAACTTTGAGATAAGCAACCAGAAAATTTAGGCAAGAAACAGATCTTTTCTTCCATTTATGCCAAACCAGGTACATACCGTTTACAAATAGTGAATATATAATTAAATGAATTAAAAAGAGAAAAAAATAAATTACAAATGAAATGGTCACATTGGAGAAGTTAACAAGATGGCGAACGTACTCACTTTCTTTTTGTTGCCTATCGTTTCATTTTGTCGTGCTTTTCTCTCGGGACGAAGGTTGATTGGGACAATAGCCATATTGAATTTTTAGAACAGACGATAATACGGTTTTCTTATCTCTATCTATTTTTCTGTAATACAACTCTGACTTCTTTTTTATTTTTTATTCGCTTTCTGTAAGTTTCGATTTTGTTAGGGTGGATATGTTATTTATTGTCACTTTTTTGTTTAAGTGCCGAAAACAACCGGTAAAAATTTTGAGATTTGATTATTACCAGCAAAGGAGTCACATTCATGCTGATTCCATCGCTATTAGGACAAATGTGTAGCATCGTTTTTATTTAATATTCAAAAGTGATTTTTTTTTTCCATTTAACGTGTAAAGTAACAAATATAACATGGATAATTCGGTAAAACACAGCAAAAACAACTCAATCATCCGTCGTGGGTAGTATAACAAATCACCAAGTTTTAATGCAAATGGCGATCGATCGTCGGTAAAATTTAGATCTGCATTCGCTTTCTGTTATTTTCTTATTTGTTTACGTTGTTTGTTTATTTATTGTCACTTTTTCTTCTTCTTCTTCTGTTAGTAGTTACTGAAAACAGCAGGTTAAATTTGAATTAGATTCTTAACTATAAAGTTTTTTATATTCATTTTGATCATCTATCGTTTAAGATCAGAACCGAATTTGAAATCTCGTTTTTATTTATTTGATGTTCAAAAGTGATTGTTTTTATTTTATGTAAATATTAGGGGGAAAGAAGAGAACAGATATAATTCGTTAAAACTCAACAAAAATATTCGGCTTCGAAACGATAATTATTTTTATCATTTTTTTCCTGTGGATGTTAACTTATCAATTTTTAATGCGAATGGCAACTTATTGTTGGTAAAATTTACATTTTCATTCGCTTTCTTTTATGTTCTGTTTGCAGTGGCTGTCTTATTTATTATCATGTTGTTACATTAATTCTTATGTCCTTTCTTAATTTTAAGTAACAGAATTTTGGTAACAGAACCCAATCTTGTGAATCTATCGTGATACACTTTTTTAATGGTGAATTAATCTTTAATTTAATTTATTCAATAGTGAAATATGTCATTCTTTTTTTAATTAGTTTGACAAAAATGAAGTATTTATTTGCGTCCAGTATCATTGAAATTAACTAATGAAAACTCTGTAAATATATATATACATTAATTTAATTTTGATATATATTTAATTTGGCGCTCATTTACGACCTGTGCCCGTATACATTCTACGAAGTTACTATATCGTAATAAGCATACGTTGGCTTACAACAGTATTAATATATAGATGTTCTGTCTAAATATATTTTTGGCATGTGAATCTATATTCTCTTGTTTAGATATTTTCATTTTTCAGCACGGCGGAGATTGTAGAGTTAGAAGTTGATAAAGTTCCCACTTTTCGTATCTACGGTCGCAGTTTCGAATTACAAAAGGAGCAATAATTGCAACCTTATTACTTATATATATATACATGTATTACTTAGATGCACTTTACATCGTGGCGTAGATAGCGGCGTTTATCTTTTATAAATTCAGTACAATCGGGTGTCGATACAAAAACTAATTAGATATCAATCAAAGTTACTCTTATATACATCCGGTATTGTTTCGTTTTCGTAAAAAAGTATATTTATTATTTATTCGTAGATTCTCACCAAGACTAAGTTTACAACTATCTGGTATTGTTTCGTTTTCGTAAAAAAAGTATATTTATTATTTATTCGTAGATTCTCACCAAAACTAATTTTACAACTATCTGGTATTGTTTCGTTTTCGTAAAAAAGTATATTTATTATTTATTCGTAGATTCTCACCAAGACTAAGTTTACAACTATCTGGTATTGTTTCGTTTTCGTAAAAAAGTATATTTATTATTTATTCGTAGATTCTCACCAAGACTAAGTTTACAACTATCTGGTATTGTTTAGTATTTGTAAAAAAGTATATTTATTATTTATTCGTAGATTCTCACCAAGACTAAGTTTACAACTATCTGGTATTGTTTAGTATTTGTAAAAAATACGTTCTGCTTATTTGTTATTGCTGTACAGGTGTGTGGTTAAGTAAAAATAAACATTTAATACGATCGTGTGCCGAGAAGTACTAGTACTAAAGCATTCGCATACATTTCCTAATAGACTCTTGAGAGCATAACGCACAAATTACACAAATTTCACGATGGATAACTGTGAAGAAACCAAATTGGAGCCACTATGTCCGAAAGAGAAACAGGAAGAAAAGGTGACGACGGAGAAACCCGAAAATGAATTACAATACAACGTCCTGGACTATCCGCCATTCATTTTAATCATTAGCTTGGCATTACAGGTAAGACTTTAACACTTCTTGAACGAATCTCATGATCTATTTGGTTAAAATTAAACAAATTAAACAATTATTCATTGAACTCGTGCAGAACTCATTATTCGACTTACCAATTTACTTAAAAGGCTTTGACACTGTTGAAATACTGACATCAAATGCCTTAGATATTTCTCTGGCACTTTAACGTGGCTTTTGTGTCTCATGTGCATAGCCGGCGAAACGGATTACTCGACTGTTCCGACTATTTGTCTACATCCAAGCGTTCTAATATAAAGTGGCGTAACGGTTAAAGGTGTTAGTTAGTTCTAAGTGATAGTCATCTGGAGATTGAAGGTTCAATCCTTACTATAGGCGATAATGACTAAGAATAACATAAATTAACACTTCTATCCGGCCATTGTGAATATAAAAACAAAGATGAGAATAGTAGTTCGAATAATCCAAAATAATATAAATTGTCAATCCTAATCCCCAAAATCCCGAAACATGTTATTAGATTGTTTGTAAAATAATAACCAATTTCAGAAAAGAAACATTTATTCATTAAGTTCACGCGAAACCCATTTATTAAGCGTGTTTGACTTACCAATTTGCTTCAGATTGTCGGACATCGTTGATATACTGACATCAAGTGCCTTAGACATTTCTATGGCACTTTGGTTTGGTAGTTTTGTTTTACGGCATATCAACCCTTTTTGGGTTATTTAATGCCGAATCTGGTCATTATAGTAAAAGTTTTTATGCTTCTAGTTCTTTATATCTTCAAATGTTTAATCATCGTTTTTGGTTTGGTAGTTTTGTTTTACGGCATATCAACCCTTTTTGGGTTATTTAATGCCGAATCTGGTCATTATAGTAAAAGATTTATGCTTCAAGTTCTAAAAATAAAATAAAAAAGGGGAGGGAGAAAGGGAGAGGGGCTGTTGTTTTTGTTTTTGGTTTTGTAGAACATAATTAAGTTTTACAAAAAAAAAAAAAAAACGTCAATGTAGGTGAATTTCGTCTCAGGGAGCCACAGGGCAGCCTGATCTGGTATCACCAGTCATGGCACTTTGAATTGGGTTTTGCTCAACAATTGTTTTAAAACGTTAATTTTCAATAGTGAATAGCCGTCCTTTACCTTCCTTATCTCCAAGGCCACCCTAAGCACTACATAATCTATGACACCGCTCTCGTATTATCTGGTCACTTGTGGACCCCTTACCCATACTCTGTTGATATTGCAAGCAGTTTGGCGGAACCGTTGTGACCGAGTTTGAACTCACGCAAGAAAAGTATACACATTCCTTCTTTTCTTCGTTAGTATGCCGTAAAATTGTATTCTGAAAGAAAATATTGACCACTTATTAAAAATACACATTACTTATTAAGCATGTAACATTTTGGTTAAAAACACTACAAAAATAGCAAACTTAATCGGCCAGTATCTTCCGACCGAACAATCTAATCGTTAATATAATAATACGCGTGGTGTCTCTGTTTCACTATATATATATATATATATATATATATATATATATATATATATATATATATATATATATATATATATATTTATATATATATTTATTTATTTGCCCTGTTTGTTTCAGATTCTATATTTTAGATTTTTGTTTTCTGTTTTTTGTTTCTTAGATTTTTTAGATTTTTTAATTTTTAATTTTAATTTTAATTTTAATTTTTTAACGGCTTTAATTTTTGAAATGTTAAATTTCTTTCCTTCTTCTTCTCTTTCTCTATCCCTCCACTTCATTCTCTCCAAATATGATCTGAGGTTAAGATCGGATTCTAACTCTGCCTGATGAGATCTCAGTTTATAGTAACTGTTGATCGATAACATCGACATGCCAGTGTCGCAGATTTTGTACATGTCTGTGTAAATAAAATTATCATACATAAAGCTCTATTTTGATATTGGCACTTTTTATAAACCCGGTTAAAATTATCTGGATTACCACCCTGTGGATATTTTTCACCTGGATTATTACCATTATTATATATATATATATATATATATATATATATATATATATATATATATATATATATATATATATATAATTTTTTTTTCATTATTACCTGCGTACGTATACATTTCATCTTTGCGGAATCGTCAGTGTGGAGATAACTGTTAAGCCGGTCACACGATTCGAATGGCAGACACAAGTCACCTTTTAACTCAAATCTGAACATCCTAACCAATGTGGCCAACTTAGACGGCTATGCGGAAAGACAGAAATAACCCCTAGTATGTATTTTTAAACGGTACGCCGTCTTACAGTGTTCGATAAATCACATGGACAAAAACTCGCATTTTCGCTTTGATTAAACGGCTTATCTTATTTCTCTTAAATGGCCCAGCCGAAAAGGGTCTATAAATAATTATTTAATAATAAATATTTTTTTCATTATTATCCACATACGCTATGTAGGAGGAGGATAAATAAGCCATATCATGTCTTTTCAAGCAGACACATAGTAAGTCATCTTTATATATACAAGGTGAGTCAAAATGCACGCAAATTATTTTTTTTTAAATGCCGAGTTAATGGGGTTTGTAACATTTCAACAAATGTTCAATTATATCGCCTCTTTCTTCAATCAGAATCTCTGTACGTTTCACTAAATTATTCACGGCACGCCCAAGTTCATCACATGAAACTTTATTTACCTATGAAATGATGCAATCTTTGAGTTTATTAAGATTGTTAGGCCGAATATGATGGAATATGCGGGCCTACAGCATGCCCCCCCCCAATAGAAGTCCAGTGGGCTGAGATCAAGCGATTCTGGTGGCTACGGTGTTCCGTATCATTGGCCAATCACACGATGTTTTTGACATTTTTAAGCCAGAAAATCTCGAGCCAACTACGAATAGTGGGGAGGAGCTCCGTCGTGTTAAAAGATAACAGTCCTCATTTTAAGCTTTTATGGAGTGTGTTGTGCTTTCTAATTTTTTATAAATCGTGTCAGAGTAGATTTGCGTGCATTTTGACTCACCATATATATATATATATATATATATATATATATATATATATATATATATATATATATATATATATATATATATATATATATATATATATATATGAGGGATATTACGAAGGGAAAACATGTTTTATCTTTCATGATTAAAAATACGTGAAAAAAATGTGCCAGTCGACCGGTTTCGCTCACACTTAATGAGAGCTGTATCGTGGAATTTAAAAAGGGGGGAATGTAGAGAAATGAAAGGAGAAGGAAAGTATATATGTAAAACAAAGATAGTGTTATTTTATTTACAATAGGGGAAGTGTCTTAGAGACTAATAACATTCAACCCCAATAGATAGTCCTTCTGTTTAGCGTCTCCAAGATTTTAAGGTGGAAATGGAGTGATCACGATTCAAGATGATTAATGAGTCCATGCTGAAGTTCGTTGCGCACGATTGATTTTTAATGAAATAGTTGGTTATAGAATACCTATATGTATTTTTAGAACATCCGGAAGGTTCAATTCCTTATTTTACTAGGGACGTGTTGCTGTACTCTGTTGTCCAAACTCAACGTTGTCCTCCCCACATAATCGGAACTGCAACTACATTGAAAATGATGAATCAAATTATTTTTGTGGTGGAAGGGTAGAACATCTTTTCGAGAGGACGTTAACAGGGAGTTTGTACAGAACGTAACACGCACGTTCTAAGCAAAATAGCAATTTTCCACTGCTGAGCTAAAAAAAATGTTCTCTTGTATCTTTTAATCATGAAAGATAAAACATGTATTGCTACGGATTTCTGTAGACATGTGTGCCTGATGTGAATATGTGCGAGGATACTGAGATGCTTTTGGTTTTGTGGATGCGTGTGTATATGTATATATGTGTATATGTATATACGGGTATGTATGTATACATGTGTGGATGTTACATGTGCATTTGTATGTATATGTGATTATGTTCACGTGGCTGTGCGCATGTGCCTGTGTGCATTTCATGCCCGATAGTATGGGATGCTCATTGACATGGGGAGAAGTGGAGTACTGCCCGAGCGGTTGAGGGCAGCAGTGCAGCTATACATCTATATACCTATTTATCCCCATTTTAAAATTATATTTTATTTTCCTCATCCTATTATTCTATCCTTTATTTTATTTTTCTATTTCTCACTTTCTATTGCTTATTCACTATTTAATCTTATTAATATACTCTGTATCTGCTAAAATATCCTTCCTCTCTTTTCCATATTTTGACAATCTACACTGCCAATTTATTTTATAGAATGACAATTAGTTTAAAATCCTTCAGAACAATTTTCTTCTAAATAGATATCTATTGAATCCTTAGGACTTTTTAAAACCATTACGGGGAAAACAGTTCCTTTCTTCATCTCTTATAATCCCATAAACCCTCCCGACCCCATCTCCCCACCCAAGTTTTTTAAAAAAAAATTTATTTTATTTTATTTTTTTATCTAACCATCTTCACAGCCATTTTCCTTCTTGCCCCGCCAATAAGTCTATTCATCTTAGCAAAATCTACCTCAAGCTATAACCTATGAAGCTTATCTGCATTTAATCTAAACTTCAATTTCCCAGTAATGACCAGAAGTTATAACATTTCTTAATTTGACCACTCTAGATTTTATTTTTCTTCCCTCTTTTGCCTAAACATTATTATCCATATTCCCCACTCATAGGATTTGCGCCTCCCCCTCCTCATTCTGTCTTGCTTTTTTTCCTTACTCTTTTCTTTTTTCCTCTCTCTTTTTCTTCTGTGTTTTCTTTTTCTTTTTTGTTTTTTGTTTTTTTCCTCCTTTTTTCTTCTGTTTTTTCGGTTCCTAACCTCCCACCTCCTTTGCTATTTCCACTTTTTCTCACTCTTACCTTCCCCTACATATCCCACAATTCCAAGTAAGTTTCGCACTTTACAACAATTCGGATTACCATTTTTCATTGAGTTTTGGTTCGTTGCTTTTTGCCTTTTGATCTGTTTACTTGAAAACAGGAAGAAATGCGTTTTCTTAATATGGCTAATTTTGTCTGATCACCCCTCTAAGGACTAGGGACTTGGGTGGAATCTTTGCCGTTGGATTTTCATGCAGATTCTTCTGGATTCACCAATTACATTTGAACCCCATACAACTTGGATCTCCGTATTTGGTGACTTTCAGTTACATTGAAACACACCCGTTTTTAAAAAGAACGTTTTTAAAAAACTTTTTCCAAATTTTGAATATTGACTGTTCTTATCTGTCAACTTATCAATCTCTACTTCCTCTGATGATAAGATTTTAATCTTTGAAAAGCCGTGCTTAAGGAATGCAATTGAAAGAGAAGAAGAAATATTTTTATTTACTAAATGCTCCTTGTTCTGAACAACTGAAGATATTGATCTGTTTCCATTTACAGGTCTAACTATTTTTCATTGACTCACCTTATTTTTGCTCTATTCAGTATATTGAGCTTTCCTCGTCTCACAATAGGTCTAATTCTCTAAAAGTTATCTTTTAGTTATAAACTTTCATATATATATATATATATATATATATATATATATATATATATATATATATATATATGCATCGGAAGGACCCGAAGAAAAAGTGTACGGACATGTGCAGATACACGTACACACCCACAAATGCTATAAGTTGCAGGAAAAATCTTGAAGAGAGGTAGACGGACATAGTTGAAATATAATTGATAGACGGCTTTTACGAACAGTGTTAAATTGCGGTGTACTATTTAACATGGTTGAAAGGAAAAGTTCGAAGAGATCGCAATCTACACAGAGGGCGGTCACTTCAAATAGTCTTCAGACAATAATTGATATCACCTCAAAATTTTCACTGTGTCTCAAAACGATGTAGAGATACCCATAGATAAAATTTCAAAGGGATAGGTTATAGTATCGCTTTTAGTATGAACTGGTTTAAAGCGGTGTAATAAGGGAAGATAAATTCAAAACGTCAGACTATGGAAGGCGCGAATATACAGAGATGGTGTAAGGGAGATAACTGAATTTAGGTACAGTATCATGATGATCTTTAAGGAGCAATGTAATGTTAATCAGGCTAGGGTAAAAAAAGGTGTATTAGAAATCCAAATAGCCAGAAAGCTGATTATCTAGAAAATAAAAGGTTTATGTAGTGTTACTGCACCGACGATTCACCGGTGAGGTTTATATACATAAATAATATTCTATATTACTGTATAGGGGATATAAATAAGTATCTGTTATCATCATTTGGGAGGTTAATCTGGATTGGAGGCATTGTGAAGGGATGTATGCGTTCCAAGGGAAATATTAATCAACTTGCTAAGTTATTAAAATCTTCCGATTTCGCTATTTAATAAGGGTCTGCAGATTTATGACATGGATAGAAACATTTGTTATAAGAATGTATTTCTCTAGTTAAATATCAGCTATACCGCTGAATATAATTATCAGATAAAAATAAGTAAACAAAGGTACATAATAGAAATAAGAATTTAACATTTAACATTACAAATTTTTAAATAAAAATTTACAATTATAAATAAATATAATAATGATTATAATAATAAAAAAATGAAGATATAATAATTAAAAAATAAAATAAGAATGATAATCTGTTATATAAAGGGCAGTTGTGTGACGGGTAAGCTAAAAATCAAAAACTACAAAATAAACTCCCACAAAGTTGGTATATTCTTTGTCAGCGTTTCCTTTGGTGAATAAATTTAAAGTTTAAAAAATAATTATTCATTCTTAGAAGGTCAACTGGGAAAGGTTTCGTCAGGGGGGTCAGCAATTTTATGTACTAATTTAGAAAGAAAATACCAACTCATTTTTCAAGGAATCTATTATATAAAGGAGAGTTGTCTGCGTGGAGAAGAAAGAGGGGTTGGCGAGAGGGAGTGGGAAACGGGGAAGGGGACAGAGAGAAAGAGAGAGACGGATAGAAAGAGATAGAGAGATATAAGTTTTAATTACAGTTGCCCTTCTAGTATATATATATATATATATATATATATATATATATATATATATATATATATATATATATATATATATATATATATATATATATATATATATATATATTGATGTATAGTGTAGGTGTTTTCAAGACACTATAATCCAAGAACTCTTTTATTATTTGTGAACTTTTCCTGATGATTTTGTAGTGTTGCAGAGACGATATTGACATACAAATGTTGTTTGGCACACGACAAATGAAACGGACCGTTAAATATATCTCACAGAAATTTTTAATTTTTTGGAAATGTGAAAAAATAAAAATAAAAGTAATAAAACAAACCATGGTTATTGGAATATAATAAAAGCTGTCCTATATATATATATATATATATATATATATATATATATATATATATATATATATATATATACATATATATATATATACATATATATATATATACATATATATATATATATATATACATATATATATATACATATATATATATATATACATATATATATACATATATATATATATATACATATATATATATATATATACATATATATATACATATATATATATATATACATATATATATATATATACATATATATATACATATATATATATACATATATATATATACATATATATATATATACATATATATATATATATACATATATATATATATACATATATATATACATATATATATATATATATACATATATATATATACATATATATATATATACATATATATATATACATATATATATATATATATATATATATATATATATATATATATATATATATATATATATGAAGTCAGGTATCTGTATATATTTATATATTTCTACGTAAAAGATAATATCTTGCTAGTAATGTATGAAGAAAAGTGAGAGGAGGAATTTCCATATTGAAATTATAGAATATGACAGAGGAATGATAGTGTTTTATTATATATACGTCAGTAATGTAAATGACATAGTATCAACTTATCATAGAGTGCCAACTATATTCGACTCACCGTAAAATAACGTGTAGATTTTTTTTAATATAGTTCACCCCAAACAAGGCAGTACGCCACTGTAGACGTAAGGGGCTACTGAGAAAAATGGTGAGAGTTTTTTTTTGGGGGGGGGGGGTTAGGGGGGGTCAACCTAAATTGGGAGCTGTGCAGCGAAATGTCTGTTTACATTAGTTTTAAATTTCTGCATGTCAGTACCGTCGGGAAAACAGGGAGCAGGGAGGGAGTTCCAGAGTCCAGCAGAACGAGATTAGAGATAGAGAGGCATGAGATGTGGTTTCTAATGTCAGTATCAGTATAATATGTAAAAAAGTGCTAACGTACAGAGAAGTTCAATTATTACATCTGAAACTTTTTTTAAAGTTGGCTAATATATATCCAAAAATGTGGATTCATAACCTCTATGAATAAATGCGAAAGTTTTATGTCATTTATCACTCCTATATTACCATCAAAAATGATTACTCTTATTTAAATCAATAATGTAGCATATTTTTAATACTGAATATATAGTACAGACATCAATTTGAATGCATAATTTTCATAACTATTTATAAACAGCTTATAATAAATTAAATGTTGGTGTTATTCATTTGTATTTTTATTATCTTTTTTTTCTATATGTGCAATAGTTTTGTCGATATTAATAGTAATTAATTAAAGTCAATTAATTAAAAAATAATAAATTAGAAAACCCCCTTAAAATATCTGCTCGTTAATTTTAAAGGGAGGTAACTTCTCACACCTAGCAGTATCCTATATCTCTACAAAATAATCATCCACCCATGCATGGAGTATTGTTTTCACATCTGGCCTGGTGCACCCACCACTAGTTTCTACCTCTTAGACAAAGTCCAAAAAAAGAGCCGCTAATCTAATAAGTTCCTCAATATCCACCAAGCTCCAGCCTCTTCCCCATTGCCGCAATGTTGTATCTTTGTGCTTGTTCTAACAAGTACTTCAATGGAGTGTGCTCTGATGAACTTGCTGTTCTGGTGCCCCTCGACCACTCGACAATCAGCTAAATCCCATCAATTCACTGTAGAGGTCCCCAGTTGCCGGAAAGCCTTCTACTCCAGTAATTTCTTTTCATCGTGCTGCCGGCCTTTGGAACTCTCTCCCTGTTCCCTGTTTCCCGATTGTACCGACATGAAGAAATTTAAAAACTAATGCGAACAAGTATCTCGCTGCACAGCTCCCAATTTAGGATGACACCCAAAACTTTCTCCCTAATTCTCAGTCGTCCCTTACGTCTACAGTGGCAACTTGCCATGATTGGGGTGAACTATGTTGAAAAGAAAAGTTTTAATTAAACTAACATCGCTGGTCAAATAAAAAGTTTTCATAGAGAAGGGAAAGGGTGACTGCTTTCCTTCTCTTTCTCTTTCTCTCTCTCTCTCTCTCTCTCTCTCTCTCTCTCTCTCTCTCTCATATATATATATATATATATATATATATATATATATATATATATATGTGTGTGTGTGTGTGTGTGCGCGTGTGTGTGTAAAATAATTTAATATTTATTTATAAATGTTGTTATAAAGCCCCTTTAAGAAATTAAAGTTGAGCACTGTTCGGAGATATTAAAACAGACTGTTACTTAGCTATAAACAAAGTTCCGATAACGTTCGTTGAACCCTCTAGATTGTCTGCTGTTTACTGCCCGCTGTATTTAGGCACAAATAGAAATTAATTTCTCCTGTATCACGTAATTACTCCCGATGGCCTTGGGGATGGAACGAAAGTGTGTGGAATCTTGGTTTACTCTGAGAACCGGGTTCGCGCCCTGTGATCGTCTGAAAGTGTCACTTCCTACACTAATGAGATTGAAAGCTTAAAACACCGGCCTATGTAGGTAAAAATAATTCAATATATATATATATATATATATATATATATATATATATATATATATATATATATATATATATAAAGATTTTTTTCTTTACAGAAATTAGACACAACAAACAATTATTTGTTTAATAAATAAAATTGGTTTACTTACCAGCTGAGGAAAAAAAAAGTGTAGCTCTGTTGATGGTAAGTTTCTTTGCCGAAAGTCTCAATCCAGGGTGAATACCGTACCAGGTACAGGGGGGGGGGGGTAGATACGCGTATCACAACGAACGGTCATCAAGGTATGTTATGAAAGTTCAAGTATTTTAATTGATTTTGACTTGTGGTAGATTAGACCTCCCCTATTAGGGGAAGTATATATAACAGATACGATGATATCGTCGTCAAACTTTGAGAAATAGGCCGGGTCCACTTTTATCATATAAATGTGTACAGAGAATCTTTTTAACCCTGCCAATGATTTACACTAAAGCATCCCAAGTATGCATACCTCTTACAAAGGGAACTGCTTCGTTGTTCTGGTAGACATTCATATGACGTTTGACGCTTCCAACTAAGGTACATTTTTCCACATAGTCTACGTATAGAAGCATCACTCAACCCATAATTAAAAGCTTACACGCATTTGTAACTTCTTTTAGTGACTTCTAAGATCAGCATTACCTCGACAAACCATTCCACATGCAGTACAGGTCAAGTCAGTCTTAGAGATTCTGATAGAATAATGCAATACTTCTTGCGTGCATCTTTCTTAGGTTTCCCAAGATGGATACGATTCCTTTTAAATGATCTCTTACCATTCTGCATTGACTTCCTCCACAAAAAAAACGATCGAGAGGTAATTTCTCGCAATCACTAGATGAACCCATGACCCGTTGAGTCACAAACACTGCTACTATTTATTCTATTTAATTTCATTCGAAAATGTATAAACTGTGACATATGTTTTAAGACATTCTTCTTGGATAACTAAAAACAGTCGCTTTACGTCTATATTATTATTATTATTATTATTATTATTATTATTATTATTATTATTATTATTATTATTTAGAAGTAATAGAAAGAAGACCTGGCGTTGCTCGGGATTGAATGAGGAACACAACTATGTTCTTTTTCACTACGCTCATAAAACCGTATTACTTTCTTTTTTTACTGCACCCCCCCCCCCCGTTTCGCTCCCTAATACCATCGGAAGAAGGTGAAATGTTGGTAAACTTTCTGAATACATGTGGTTTGAATTTCATCAAAATTTCATATACGTATTGGAAGTTTTAAACAGATTCTGCAACACATGACTCACTTTGGCGCACGTAAATATTCGGCACATAGAGAGTATTTCTTTACCTCCTCTCCAAGAGGTTAGGCACAAGGCCAGTTTTATCTTACTCCCACAAGTAAGATGTGACCTACGGTCGGTCGGGAAAGTGGGGTTTGAAAAGCCAGCGCCCGAGAAAGTGAGCACTCTGCCCATTAAAAATTGCCTGTGCAGCCCGTCGGCATTCCCCGGTAGGGGTGCCTCAGGCAGTAAGCAATAAACTTACTCCTCCCCAAAGAGGGGAGGCAAAGCCTGGGGGGTGGACCTCCTAGAACTGCACAGGGCCGACCCATAGACCGGCGTAAATCAAGCCCCGAAGGCTAAGACAATACCAGTTTATGGGGTACAGTATCCATCGGAACAGATACTACACTTTGATCTTACCATTTCCACTGTGTGCCTCAGAAAATCTTATACATATGGTTTGAATTTCATTAAAATCGGGTATATATGAAATTTTAATAGGGCTTCTTCACTCATAGCTATCTTGATTGAATAATGATTATATATATATATATATATATATATATATATATATATATATATATATATATATATATATATATATGAAAGGATAAAAATAATCCGACGGTATGAAATTAAAAATTGAAAAGCGGAAGACCTTTTCGCTCAACGTTTCGCCCAAATTTCACGTGGGCTTTGTCAAGAGCGGACGAAGAATACAAAAATGATAAAAGACGTCTTTTGTCATTTTTGTATTCTTCGTCCGCTCTTGACAAAGCCCACGTGAAATTTGGGCGAAACGTTGAGCGAAAAGGTCTTCCGCTTTTCCATTTTTAATTTCACATATATATATATATATATATATATATATATATATATATATATATATATATATATATATATATATATATATATATATATATATATAATTTTATTTAATAAATAAATCTTTTAATATCTTCAGACATTAATATATTTCGTGTTTATGCACTGGTGAGTGTGGATTACGTAACCATATCGCTGGTCGGACGATTTGATCCAAGCATATTGGCTTGTTACCGCCAAGCCGTAACGACGATCACAATTTGAAGTGCGAAAGAAATACGTCTTGTATTTTTTAAATGTAAACACAAGTAATGAGATTCTAACAGTGAGTATTGTTTCCACATCTCGACCTATTACACAGGTTCCAAAAAAGAGTCTACAATATAATAGGCCTCGCACTGTCAACCATCCCAACCTGTCCCATCGCCGCAATGTTTAATCCCTGTGCTTGTTTTACAAGTACTTCAATGTCATGTGCTCTTATGAACTCGCGGCACTGGTGACCCCTCTACGTAAATATCCCGACCAACCCGACAAGCAGCCCCTTCACTGTAAATGTCCCCAGATGCCGGAAAGCTTTCTATTCTAATAGTTCCTTCTCTCGAATGCTAGCCTTTGGAATTCCCTCCCTGTTTCCCTGCCTGTGCTAACATGCAGAAATTTAAATGTCACGTGAACAGACATCGCGCTGGAAAACTCCCTACTTAGGATGTTCCTGTAATTATGGGTTTTTAATTCACAATAGCCCCTTACGTCTCAGTGACAATGTGCCTTGTTTGGTGTGAATCAAAATAAAAATACATTTTAAAGGGTTCTGATCTTCTAAAGGGAGAGAACCTAACAACATGGCTAACTTTGAATCTTCAATTTCATTTCTCTTAATATACGCATATTAGAGAGAGAGAGGTTATTATTATTAAAGAGAGTTATTATTTTGCCATCTAATCTACAGTCATGGTGGTGATGTGTACACACGTATGTAAATTATATGGCCATGCTGAAGAAGACCTGGGTCTACCAGATCAGGCTGTCTAAAGATACTGGCTTTCTGGCCTAAAATGCACCAAACATCGATGTTATTGTTTTTTCCGTTCCCTTTGAAAAACTCCAACATGTTATGCAAAGCCAAGCCCAAAAACCACAGTTTTCCTCTACAAAACAACTAAACCAATCACCATAAATAAATATTTGAAGATATAAAAAAACTTGAAGGATAAAAACTTTTACCAAAATGACCGGATTTGGTATTAAATAACCCGAAAAGGTTTGATATGCCATAAAACAAAACAACCAAACCAAACACCATGAATAAATATTTGAAGATATAAAGAACTTTAAGCATAAAACCTTTTTACCAAAATGACCGGATTTGGCATTAAATAACCCGAAAAGGTTTGATATGCCGTAAAACAAAACAACCTGAAAGAAAAGAGTTACCCATTCTCCAAATGCTCACATAAACATTAAGAAATTAGAGAGTAGTTGAATCAACGTAGCGTGGGGGGCGAGATAGCTAAGAGAGAGATGGGTGACCTGATCAGCTAATTACATGATAGGTGACTTGTTCAGCTAATTTGAACACTTAAAACAGACATTTAAAAAAATAACTCAATCCCAGAACTAAATTATATTTTAGCATATATTCTGTGTTATTAAAGTATATAGTATATTAGGGAAGCAAATGTTGATGAACTCACATTTAGTATAATAATAGATATGTACGTAACTCTAGCTTTATAAAGTTAGGTATGTGTATATGTTTGTAGGTATAGGATTAACTCCTAAACTAATTAAACAATCATTATGAATTTTGGAACACAACTGCTAGGCGTAAGAGGCCCAAATGTTGGCTATATTCAGTTTTATTTAGTGTTATGAAAGGGGTGGAAGCCTTTCGTGAAAATTCAAATATCTCCATTTTTTGTAAAATTTTAACAATAGGTATAAAACATTAATTAATAAATATTTACCAAATGTCAGTTTCTTTGGAGTATTTTAAAGGGTTTTATGCGCATAATATGGGAACAACCTCCATTTGAAAATTCAAATGTATCAGATTTGCATTGAATTTGATCCATAGTCATTAGACACTAATGAAGAAAGGTTCCCTCAATTTCAATTTATTTTTGAGATCCTTTAATTTTAAGCCTTAAATTTTAGACATTTTCGAGAATCAAAATCATGTATCATGAATTTTTATCAAAATTAAACTAAGGATTATATACATTATTATATCGTGATTTTAATCTCTCGTAAGGTGACATAAAAGTCGTTCAAAACTGTTCTGTTTGGGAAATTAATTTATTAATTGTAGTTAATTATTCTTGTAGTTCAGTATAAATTCAAGTGAAATGTTTCTATGCGTAGCTGTCTGATCTCCAAGCGATATCATACCAACCATTTTTTTTCAAGTGACTTTAACTATAAAAGTTAAAAAATGACTAAATAAATATGTGGTTATTTTTATAGCTATGCGACACAAACATAAAAATCAAAACTGAATGTGTCTCTCTGTGTCTCAAATGTCAGCACAATTAGAAAAAAGAAATAACAAGTATCTTTATTTGCTAATGAACCACCATTTATCAAGGCCAAACGCCACTCGAAGATAAGGTTTAATGAGATGCATGGGTTGTCAGTTGAATGGTTAGGAATATTATGAGAGGATTTTAAAAATGAAAAAAATCTGACTAAATATTAGGACGGTTTATAGCAAGTATTTGTGAATATTAGATTTGAAGACGACTGTAGTAATGTGTTCTACAGATTGGAAGTTCTCAGAAAGAAACTCTGTTCATGGAAATCCGTTTGGTGTTAAGCACGCGTGGGATATACTAAAGGTGCGCGAAATCAAGCTGCATGGTTAGCGATGAAAATTATATTCACAATGTAAACATGACAGACTGCGCAATACAATCAACCGTGTCCTTTCTTTCGTTAGATCACATTTTCAACTCTTCTCCGTTTGGCCATACTAGCAGCCATCTCCCTTTGTAATAATATTTAGATGCCAGTGCGTAAAAATATGGTTAGAACAGGATATCTCCACGTAAGGTTAGATTTTCGTAGAGTGAAATTTTCCATTAGAAGTTCAATAAGAGCTACGTTTATCGGCAGTTACCCTGCGGACAGGAAGTCGTAAGCGTGACGTTGCGAATTGACATTTCAAATCTTTCTCTTTGCACTGAATCAGCAGAGAGAGAGAGCGTTTGGAGTTTTGAACAGCTGCCCCCCACCCCCTGGGGATGGGTCAGGAGTAGTATATGTGTACACATGTATACTGTTAAGAAAATAAATAAAACCTTAAAGGCAATGTTCAAGCCAAAGTAAGTGTGTACTGTTCTTTTTTAATAACATTTATGAAAGGTGTTAGGAAAAAGAAAAAGAAAACATCAATAACGCTGGAGAAGAAGAAAGAAAATTAATTAGTGCTTCGTGTCGTCTGCCAACAAGACTCAAGCTGTCTACGTGATGAGCTGCCGTCGTCCGGATAATCTCCAACGAGGCTCAAGTTGTCTACGTATAATTGTGGGGTCCGGAAAACAACACCCCAGTATACTATTCCACCTTAGTCCTTGACCATGCTATTTATCTTATTTTCTGTGCCATATAGACGAAGTTTCAATGCCGATATAGATATATGAACAACTAACAGTGCTTTCCGGCGTTGCCCGGGGTCGGGAGTAGTAATTTATTTTTTATTAATAACAATTGATTCTCTACTGTTGTCACATGCAAGGTAAATCTTACTGTAAAAACCGAAACAATTAATCAAGGTAAAACTTACAGAATTAACAAAAATCTTACTTAAAAAACAAACGCGAGATAATTGTTATTTTAAAAAAGATTAATTCCTATTTTAGTCACAAAAATATTAAGAGCAAGTGAATATTTTTTGTGTCTATTAAAAGTGAAAGAAATTATTTCCTTTATTTTTATTATCGGTTATAAGGATTTAGCCTCCACTTCTTTGCTCATAAAAATTAGATTTTGCATGGGTGATTATTCTATTCCTTTATTATTATCAGTTATTATTAAAATTAAGAATAAGCCTCCCTTTCTGTGTCCATAAAAATAAATTTGTATACGTGAATATTAGATCTAGTCGGACACACGTACGTTCGCTTTAATTATATAGAAGATGCGAAACAATACATAGGCTTCGTCCTTGATCAAAGAGGTTTACAGAATATGGATTTTCCAATTGTGAGTTTCGACCCTATAGTAAATATTAACCATCGGAGTCAACGGTCTAACCCTCTTGAGAAAACGTCAAACGCCATCAGCCAAAGTCAAATATTTGAACGCCAGGACATTGAATGCTCGACGATGTCGAGATGAAGCCAAGCAAAAGTTTACCGTGGAAGATGCACTGAAGTATGACTTACAAACTATACGATTCATCGAATACTTGGCCTTTGATCTGTACACACATACACACATACACACAGATATATATATATATATATATATATATATATATATATATATGTGTGTGTGTGTGTGTGTGTGTGTGTGTGTGTGTGTGTGTGTGTGTGTGTGTGAAGAAGAATGGAAAGGAATTAGAGAAGCAAAACCCAAATCAAATTTCAATTCAATTGCTCAGAGCAAGGTATATTCCGCAAAAAGGCAATTTATTCAAGTTAAATTTTCCTTAAGCCAGGCTTTTCAAAGATCAAAATCTTATCATCAGAGGAAGTCGCTGGGATAGATAAGTTGGCAAAGGCCAAGATTTAAAATTTGAAAAAGTAAAATAAAAGTTGTAGGGAAAGAAACACAGGGCAAAACTCTGCCCGAATGCAAGCAAATGTCCGATTGCTAAAAAGTCCGGTGTAGAAATATATATATATATATATATATATATATATATATATATACTAGTTGAATACCCGTCCCTGGGCAGGTATAAACAATAATATAGAATTAGTTTTTATTTTAATGTTTTTCTTTCTTTAGCGGATATTGTACGGTTTCGGTGGCACCCCCTAAATGGTAAGGTTTACAAAAGTATAATAATGTGCCTTCGCGACTCACCCTGTTGCTTCGAATACTTATTCCATAATTCATGATGATAATTTCAGGTTAGTTTAGGATTTTGCCAAGTACATACATATTATTCACGCTGACATGCAAGCACCGATCCCTTTAAAATGTATTACTTAATACAACTCAAAATTTGATGTCAAACAGTTCTTTTCTCTATTAAATATTTTGTATCTAACTTATCGTTAAAAAAATTGGGGGGGGGCGAGTTTAGGCGTGCGCACCCTTCTAAATGGTAAAGTTTACAATACAATAATGTACTCATGTTACTCACCGGGTTGCCGAGAATATATATTCCAAAATTCATAATGATCGATTCATTAGTTTCAAAGATATATATATATATATATATATATATATATATATATATATATATATATATATGAAAAAAAATAATATCCAACATAATGGAAAATAATTTTTTTTTTAATTATTTATTTATACATCAACGTTTCGTTTTTATTTCAAGACTTCCTCTAGATGATTGATTTTAAGAAAAAACAAACAAGTACAAATACTTGAAAAAGTGTTGTACTTGTTTGTTATTTCTTCAAATCAATCATCCCGAGGAAGTCTTGAAATAAAGACGAAACGTTGTTGAATACATAAATAATTTTGTTTTTCCTTTTTTCATTTTATATATATATATATATATATATATATATATATATATATATATATATATATAGAGAGAGAGAGAGAGAGAGAGAGAGAGAGAGAGAGAGATTTTAATTAATTAATTTATAAATTAATTTTTGTATATATATATATATATATTTATTCTAATTAATTTATCAATTAATTTTTGCGTGCACAAAAAGAATATATATATATATATATATATATATATATATATATATATATATATATATATATATATATATATATATATATATATATATTAGTATTTCATGTATCCACATAAAATTTTATAAGGAGATATAATTTTTTATGTTTCAATTTTCAGTATTTACTTCAACAGTGCTCGATACGTAAGTAGAGCTAGGTAGTAAGCTATGAAAATATATGTATGGCAATTAAGCTACACAGAGCCTCCCCCGTTTCATCCCCGGGGGGAATCTTCAGGCTAAAGAGAGAATAAACTAGTAATTTTAGCCTGAAGTTTACCCCCTGGGACAGTTTTATTTACTATCATACAACGGAACAAAGGATTGCAGATCAAGCAAAACATATCTTTTATTGGTTCTCAGAACAGGAACTAATGGAAATCCAACGAAAGATCAATGATGTAACGAATCAGGAAACACCAACAGGTAGAAAACTGGCGTAACATAAACACTGAAACTGGCGATACCGATAACTACAAAATAACAGCACTCACTGAGGATGAAGCAGCGACAGTAGAAAACGTCAAACAATTTATGAACGAGGTAAAAACAAAACTCCCATCCCTAATGAACGAATATTGGAATAAATTAAAATTAGAAACAGAAAAGGTAAACAAACTACTCCCATACATCTCAACATATTCTATCATAGACCTAAACAATTTGATTTATGCAGAGGCCAAATCAGTAAGTATGAAACTAAAGGTAGAAACAAAAATTGGCCAAAAGAATAGACCGACAAAAGCTAGATGGAAAATCAGACTAGAAACCCACAGCACCAAACTTCGAAAAGAAACTAAAACCGTAAATATGATGAAAGAGAACAGAAAATCGTGGAAGAAATGAAATATTACCACCCAGATACAAATCGGAACAGTACAAACAAAATAGGACTTTTGAAAACAATGAAAGCCAGTTTTATCAAAACGTACACGGAGAAAGAACAACCGGAGTTGACAGATAAAACACTTCTGGGGCAAGATATGGGGAAGGCCACAAGACCACAAATAAAAGCTGAATGGCTGAAAAAACGAAAGAAGAACTTCGAGAAATTGAAGAAGGAACAGAAACCGAAATTAATGAAGCAACGATCAAGACAAACATAAGAAAATGTCAAACTGGAAGGCGCCAGGCCACGATTCAATACACGCATACTGGTTTTAAAAATTCACAACCCTACATGCAAGGCTAAACGTAAAACCTGAGATTTATCCATAAAACAGACATTCCAGAATGGATAATCAAAGGACGAACTGTATTAATACAAAAGACACCAAAAGGGGAGCGATCCCAAGCAAATACAGAGCAATAACCTGTTTTTCAACCACGTGGAAAATCCTAACGGAACAACTGAAAGAACAGATCTACCCCTTCTTTAACAATCGTGAACTGCTTTCCGAGGAACATAACCTTTTATGCATAGTTAAAAAGATCCCGAATGAGGTAAAAAGTAGAAAAAAACATAGCCATGGCATAGATTGCCTACAAGAAAGCCTACGACAGAATCCTTCAAGCATGGATAATTGAATGCTGAAGGATGTACAAAGTATTCGACAAGATTATTAATCTCATTAAGAAGGCAATGGGGACAAAAAGTCTAGAACTGATAGCTGGAGGACAACACCTAACTGACATGAGAATACAGAGAAGCATCTTCCAATGAGTTTCTCTATCGCCACAACTGTTTATCATAGCCATGATAGCACTCAACAACGTACCCAAGAAAATGTGATGCCGGATGCAAGTTTACAACCACAGAAAACAGAATAAACTACTTCATGTATATGGACGACCTGAAGCTATTTGGCAAAAAGTAACATGTAACTGGAAAAGCTGATGAACACGACCAGAATCTTCAGCCAGGACATATAAATGGAATTCGGGATGGAAAAGTGGTCACTGCTAGAGATGAAAAGGGAAAATTGGGGTACAGCAGAAGGCATGGAACTGCACAACTATAAGGAGATGAAAGCCCTTGGCAAACATGATACCTATAAATATTTGGGTATTCGGGAAGCAGACACTATCAAAATAACAGAAATGAAAGAGAAGATTGGAAAAAAATATCTGAAACGAACAAAATAAATTAAAAAACGAAATTATATAGTAGAAATCTAATAAAAGGAATAAACATATGGGCAGTATCACTAATAAGATACCCTGGACCATTCATAGGCTAGACAAAAGAAGAACTTGGGTACCTTGACCAGAAGACTAGGAAACTAATGATCATACACAATGCACTACACCTGAAAGATGATACTGACCGATTATATATGAAAAGGAAAGAAGGGGGAAATGACCGTGTGGAAGACACAAAAAAAGAATTGGAAGAATACGTAACTATGAACACAGAGAGGCTGATAACCGCAGCAAAAGACACCGTCAAAATGAACAATACAAGGAGTAGCGAAACCAGAAACAAGAGAAGAAAAAAAAACGAGAAAAAAAGTTTGAAGAGAAACCGCTACATGGATGATCCATAAGAATGATAAGAGAAGAGAATTACGAAAACACCTGAACATAGATGGAAAAGACAATTGAACAGAGAAACGAAATCGCTACTGACAGCTGCACAAAACAATGCGATTAGAACTAATTACATTAAAGCTAAAATGGATAAACCAGGGGAAACAGTAAATGTAGATTCTGTTGACAAAAAATCGAGACATAATAAGTGAATGCAGAAAACTAGAACTGTAAGTATACAACAACAGACGACTGGGTGGGAAAAGCAGTACACTGAGAACTATGAAAACGACTGCATTTTAAACACACAGGCAAATGGTACAGACACAAACTGGAGAAAGTACTAGAAAAGGAAAATCACAGAATCCTCTGTGACATCGAGGTACAAACAAATAATTTCACCCAAACAAGGAGACCGGATGTCGTAATAGTTAACAAGAAGGAAAAAATGCCTAATTGTAGATTTTGTCGTCCCAGCAGACCACACGGTAAACATTAAATAGACGGAAAAACGAAGCAAATACACGGAACTTGCCAGAGTATTGAAAGGAATATGGAATATGAAGAAAGTTAAGATAATACGAATAATCGTAGAGGCACTGGGAACAGTTCAGAAAAAACATGGACAGAAGACTAGTAGAGATTAGAATCAATAAGAAGACTGAGACTATACAACGGACGGCAATGATGAAAACAGCTGACATCTTTAGGAAAATTCTTGAATGCGGAAACCAACCCATATAAGCTACAAACACTAACCAGCCACATGGAAATTGCAGAAGAAGTAAAACAAAAAGATGGAAGGAACACCATATGAATCCAAAAGAACTAAAACTGCAAGAAATCTTATAAACTTGGGTACAAATAATATGTATAACAATTATATCGTAAATATATAATAACTAAAAGAACACCCGGGTAAAATTATCAGAACAGTTTTGCAGCACGTTTAAGTTCCCTCACAAGGATTAAAATCAAGATATAATAACACTAAACCTTATGCCTAGAATCCTTAATAGAATTTTGATTAAAATCCATTACATGATTTTGATTCTAGAAAATATCTACAATGTAAGACTTACGCTTAAGAAATTGAAATTCAGGAAAACTTTCTTAATTGGTGCCTAATGACTATATAAATATATATATATGTGTGTGTGTGTGTGTGTGTGTGTGTGTGTGTGTGTGTAAAGGAGTGAAGCTACCAACATTTGTAAAAAGTTTTTTTCAGCATTTATTTATTATTTTGTTATTTTATCATTTTACATTTTTATATAACGCGTTTCATCAGATATGTAAATCCATTATATATATATATATATATATATATATATATATATATATATATATATATATATATATATTAGTATTTCATTTATCCACATACAATTTTATAAGGAGATATAATTTTTTATGTATCAATTTTCAGTATTTACTTCAACAGTGCTCGATACGTAAGTAGAGCTAGGTAGTAAGCTATGAAAATATATTTATGGCAATTAAGCTACACAGAGGCTCCCGCGTTTCATCCCCAGGGGGAATCTTCAGGCTAAAAT
>OY744534.1:43849620-44152120 GCA_963556195.1 Sepiola atlantica
GATAATAAACGTTTGAAAAATATTGTCAAGCAAGATCCACGTCAACTTGTCGGAGAAATATCTAAAGCACTTGATGTCAGTATTTCAACGGTGTCCGACAATCTGCAGCAAATTCGTCAGATGAAAAGGCTCGATGAATGAGTCTCACATGAGACTCAATCAAATATTTCAAGAATAGATATTTGTTTCTAAAATCGGTCATTATTTTCAGAACAACCTAATAATACAATCGAGGTCAATTCTGACCCCATCTGGTTTCACATTTTTACGTCGTTATACAAATTTATTTTATGAAATGTTTTGATTGAATGTCGACCTCCGTAAGAAATGTATTTCAGAGGTATTAATAAGTAACGACCACGTGTGACCGGCGGAATTTACCTTCCATAAAAGACGAGCCTAATAGAAGATCATTAGTTTTAGCACTCGAAGGGCTAAGATCATTGAGCGATAGGGATCAACATTGAAAACGGTGTTCTCAGAGAAAAGATTACCACATAACG
Organism: Sepiola atlantica; assembly: GCA_963556195.1. NCBI lineage: Eukaryota > Metazoa > Mollusca > Cephalopoda > Sepiida > Sepiolidae > Sepiola > Sepiola atlantica. The sequence continues at coordinate 43,850,124 of OY744534.1, forward strand.
AAGTTTCAGTAGTGAGCGCATTGTTCCTGAATTCAGTATTGAAACCGGTGTTTTGGAGGAAAAGTCTACAACGTGATAAAGATCTAGTGTCAAACACGTTGTTGCATTAAATACGGTGTCGCCTGAGAAAAGCATCCACGTAATGAAGTTCCAGTGACGCGCACGTTATTTCCATCAACAGAGACGATCTTTCCCTCGAATTTTTTTCTTTTTCTGATTCTTTAAGATTTTTATCGACGAAGATGTTCAAAAGTTCCCACTTATTTTTTTCAAAGATAAATGTTTCTTTCTGAAATGTTTCATTATTTTCAGAACAACCTAAGAATACAACGCATGTTTAAGTTGTGGTACAAGTTTTATTTTAGTAAATTTGATTGTATGCCGACTTCCGTAAGAAATGTATTTCAAGAGTTTTTATGCGTATCGACCACGTTTGACCGGCGGGCTTTGCCGTCCATTAAAAGACGAACCTAATAGAAGATCGTGAATTGCGTTTTAGCACCCGAAGAGCTAAGATCATTGAGCGATAGACATAAGTATTGAATACGATGTTGTTAATAAAAAGTATGCAACTTCAGATTTTTATCGATGAGGCCTAAATGAGAGTGATTGTCGAGAGCAGAGATGTTCAGAGATCACACTCATGTTTCACGAATACAATTTTGTTTCTAAAACGGTCATTATTTTTCGAACGACCTAAAAATACGGAACCAGAATCAATTCTGATCTCATCTGGTTCCGTATTTTTAGGTCGTGGTCAAGTTTTATTTCATGAAACCGTTTGATTGAATGTTGTGCGTGAGAAATAATTTATTTTACATTAATGCTTATCTTTAATTGTTATTAGGTTTGGCCCTATTAATTTGGGGGATTCTTCTTTTTTCTTTAACTATATTATCGATTCGAGCCTTAAAAGAACAGCATTTGTGAGTTAACCTACGTTTTCCCAAATCTTTTCCCTCTATATTTAAATCAAAGGATTCCTGTTTCGAAAAATAATTTGATTACGTCATTAAAGTCACCAAAATTTATTTTTATTTCCTCGTAAACAAGGCAGTCATTGTTTTTTTTGTTTTTTTTTTCATTTACATCCGGGCAACGCCGGTAGGTACAGCTAGTATATAGCACGACATACATGCTAAAATATAGCTTAGTTCTGCGATTGAGTTATTTTTGAAAAAAAATATCGGTTCTAATAAGCTTCAATTTATTATTACCTGAACATGTCACCCATCTCTCTCTCTCTCTCTCTTTCTCTCTCTCTCTCTCTCTCTCTTTCTCTCTCTCTCTCTCTCTCTCTCTCTGCTATCTATGTATTTCTCTTACACTTGCTTACTCTATCTTGATTCAACCAGTGTCTTTCTTAATTTCTCTGTAAATATTTAAAGAGAGTGTGTCTCTTTTTTTCAGAGTTGCCATTTCATTTACATATGTGAGTCTGTAAGCACAACAAACATGTATGCAAATTACTTCAACTCTTTTTTATTTTATTACTTCAGATTTTTACCCACAATGCCTAAATGAGTGTGCTCATCGGTGGTAAAGACGTTCAGAGATCATTTTTCTAGAATCGGTCATTATTTTCCGAACAACCTAATATTTAGAGAGTATCACGTGTCTAGCACTAACATTTGCATTCATCAGTTAACTAGCGGTATTCACCCGGCGTGGAGATATATTGCTGGCCGGAAGGTGTACAATCGTTGCCTTGGAAAAAAAACAGTTAATAATAACATTTGCAATATAAGGTCAAGTAATAAAAAAAAACCTGCTTGAACAGTGGTGTTTTCTTTAAAGAAAAACTTGTTGATACTGCGTTTCTTACGGACAAATGTAAAACGGCAAATGATTTTAATGAATCGAAACGAATTAGTTTTTTATATTTTGAGAGTTTAAAGATGACGATTGATGATGTGTATAATTTGAATTATTCGAACTACTGATCTCATCTTGGAGGTTATTCTTAGAACATTTTGACCTTCTTCGGGCATATATTGTCGAACTCGGTTATATTTCTGTCGAACTCGGGAATCAGTACGGAATTTCGAACGGAATCCTTTATGTTCGAAATTCCGCACAGATTCCCGAGTTCGACAGAAAAATTTTCGAGTAAGAATGTCGGAGGTTACATCGGCCGAAGCGTTGTGAGATTATCATCTAAGATAAAAACAGTAGTTCGAATAATCCAAATAATACGAATTCGTTTTTATTTGATTATTTTGAATCTTAAAAATAACAATAAAAATACTGATTCATATGTCTAAAGCTTTCTTCAGATATATTAAATACAGATTTGTTTAACTTTATTTTTGTTTCATGAAACGAAAAAATGAATTTCGTTTCTTTACGTTCTGGTATATTTCAGTTATTTTATGGATATAACCGATAATTGCCCCTAGTGACACCGGATGGAATTAAAGGAAAATTTCAATGGTGTCTTTAGATTCTGCGAATAAAGTAAACCCAATTGAAACTTATTTGGATGTTCTAACTGTTAAAATATCGGTTTCTGTGAGACACAAACAAAAAACTATTGACTTTTACATATATAGCAAGAAGATATATCTGATTTTAGGTTACCGATGTTCCAAGGTCCATCTTCAAGTTTTATTCCGCCCCTGATTGCTTTGAGTCGATTGGATACATGGAAATGTCCCGAGACAGACATCAGTAACACAGGTAAGGGCGTCTAACATATAAAGTTATCATGTCGGATTTTCAAATATCAATCCATCTGACATATCGATACTTGATTTGGACTATTCTATTTATTCGAGGGGGTATATATTATTGGTACAAATATATTTTATTTCGTGTCAGTTTTTTTTTCCTGAAAATAATTATTTCGGCTAAGAAAACTTTGAGAGTAAACAAATGTTCTCTACCCTCCGAATATTCCTAAACATTAAATGGAAACAATCATGCAATGGGTTCTTTCCCTCGACTTCTGCAAAAATAAATATCTAAAAACACTTTATATTTTTAGACATTAAACTGAATTTTCCACATTTATTAAACATTATTATTTGTCCTTTACTATTAATCGATTAACGTCAAGTACTAAAACATTTTTTTCTATACCTGCTTCCCAAAATAATTTACTCACAAAATTACGTCACTAAAATGAATTTCTGTTTCTTGGTAAACAAGTCAGTCATTTTTCTTTTACACTCATGCAACGTCGGGTAGGTACAGCTATTACATATATATATATATATATATATATATATATATATATATATATATATATATATATATATATATATATATATATATATATATATATATATATATATATATGTGTGTGTGTGTGTGTGTGTGTGTTTGAAAAAAGACAAACGGAAACCAGGTTAGAATGCAGGAGAAAAACAAAAAAACAAGAGATTTTACCGGTTTCGTTCATATTATTGAACGTCTTCAGAAAAAGTGATAATAGGAGGGAAAACAGTCAAATATCTTGTTTTTTTTTGTTTTTCTCCTGCATTCTAACCTGTTTTCCGTTTGTCTTTTTTCAAACATTTTGTCTACCACGGCATTTCATTTTCATGACTTATCGTGTACCTTACCCCATATATATATATATATATATATATATATATATATATATATATATAAGAACATCTCATCTGTGAACAAAATACTAGAACAATGTCGTCTTAAATCCAATATAAAAAAATATTTGTCATAAACTGTCCTAATGGAGTTCTAATTTTATCGATTCCATTCATGATTTTCGATCATTTTATAATTTTCTTCAACATTCAACTCACAATACATCTATTTAATTCACATTCATCAACGAGCTGCTTTTGTCCTTGATAAGTTAGTAAAAAAAAACCTTGATTGGAAGGAATGAAGAGTACTGGAATTTTGAGTAGGTTTGTCACTCAAATTCGAGAGAAAACCACTGGTCGTTAAGTGACTTCTATAGCGATGGAAAAGAGTTGGGAGTACTTGGAAATTGAGGAGACTTGCTGAAAAACCACCTGTTTTGATTGATCACTTGTATAGATTGGTGTGATAATTCTTAATGAGTATGAAAAAAATTAAATAAAAATAATAATGAGAATAATAATAAATATAAAAAAAAAAATAATAATAATAATAATAATAATAATAATAATAATAATAATAATAATAATAATCTATTAATAATGGAGATTATGTATATGTCTGTCTGTCTGAAGCCGAAACTATATTATTAGTTTTGATCGCTCTCTTTTTATATCTACTTATCAACTCCTATATATACCCATTCCAAAACTTCCCCAAACATCACACGTGTTTCAAATTTACATAATTAATTTGTTTTAAAGCTTATAATAAATTAATATTCGAAAATATACACTCATGATTAGGGTTGTTTTTCCAGATTTCCAGATGTATTTAACACATTTTCCTCGATAATAATTTTAATAAAAATCATTAATAGAATTAATTGAAGACATTGTTTTTTAAATCTATATAATTGAGTTACGTAATTAAATTAGATTGTAATGGAACATGATGGAACAGCCGGCGTCCACTTCAACATTTGGTTACCCACCCTCTGATTATTAAGTATCACGTTATATTTCGAACGCACAGAAAGTTGTATTTCAAGAAAGAGAGAGAAAGAGAGAGAGAGAGAAAGAGAGAGAAGAAGAAAAGAGGGAGATCAAAAAAGAGAGAGAAAAGGAGAGAGAGAAAAAGAGAGAGAAAGAGAGCGAGAAAAGAGAGAGAGATTGACACAAGACAGGGGTGCGTTATTTGAATAATAACATGTAAACAACGCATTCTCTGAGATTTATCGTATGAGTCGCTCAAAAATGATATATTTACTTTAATTTTTTATTAAAACGTTTTGGATTTGTTTGTTTTTTTACATCTTATTAGAAATTATGTTTTAAAGCACAAATGTATTTAATCAAATTGTTTGATTTAAAAGGTAATTGATTTGAAAATTACTATTTTTTGTAAAAAAAAACACATTTTACTGAGCAATTAAATAACTGAATTTAGAATCGTGTTCACAGTATTTTATTTTTGTAATTGTTGATTTTATTTTAGGTACACTTTTTTTCGATTTGAAAAACTTAAAATATTATTATGTGTTTACGACCTTAAGTGAGTTTAGGATTAACATATTGTTATCACTCGAGGTCCATTTTGGTAGACGTATACGACACGTTGCCAAAGGAAGATCAATTTACGTTTGAGTTGCATAGCGAACTGAGCCCCCTCTAAAATCTAAACGAGTAAGTTTAAACAATTTTTTCTTTTGATAATCTGAATTTTTGTTGTTGAGTCGATAGTAATCCAAAAAAAATTGTTAAAAAATTGTATAAAGATTTTAGACTGGAGGGTGGGTCATCTATAGGTCCGCCAAATATAAATTTTGTTACGCCGTCTTCTGAAACAATAAAATAACTTCCAGTAAACAACTTCTATTTATCGAAGAGAATTTAAAGATTTTGTTTTCTAAACACTTTCCCTGCAGTTACCTTTTACTTAGTTTAAAATGTAATGAATGTAATATGTAACTTAAAACAACTAGCAAAAATATGCGACCGGAGAGAGCATATATTTGCTAGTAGTAGTAGTAATAATGATAATAATCGGTGATACGAACATCGGTGGATACCACACAAACTGATCATAAAGTGTCTAAGATAATCGAAAGACCGAGAAAGGAGAGACCCCATCTAGATCTCCATTGGAAGGGTACGGAGAGTAATGAGATCTTGTGGAGGGTTATTGTCACTCAAATTCCAGAGAAAGCCATCGGTCGTTTTCAATGGTAAATAGGTGTTGTGATAGGGCAGGGTAATTTGCAACAAGTATCTAAAACAAGCGGAGGGGGCTAAGAATCTGGGGAGCCGTGTTGTCACTCAGACACCAGGAAACACCATCTGTTTTTGTCAGTGAGCGATCACTGGTAACGACTCACGCGAGTAAGAAATAATAACTCAATTGTACATTGAAAATATTCCATTTGGAATATTTTCAATGTACAAAACCGAATTTTTATGAGTATCATATTCGTAAAAGATAAGTTGTATTTTTTATTAAGAATTTGGATAGATGATTCCAATCGTTTTCTTTTCTTTTAGGTTATAATATTTCTAGTACGAATTCCATTAATATGACGTTTATGCATGAAGCACATACATTGGAAGCCAAGCATAGCAAATTAATGTTGGTAAGTAATAATATTTTTATATAATTATTTTATATTTTTTACAGCTTATCCAAACACACTAACAATGCGAGAATATACCGACGGTTGTACGAAAGAAAATGTAATCGCAATGCGATTTTTGTAAATTAAATCTTACTTGCTTCAACTTTCCTTGCGGATCACTAGAGTTTTAGGTGACGCCGAAATTTTATGATATTTCGAGGATGTGACCTCTTCTCAAGTGTTTCTATTTATTCTCTAGAGACCCCTGAAACTAACAAACGGAAACACCAGACTGACATGCATCTGTAGAGTAACTAGTCTAAGTGAATATAAACTAAAAAAACTACCTGTGAGTGTAGTATCAGGTTGAAAAGAAAGTAATGTCGTATTTTTTACTTCATCACTTTGCAGCCTCCTAAGTTGTACACAGTTCTAGATTTTTTGGTGAATTGGTGTCTTAATATCTTGCTTTGCCTTTCAGTTAGTTGGAAAATATTAAGTTTAACGGTCTCAGTCGTCAAAAAATGGATATTAGTGAGGAGCATCTGAGACATTTTATGCTCTATGAATTCAAAAAAGGAAACTCAACTGCAGAAGCTACAAAGAATATTGGAACTGTCTATAGGGGAAAATGTTCTGAATGGTCGAAAATGTCAACGGTGGTTTGCAAAGTTTCCTTTTGGAGACTTTAACCTGTCAGATCGGCGATGTTCAGGAAGGTCAAAATCAATTGATAAAGACGCTATTAAAGACGCTGTGGAGGTCAATCCAAAGTAAACCATTAGCTCAACAATTCAATACAACACATACCACAAGTATTTCATGCCTTCATGAGTTAGGAAAAGTTTAAAAGATTGGACTCTGGGTTCCCCACGATTTGACCGACGCTCAACGAAATCAAAGATTGATTGTTTGCACATCTTTGCTTTCCATGAATCATCGAGAACCATCTTTGTAAAGAATTGTGACTGGAGATGAAAAATGGGTTCTATACAAGAATACCCAACGCAATAGACAATGCTTAGACCGAAACCAAATGCCACATCGTGTTCCAAAACAAGGACTACACCCAAAGAAGGTTATGCTCTCTTTATGGTGGGACATGAGAGGACTGATTCATTATGAGTTACCAGAGTTTAATCAAACAATCACAGCAGTAAAATATTCATCGCAGCTGGATGATCTAAGAATTGCTCTATCAAAATAACAACCAGCATTACTCAATAGGAAGGGTGTAGTGATTCAACATGATAACGCGAAACCTCACACAGCAAAACTACCCCAAGAAAAAGCATAGGTTTCAATTGGGAGGTTTTGCCTCATCCACCTTATTCACCTGGCATTGCTCCATCCGACTACCATCTTTTCCGGTCGTTGCAGCACCACTTAACCAATAATATTTATGAAAATGACGACGAACTCAAAAATGACCTAAATTTGTTTTTTTCTCAAAAATCAGAGAAGTTTTTTGAAGAAGGCATGAAGAAGCTAGTTGATCGTTGGACAGAAGTCATAGAAAATGAGGGGAAATATTGTAAAGATTAAAAATGCCCTAATGTGAATGTTTCAGATGAAATAAATGTGTTGGACAAAAACGACATTACTTTCTTTCCAACCTAATATATAAAGTTTGAAGAATACGAATCGACGAAGACGAGATTTTAGTATTTAGAAAGAGAAATTGCATTATAAAGATTTAGTCGGTTGGTACTATGTATATATTGTTGGGGCATGTAACACAAAGAGATTTAGATAATGCAAACGAAAGGATACACGTTCTAACGAATAGGAAATTAATCCGCATTCAATGTATTTGTGGCGAAGATAGAAACATATAATGACGCGATAAAAGGCGATGGTGAATTGATATACAAAGAGCAATAAATTGAAACAAAGAGTTATAGAGGAATAATAAAAAAAATGTTTGTGGTTTTAGGGTTAGGGTTAGGGTTAAAAATTGAAAGGGAAAAGACATCACCGGTAATAGTTTTGTCAGCCGACAGTTTTGGATAGTCATGCATCGATATCGCTTTAAGTAAGTTTTTTAAATTCTTTTCTTTTTTTCAAAGAGAATAGAGGATTATCACGTGACCAGAATCCCATAATGTATACTTATAAAGGGGAAGGGGATGCTGAAGAAAGATAGTGAAATCCAAATATCTACAGTAATTCCTTACCTGTGAGAAACTTATAGCTTTAAATCGTGAAAAGGGTTCTTATTAGTTTGTGAAATGTATAGAATGAAGAAAGGTTCAGTGTCCTATATGTGGAAAATTATATATATATATATATATATATATATATATATATATATATATATATATATATATATATATATATATATATATATATATATAATCCGTGTGCGCGCGTGTTTTATTTACATACTATACAATTAAGATCCTATTAAATGGTACCCGGGCTTCGCGTAACTAACACTGTTAGTTTAAAAGCAATGCAGATTGATGGACAAGAACATTCGTTGACCATCAACATGGAGAAACAAATACCCGGAAGTCTCTTTTAAGTGAGACAAAACTGAGTATATATATAGAGAATATTCACATACACATTGCAACTGTCAGCATTTATAATTTATTTCGACTTCCTAGTCTCTTCAGAATTCTAATGGGACAGTTACATACTGGAAATGACGGAAAAAAATATTCACCAGCCAAAAAAGAAATATCATAGGCAAAAAGAGGGGGGGATAAAAAGGGGGGAACAAGCAACACACTTAAGTTAAAATCATCAAAGAAAGAAAGGGAGAGAAATATAAAGAGGTCAGATAATATGTATAGCCAGTTATATATTTATATATATATATATATATATATATATATATATATATATATATATATATCGCTACACTGATGAGAGTAAAAAGCTCGAAACGACATAGTCTGTAGGTAAATATAATTTGATATTTATTTATAAATATTATATATATATATATATATATATATATATATATATATATATACATTATATATATATAATAGTGCGAAAATATGTTTTAGCATATACCTTCGATTCGCTATGTATAGCAATCTCTTCCAATTGAAAGCTCGACGATTGTCAACTTGCAACAACAGAGCATATATAACTAAACAAGATTTTGTTAGATTCCAAAGAAACGAGTTCATTTATCTTACAAAACATTTTTTCAAAACAAACCTTTATATATATATATATATATATATATATATATATATATATATATATATATATATATATATATATATATATATATTACCGAAAGGGTGAAAAATATTGGACATGAATTTGACGAAATGCTCGAATAGAAAAAAACTTGAAATGTTTCGTATCCGAAAGTAATATATGTGTATGTATATACAATATATTTTTAAAATGTGTTAAAATGGTATTAGACAGTAATACATTTAGATTTGGTCAACGTGAAACAGAAATGAAAAGCCTGGTAAAAAAATGCGCCGTTCAAAAAAGAAAAAGACATCACGTCTAATATTTTTTGTCAGCCGGGAATTTTAGATAGTCGTACTTCTACCTCGAATGCTATCTCTAAAGTTGGGTTTTAAAATTATTTTCCTCCTATCAAAGAGAATGGGAGATTATTGCGTTACCAGAATACCATAATGTATACTTATAAGAGGGAGGGGGAAGGCTGAAGAAAATATAAAACAGGAGAGGGGTGAATTTCTTTCAACAAAGAGCTTGACAAGGTCAACATGAGGCTAGATGCATTGTGTGATCCATAGGTCATTTCTCCAGAATTCGAAAAGGAAATTCTATTTTCCTAATAGAAGCGTTTTGCTGAGACCAGGTTCCATTGAATCGAACCTTCGGGGGGGGGCTTTAGTAATGTGCTCGAATTGTAAGTAAATCTATGTGTCGCATTATTAGAAAAGTCTTAGAATTCCCAGCTGTTTTCAATCCAGCTATTCGGGGGGGGGGGGCTATTTTTAATAAAAAATTACATTATCTGGATATGCGGCATATTTTGTATATTTCTCTGTTTATATAAAGTTAGGTATGTGTATATGTTTATATATTTGTATTTGCATGATTCGCTCCGATACTAATTAACCGATCATTATCAATTTTGAGACACAGCTGCTTGTCGTAAGGGATAGTAATATGGGTTATGTTTAGTTTAATTTAGTTTTATGCAATGGGGGAAAAACTCTTTGTGAAATTCAGATGCCTCCGATTTTTGTGAAATTTTAAGAATAGATATTAGACATCAATTAATAAATATCTCCCAAATTTCAGTTTGTTTGGAGTATGTTAAAAGAGATTTTGGGGGTAATAATATGGCACATACTTTCATTTGAAAATTCAAATATTTCAGATGTTCATTGAAATTGATCCATAGTCATTAGACACCAATTAAGCAAGATTCCCTGAATTTCAATTTCTTAATAACACCTCTTAAATTTGAGATATTTTTTAGAATCAATATAATGTAATGGGTTTTGATCAAAATTGAAATAAGGATTCTAGACATAAGGCATTATATCTTGATGTTAATTTTCATATGGGTAGATAAAAATGGCGCAAAACTGTTCTGGTCAGGAAATTAATTTTACCAGTCCTGGGATGGGTATTCTTCTAGTAGTGATATAAAACCAACAAAAATGATTAGGAAATACTTGTACAAGTTGACCCTGTGAAATTTTAAGAATAGGTATTAAACATCAATTAATAAATATCTCCCAAATTTCAGTTTGTTTGGAGTATTTTAAAGTGTTTTCGGGGCATAATATGAGCACAATCTCCCATTTGAAAATTCAAATATCGTAAATTTTCCTTAAATTTACTCCATCGTCATTAGACAGAAATTAAGCAAGATTCGCTGAATTTCGATGTATTCTTAAAAAACCCTTAACTTTTAGACACACATACAATATTGAATCGTGGAAGAAAAAAAATTTGAAGATAATTGAATATACATTGAAACTAAAAAAAATGCTTAAAATAAAACAAACAAAAATTAATCTTATTTAAAAAAATAATTTAATTTTATAAAAGTACACCAGAATGCATTTCGATTTATTATTTATTCAATAAAGTTTTCCCTTTCCTGTGTCCGTCTTGTAAATCTTCACTAATTTTCTCTACCAGCCTGTCTGCTGATATTGTAAACAGACCAGGAATAATTCAATTAAATCATGTAATAGATTTTGATCAAAAGCGATAGAAAGATTCTAGACATAAGGTTTAGTAGCATTATATTTTAATCTTCGTAGGGGAGCATAAAAGTTATGCAAAACTGTTCCGTTCATTTTACCTGTCTTGGGATAAGTATTCCTCTAGTTATTTAATGAAATCAGTTTTTGTCTTATTTTGTGTTTATCCCGCCAAAGCGTTGTCTGCACTGAATATTTTCACCCATATTTGTTTGATTACAACAGTTATACTCTGACCGATCAGTCGCGCCATCTGTCGCAAGTTAAATCAATTATAATATTTTTTTACAGTTTTCAGGGAGTTTGGCGGCCGCTGCACTGCTAGAAATCATATTGGGATTTACGGGCTTCACCGGCTACATCGTCAAGTTCGTGAGTCCCATTACAATCGCGGCCACGATCACGTCGATTGGTTTCAGCATTATCAACTTGTCCATCAAATACTGCGAAAAGCATTGGGGTATTTCACTGATGTAAGTATTCACGAAAACAATTGTTGGCACACGTATATGACGCATTACACCCAGTGTAACTCTTCGTATTTTATTACTAATCAGTTAACACTTACAAAGGCAAAAAGCAACTCGAGAAGAAGGGCTAATTAGATTTACAGTTGAATGATGAAGAATATTATGAAAGGATTGAAAACTATGAATGGAATTAATAAAATTTGATAACGTATGAGGACGGTTTATGACAAGTATTTGTTGACATAGAATTTGAGGACGACCATGTTGTAGCCTGCAGGGAAGCAATCAAGTGATAATGTGTTCCACAAATATAAAGTTATTGGAAAGAAACTCTGTAGTAATTAATAAAATTTGACTACTTATGAGAACAGTTTATGAGAAGTGTTCATTGACATTAGATTTGTGAGGTGAGCGGGTTGTAATATGCAGGGAACAACCTTGTGATAACGTATTCCACGGATGGGAAATTCGTGGGAAATAAAACAGCACCTAGTTGTCGATTATAAAAACATAATATTAAAAAAAATTACTTTAATTTTTTAAGGGCAGCGATTCAATTTTCTATTTAAATTAAAATTGTTCCCCATCTATTTTTTCTTTTTTTGAATTTAGAGTATTCATTCATTGCGTATGAATCAGATGGTTCTGTTGTTGGCATTGGTTTCCTCGATATCTTTCTAGTTAGAATTCTTTCTAGAAAGACATCGGCTACTTATAAGAGGGGGCCACGTGAAGGTTGCCAACATCCAAAGTGAAAGTGTTTATGTGGAATGAACTGGATTTGAACTTGGCACACCCAGGTCGTTAGTCTGTGTCGTTAACCACTTAGCCACCGCCACCTCCCATTTAGAGTATGGAGATCATTTAAAGTTAAACTTTAAGCCATTAAAGATGGGGGTGCAAAGAAGACACCTAATGTAATGAAATAATCATCATCATCATTATCATCATCATCATCATCATTATCATCATCATTCAATCATGTTAGTGTCACGGATCTTCTTGGCTCTTTGACGCCATTTCGCTCTATTTTCCATCTCACCGGATAGGTCTTCATATGTGACTCCTGCCAATTGCTTGGCATAAGTTCTGTGCGAAAGACGTCCCTACTTTGGCATTCACAAAAGAAGATTGCTGACAAGTTCATCCTTAGCGTTCCAATAATGAACAGCAAACCTGGTTCTTCTATCTGGTTGTTAAATTCATAGTGTTTCGGCCGATGCAACCTTCGACCTTCTTCAGTTTAATCTTTTTTTAAGTTGGCAACCTTCTATTCGAACTTGGAAATCTTAATGTCGAACTCGGGAACTTGGACAGAATTTCGAACTGAACCTTTTATTTAATCCACGGGGGGTAGATTGTTCTCATTCCGTCAGTCACGTGAGAGTTACGAGAGAGAATCGCCAGCACGTCAACAGGAACATGCCTAGAAGACAAGAGTTGAGAAAGAGCCAATTTTCACCCGCTTATAGTATACTCATATTACACAAATGTCGTCAGCCATTTGCTGACGAAATGACTCACCTTCATAGTCGGCAACACGACCCATCTGCATAGCCGGCGAAACGGATTACTCGACTATTCCGACTATTTGTCTACATCCAAGCGTTCTAATATAAAGTGGCGTAACGGTTAAAGGTGTTGGTTAGCTCTAAGTGATAGTCTTCTGGAGATGGAAGGTTCAATCCTTACTAGGCCGTAATAACTAAGAATAATATAAATTAACAATTCTATACGGCCATTGTGAATATAAAAACAAAGATGAGAATAGTAGTTCGAATAATCCAAATAATATAAATTATCAATCCTCATCCCCCAAATCCCGAAACATGTTATAAGATTGTTTGTGAAATAATAACCAATTTCAGAAAAGAAGCATTAATTCATTGAGTTCAAGTGGAACCCATTTATTAAGCGTTTTTACCTTACAAATTTGCTTCAGATTGTCGGACACCGTTAATATACTGACATCAAGTGCCTTGTCATTTCAATGACACTTTGAAATTCAAAGAACATAACACCACTGATACGATCCTGATTCGACACGCCACGTTGGTAAATAAAAAATGAATTATCGAAAATTATTGAAATCTTTCAATATTGTTATTTATTCTGTTTACCTTCTCTCGTATCCAACGGTGTTTTCTACCAAACTGCATTGTCATACCTTGAAACACAACTTCTATATATATATATATATATATATATATATATATATATATATATATATATATATATATATATATATATATATATAATTATTAATGACAATATATGTATTAGCATACACTATCAGTTCCTTTTACTTTGAAGTCTCCTTAAAAGATTCAGCTCAATTTTTAGGATGTACTAGCTTTGAACGAAAAATTCAAAATGGCGTATTAGTGGGTTCCCCCACGTGTGAGTTTTTGTTCTCTTTTATTTGTTTTTTGTTTGTTTTCACCCTAAAATGAACCACTGTATAGTGTAGGTTTTTTCAAGACACTTTAATCCAAGAACTTTTTACTTTTTGTGCATTTTTTCTGATGATTTTGTAGTGTTGCAGAGACGATATTGACATAAAAATGTTGTTTGGCACAAGACAAATGAAACGGACCGTAAAAAATATATCTCACAGAAATGTTATGTTTTTGGGAAATGTGAAAAAATAAAAATAATAAAATAAAACCATAATTATTGGAATATAATATGAACTGATTAAAATAACCTTATATTCCAACACCAGTATTTACCAGTGAACTCTGACAAGATCAATTAATATATATATATATATATATATATATATATATATATATATATATATATATATATATATATATATATATATATATATATATATATTGTGTGTGTATGTATTTAAGCATCATTTTCTCATTTATGAAAACATTTTTAACAATAACAGAATTCGTCTGTTAAATTATACCTTTTTTTATTGTTTTCAATTTTTCTGATGGTTTTTTTTGTATTAAAATAAAATAAAAATAAAAATGTTCCATAGGTTTCACGAACTATCTGGAAGCTATCTACATAAAAACACAACAATCTAAAATTAATAACATCACATATGAAACCAGTGGTAACATTTTAAAATGCTTACCGTAATTCGATTGTGATGCCATCCAGCGTCGCTGAATTTAAATTGTCAACAACTTTCCTGGGGCAATGCGAAAAACGTTCTCTGCGCGTTTCTCCGCCGTCTTTTTAAAAAATATTTTCTTTCTCCAGCTTTTTTGTTCCTTTTGACACCTAAGGATGATTCGACGAAGAATCGAAAACGTTCTCGAAACCTATGGAACATTTATTAATTTTTTTTTATTTTAATACAAAAAAGACCATCAGAAAAATTGAAAAACTAAAAAAAGGTATAATTAAACAGACGAATTCTGCTATTTTTAACAATGTGTGCATATATATATATATATATATATATAATGTTATTTCTTTCCAGGACGGCCAGTCTAGGTTTAATAGCCATTTTGTATTTAGGAAATTGCAGCATCCCACTTCCACCGTTTCGAAAAGGTGCAAGAAGAATACACATTTTCAGAAATTATCCGGTAAGTTCCGTTTTATTGACTGAAACTTTATATTTTTATCTTTATTCAAATTAAAATATGTAGATTTTAAATAGAATTATAATTTAAGCTTCTTCTTTTCCTCCAAGAGAATGTTAAAAGCAACTCTTACCATTCTTTTGTGGTCACTGTCAATTTTCTTTTCTAGTCATTTAATAAAAGACCATGTGCTACTTCCAAAACTGGTATAACAATGGTTTCAAAGTCACGTTTTGTCTTGGTAGAAAGATATGACTTCTAGATGTATCTTATCCAGTCCACGCTTTACATAACAAACTAAAATACCCCACTACAAAATGAAGGGTAATTTTTTTAATTAAAATACTTTTTTAATCTGACGAGTTGGTGTCGATCCATATACTAATACGAATATTATATTTAACCCTTAAATGCTTTATTTTTTATATTGGTTTGAAAAGAAAATATCATCGAAGATACTGATTAATTATTTAGGAGTTATGCTGATGCACCATCATACTAATACCTACTCACACTTGCCAACAGGCTTTTGTAGATGTGAAACAAGTTGCAGTTTGACATATTTTCGTTGAATATTATTTTAAATAGCCATTTTGTTGGAATGTGCCGTATTTAAAACAAAAAGCATTTAAGGGTTAAGAAACAAATGTCCTGTAATGATTACTGACAAGTTAAGCGAAAGAGTTAATAAATAACACGAGTAAGCTCTGTATTCCATTTAATAAATTCTATACCAAATAGCGATAAGAAATTAGAGCCTTGGCTGCTTTTGATAATCTGTTATATAAATGGCAGCTGTCTGTTTTTCTGTGTGTCTCCTTCAAAAATTCACATACTACACAAGACACAAAGCTGATATATTCTTTTTCAGCATTGCCTCGGGTAAGATATAAACATTTTTTGTAGTGTTTATTCTTTTGGGGGTCAACAAGAAGCAAAATTAGTTAGGGCGGGGATTGACATTTAAAGAGATTTTTTCATCGACTTTTGATCTGAAACTTGAACTAAAATACACTTTCTTAGTCTTCGAAAGAAAAATGTTAAACACACAATTCTTCTGTTTCTTTGCCGGTCTGATCAAAAGATCTTCCGGTAAGCTATCCGATTTCATTTCTTTCATTTCTTGCATCTCTCTCTCTCTCCCTCTCTCTCTCTCTCTCTATATATATATATATACAGGGTGGGCAAAAATAAGGGTCCTATTTTTAAAAATTCATAACTTTTTTATTTATTGATTTTTTTTATTTTTTTTTTTTAGAATAAGTAAAGGACCCCTTCCGAAGCAAGCATGAGCCGTATTAGCCCTAAGGAACGTACCCTCATTTAGAAAACATTATTTTTGCTTAAAAAACCCAAAACAGTGTAAAAAACAATACTTTAGTTTTTGTAAGTTTTAAGAAGTGTTTTTCGGCTAAAATTTGTTTTGTTTATTTCAAAAAATATCGGAAGGGTCAGTCTACACACACATAAAGTTTGGTGAGTTTAACTTTTATTTTGTGGAAGTTATTCAAATTCAAGTTATTCAAATTTAAAGATAGGACCCTTATTTTGGCCCACCCTGTATATATATATATATATATATATATATATATATATATATATATATATATATATATATATATATATATATATATATATATATATATATATATAGCATAATATAAAATGAAATAATAAAATAAGGTGCGAATTAAATTTTATTAGAATTCAAAATTCAGGCAATACTTTGAGATACTTTGCCTGAATTTTGAATTCTAATAAAATTTGATTCGCACCTTATTTTATTATTTCATTTTATATTATAATATTAATGCTCTATCCAGTATATTGAGCTTCAGTTTTTATCCGGATGTTTCACTAATTAAAAGATATTAGTTGCCTCTTATATCTTTTGTTGCATTAACTTATATATATATATATATATATATATATATATATATATATATATATATATATATATATATATATCTTCTCCTTCATACTTTTCTCGGCCCTCGTATCTGGGAGACGTTTTGGTATAGTTGTATTCTCTTTGTATTCTATTTCAGCCGACACGAGATACCAATACGCCATCTTATTCTCATATTTACGAACTTGTCAGCATTTTACACATTCCTATAAATCTTTGTATTATCTTTTTTGGTTCATAAAATATTCATCGTTATTTGTACTTTACGTAACTTATGCCATTTTTTATTTCTAGTGTTTATTCAGCGCCTTCACGCTGTTTTTGTTGTTGTTGTTGTTGTTGTTAAAAAAGAACACATATTTTCATCGGGCTTAGTATATGCAAGTATAAATATCTAGAAAGTTATGAGTTCCGCGTCAAGTTTTATAATCTCGGCAACGGTCCCACAGTTCTTTACTTTCTCCGTATAGATTTTCATGTGGCTTATGTCGGTCGCCTGTTAGCATAGTCGAACGAGAAAAACGCCAGTTTAAAGAGCTCTACTTCAGGAGAAAGCGAACAATATGTCGATAAATGTTACTTCCTTTCTAAAAAAAAAATAATGGGTGTGCTTGAAAATTCTTATAAAGAGCGTCTTGGCAACAAAATCTGAACAAAAAGAAAATAGGTGTAGTAGTCGATAGTTAGCTAGGTTAGCGGTGAATTCACAGACTGTAGAATCAAATTGAGACAGCGGAGAGAGCTCAAATTATGTCCAGTTCATAGTAAAAACTCTTGCTTGAATGAAGCGATATTTATATAATGGACTAACAACTAATAAAACCCCAGAGAATGCATTTGCCCATTTAGGCATAATGGAGCATCCCAGCCTGCTTATATACCAACTATCTAATTTTTATCTCTATTTACTTCTAGCTAAACTGGTCAGACGACTCAACACTGACTACTAAATTCAAAAATAGTAAGCTCGGCTAGAGATGAATTGGGCTTGAGACGGACGTAATAAGCAAGAAGCTGAATCAAGTGGTAGAAATAATCTTGCCTTACCGTATCGCCGTTATAAAAGGGATCGTCTCTGCTTAGCGTGCAGAACCTGGATATGAGAAAGAACCAGTTCACGCTGGAACAATAGTATTTATGCATATAGAGCACGTATGCCCGGCGTGCTTTTCCATGTAAAAAAAGACGAGCCTAATAGAAGTTGGCAGTGGCATTTTAGCACTCGGAAGAACTAAATCACTTAGCGATAGAGATTATCATTGAAAACGGTGTTATTAGAGAAGAGTATACTACGTAAGGAAGTTCTAATTTGTTTCCATCTGCAGGGTCATCACAGGGTTCTTCAAACACATGGCTCTGTGCCAAATCTACACTAAACTTCGAAAATAGTAAGGCGCTTCTCATGCGGCTCAACGAAAGGGTTTTTTGGGGGGATTGATGTAAATATCCTTGTAAGCCCGAAATTCAACGATGCTTCGACCACAAACTAAGACTTTTTTCTTTAATTTAAGTCTGAATTTTAAGTAGGATAGGAGCTGACTTCAAGAAAACGGCAGACCCGGGTAATGGTTGCATAATTGCAAATATTTTGAATTATATCCTTTAAGACTTGTCTCGATAACTTATTTCTTTCATCGAGCAGAGATTCATTTTTTTATTTAATTCCTTTGGGGAATGATACAGATTGCTTGTCTGCTAACAATGACAAATGAAATAAGGGCTAAGCAAGAATAAATAGACTAAATTTCTCATTCACTATTAAAAAAAAGTTTAACTGGCAAAGTAGAGCCATGGTTGATGAATGGCAGTGATTTCGTTTCAACAACTTATAAAGGCGAGTCTTTAATGGTCGTCTCGCGTGTTCTAATGAATAGCAATTTAGGCTTTCGTTTCGGTGTTAAAACACGCAGAGTTAGACACGATATAATATATATATATATATATATATATATATATATATATATATATATATATATATATATAAATAGCCTTATATAAAAAAAGGTAAAAGCACGTAAAATTATAGGTTTAATTATAATTTTAATATTTCGAGCAATCCTCCGCTCTTTCTCACAAAATGATAAAAAAATCATATATATATATATATATATATATATATATATACACACACTAATTGTACCTACTCGACGTTGTCCGGAATTCAGTGAAGTCGTTTTAGTTTTTAATTTTTATTTGTTTGCACATTTTTAACTTATACAGAAAAAGAAATAAAATATTGGTTGTAAGGTAGACAAATTTAATTGTAATCTTCGATTCAAAATATAGGTTATTTCCCTTGCTGATTTTTATTTTTCGGTTATTAGTTTAAAATGTTTAATACTATCAGTTATTTTCGGTAAACTAATTAATTTCTCAAATTAATTATAGCGAATGACATTATTATATTGCCAATAACATGGCGCAACAATAATAAATGGAAAGTGACTAGGCAGAAGCAACGTTTCATTTTTTAGTATAAAGGTTCTTTAAAATCCGACAAGATAACTTTATATGTTAAATATATCAATAATAAATTATAATAAAGTGAAGTTTGCTGCAGTTTCACGGAATTATCGATCATCATAAGTGTACCTGACTGGTTTTTACTGTCTGACATTAATCGAACATGAAGTCCAAACTATTAACTGAACTTATATAAGTGGCTTCGCTATTCCCGCGGATTCCAAAATGATCCAGTCGCCGAAAGTCAGCTGATTATTGTACTGCGTAAATACCAGTCGGGAATAGGTTCTTCGACAATCAGTTCGCCAGAGACGGGCCATTTCGGTGGTTTTATCTGTCGGAGTGAGGTATTATGTCTTGGGTAGTCCTAGGAAGTCCACCCTCCCAGGCTTTGCCTTCTCTCTTTGAGAAGGGGTTCGTTTATCGTCAGTTGCATGAAGTGACACTACAGGGGAATGCCGACGGGGCTGCCCAGTCTATTTTTAGAGGCCAGCTTGGCTCTTCCGCTGGGGTGGTGGCCTTTTCTCCCACCTTCCGCCCCTGTGCTATATCTTCCTGCCGTGGAAAGGAAGTAAATAAAGTGTGTATTATCCTTTGCTACGAGTGTAAAAATAGCAAAGCAAATATTTTTATGTCTGTATTTAGCTATAAATTCTTGTTTTATTTAATAATTTTATATATATATATATATATATATATATATATATATATATATATATATAATAATCCAAGTAAAACATCCACAGGATAGTAATTCAAAGAATTTCAACCGGGTTTATAAAAAGTGCTCAAATCTGCGACACTTTTATTTTATTTCATATTCTATATTTTATATTAATATTTTTTTTTACATTATTATTTTTTTATTTTGATTCTTAATGGTCCCAACCAGGTGACTTTCCAAATTAAAATTTTAAAGTTCTTTTCTTTTTTCTCCATTTCATTCTTTCCAAATATGATCTACGGTTAAGATCGGATTTTAACTCTGCCTGAAGATATCTCAGTTTATAATAGCTGTTGATCGATAACATCGACATGCCGTTGTCGCAGATGTTGTATATGTATGTGTAAATAAAAATAATCATATATATATATATATATATATATATATATATATATATATATATATATATATATATATAAGTAAATTTCGCGTACAACAAAATCGTAGGATAAATTTCAGAGGAAACATTTTTTAATCAATGAAACGGGCGGGTGGGAAAAAAAAAGAAAATTGCTAAAATTTTCCTTAAGGCCTTATTGTCGTTTTTTATAAACAACTAGAAAATTATAAAATAAATGGTCCGTTTCAACTTGGCGTAGCGCGTCGCTACGGTCTGGAAATAATTAATAATTACTATGTTTTTGAAGTCTTATAAAAATAAAAATTATTATTAATATTTTTTTTTAATATACTTACATCCATCTTTTTATTTTACTAATACGATTCATTCATATCCAATGTTTATTTAGTATTTCTTTCAGATTTAACAATAGCGACACGACGTTAAACAAATGTAAGCAGACGATTTTTAATCTGACCGTTGTACGGCGTTTCGTTCCGTTTCCATTATGAACGAGCGTAACCAGTGTTTTGTTTTAACTTTTACGTAGTTTTCATTTATATATGTGTTTTCATTTATTAAATATTCTATTAAATTATGATTTTTAAATAATTATTCATTCATTTATTTATTACATTAATACAATATTTTTGTAGGTTTCCTCAGTTTTATTGTGCGAGTCTTTCTATTAATATATACAGATTCACCCTTTTCGTTAAACCTTAGACTATTTTTTATTCATCGGACGCAGAATTACTATTGCGAGGATACTACACCCCATAAACTGGTATTGTCTTGGCCTTCGGGGCTTGATTTACGCCGGTCTATGGTCTGTCCTGTGCAGTTCTAGAAGGTCCACCCTCCCAGACTTTGCCTTCCCTCTTTGGGGAGGAGTAAGTTTATTGCTTACTGCCTGAGGCGCCCCTACCGGGGAATGCCGACGGGGCTGCCCAGGCAATTTTTGATGGTCAGAGTGCTCACCTCTCGGGCGCTGGCTTTTCAACCCCCACTTTCCGACCCGACCTTGGGTCACATCTTACTTGTGGGAGTAGGATAAAACTGGCCTTGTGCCTAACTCCTGGAGAGGAGTAAATAATACTGATGAACCGGTCACACTTGGTATATTTAACCCTGCTGGTTGAGTTTCCAATGTTTCCGTGAAACTGAAGGTACCTATAATGCATTCTTTTCGAATAAAAATATATATGTTCTGGCACAAGTACTTGAGCACTCTTGTTATTGCTTCTATAACACTGATTTACACACATACATATTAATGCGAAAGTGTTTTCATTTATCACTACTATATTACCATAAAAACGGGTTACTGTTATTAAAATCAATAATACAATATTTTATTTACCTCCTCAGGAGGTTAGGCACAAGGCCAGGTTTATCTTACTCCCACAAGTAAGATGTGACCCAAGCTCGGGTCGGAAAGTGGGGTTTGAAAAGCCAGCGCCCGAGAAGGTGAGCACTCTGGCCATTAAAAATTGCCTGGGCAGCCCCGTCGGCATTCCCCGGTAGGGGCGCCTCAGGCAGTAAGCAATAAACCTACTCCTCCCCAAAGAGGGGAGGCGAAGCCTGGGAGGGTGGACCTCCTAGAAGTGCACAGGACAGACCCATAGACTGGCGTAAATCAAGCCCCGAAGGTCAAGACAATACCAGTCTATGGGGTGTAGCATCCATCGGAATATATATATGTGTGTATAGTAAATATAGACTATTAAGAGACCGTTATTTGAATGCCTGATTTTTATAACTATTTTTTAAACAGTTCATAATAAATTAATGTTTGATACGATTAATATGAAATTGGATTGTCCTGTTTTTACTAAATATATGCAATAGTTTCGTCGATATTATCAGCAATTAATTAAAGTGATTTAATCCTTTTTAAACGGATAAATGACGAAAACACTTTCTTAACGGCGCTCGCTACAAAGGCTAAGCGAGAAGAGAAAAGGGGGAGGGTGGCTGGCTTGCTCTCTCTCTCTCTCTCTCTCTCTCTCTCTCTCTCTCTCTCTCTCTCTCTCTCTCTCTCGCCATTTCCCATGAGCGACGGTATCTTGTTTCTTATGGTTTTTAAATTCAATGATTGTTTTAATCCCGTAGGCAAAACGTTTTGTATTCGTGTTTAAACCTTTTTTTTTTTTGGGCGGCAATTTTTTTTTTTGGGGGGGGGGGGTTCTGACGTGATTTTAGAATTGATTTCGTCTTTCTTTTTTATTTCATTACCAAAATGTTGATGTTTATTTCTTTATATGAATAAATGCAAGAGTTTTAGCTTTCTATTTACAAGAAACTTATGGATGAAATGTTTGTTATTTTAGATGTTGGTTTTAAGTAGCGAACTGTGCAAAGCCAGCTAGTATATATATATATATATATATATATATATATATATATATATATATATATACATATATATACATATATATACATATACACACATATATATATATGTGTGTGTGTGTGTGTGTGTGTGTGTGTGTGTTTGATTAAACAGGAGTGCCAACTTCCGCTTATTCAGCTTTTGATCCGTTTTTTCTAGTCTTCGTATGAGGGATTTGATGTTATAATCCAAGGAGTATAAAAAATCTCCGTATTTTGTGCGAACGTTTTCGACCGACATCTGTCGTCGTCAGGCGGTTGCAAAATGAAATAAATTGGCGAATCTATCAAGAGGGCATTCTTTTAAATTATTTCAACAGCACTTCAATACACCTTCACCCCCCTCATAACGGGAATGGTTGATGTTTGGTTTGTTAATAATTAATGTTTAGATCAAACATAAACTCAGTCGTCCGAAGACTAGAAAAAACGGATCAAAAGCTGAATAAGCAGAAGTTGGCACTCCTGTTTAATCAAACATGTATAAAAGAAAGAATGTTGCCCAATTATATATATATATATATATATATATATATATATATATATATATATATATATATATATTAAATAGAGAGAAAGGAGGTGTTTAAATAAGTTACGGTAACGAGTGAAGCTAGATAGGGCAAAGGGGGTAAAAACGCGCGTCCCATGCTTTTGGCCTGATGCCATTTCTGATCTAAAATCTTAGTAAACAGAGGCTGGAAGGCCATTATTTAAAAGTTCAATACGCGCTCTCATACTTTTGTATTTGTGCCAAATGTAAAATGTTTAAAAAAAGAAAGAAAAAGGTGTCTCGCCTGTTGAAATGAATCACGAGATCGACTGGCGTCTATTGCCTTCGATCCTCACCGTGTGCCTCGTATGGCAGGCTCAGCAGCTTAGAAAATATGGCAAACGGATATTCTTAAGATGCGCACATTCAATTTGTGCGTTTGCCGATGGAAATCCTATTTTAAACTTAAACGTGACAGCCGAGAAGACAGTAGGAAATTATATTTTAAATTTAAGCGTGAGAAACAAGAAAAATAATAATATTTCAAATTTAAACGTGACAGCCGGGAAGACAGTAGTAAATTATATTTTAAATTTAAGCGTGAGAAACGAGAAAAACTAATATTTAAAACTTAAACGTGACAGTCGAGAAGACAGTAGGAAATTTTATTTTAAATTTAAGCGTGAAAAACGAAAAATAATAATATTTCAAACTTAAATGTGACAGTCGAGAAGACAGGAGGAAATTTTATTTTAAATTTAAGCGTGAGAAACAAGAAAAAATAATATTTCAAACTTAAACGTGACAGCCGGGAAGACAGTAGGAAATTTTATTTTAAATTTAAGCGTGAGAAATAAAAAATAATATTTCAAACTTAAACGTGACAGCCGAGAAGACAGTAGGAAATTATATTTTAAATTTAAGCGTGAGAAACAAAAAATAATAATATTTCAAACTTAAACGTGACAGCCGGGAAGACAGTAGGAAATTATATTTTAAATTTAAGCGTGAGAAATAAAAAATAATAATAATTCAAATTTAAACGTGACAGCCGGGAAGACAGTAGGAAATTATGTTTTAAATTTAACCGTGAGAAACAAGAAAAAATAATATTTCAAACTTAAACGTGACAGTCGAGAAGACAGTAGGAAAGTTTATTTGAAATTTAAGCGTGAGAAAAAAAATATTTCAAACTTAAACGTTACAGTCGAGAAGACAGTAGGAATTTTTATTTTAAATTTAAGCGTGAGAAACAAGAAAAAATAATATTTCAAACTTAAACGTGACAGGTAAGAAGACAATAGGAAATTATATTTCAAACTTAAGTGTGAGAAAAAAGAAAAGTATGCATTTAAAATGTAAGCGTAAGAAACAAGAAAAAATAATATTTCAAATTTAAACGTGAGAAATAAAAAAAAATGCATTTCACGAGAAACAAGAAAAATGATATGTCAAACTTAAGCGTGAGAAACAAGAAAAAAATAGAATTTAAAAACTAAGAGTGAGAAAAAAGAAATGATATTTCAAACTTAAGCGTGATAAACCAGGAAAATAATTTTCAAATTAAAGCGTGAGAAATAAGAAAAATAGCATTTAAAACTTAAGCGTGAGAAACAATAAAAAATGGCATTTCGAACTTCAGTTTGAGAGACAAAAGAAAATGACATTTTAAACTTAACCATAGCAGTCAGGCGAAAATACTACAGGGTGTTTCAAAAGTCTTGGGAACATAACGATTTTTAATAACTCAAAAACTATTAGGAGTTGAAAAATGAAATTGGTACCGTTGGAAAGGTTAAAGTTTCAAGTTTTGTGGGGAATCTTCAAAGTTGCTCAATATGAGCACCATTCGTCACACGGCAGACATCTAGTCGATAGTCCATTTCCTGCCAAACGCGTTCCAGCATCTTGACGTCAATGGTTTCCACAACTGCCGTTACTCGAGCCTTTAGTTCGTCAATATCTCTTGGAAGGGGCGGCACATAGACTTGTTGCTTGACAAAGCCCCAAAGGAAAAAGTCACACGGGGTAAGATCTGGAGACCTAGGAGGCCAGGGCATGAGAACGTCATCACCTCGCCCAGATCTCCCAATCCATCTACCAGGCAGCCTTGTGTTAAGAAACTGCCTTACTCTAAGACTCCAGTGTGGTGGTGCACCATCTTGTTGAAAAATGAAGTCATCAGATTCTGCTTGTTCCAACTGAGCCATTAACCAGTCTTCCAGCATGTTGAGATAGGATTCACCAGTGATAGTTGCCTCTTCAAAGAAGAACGGTCCATAGACACCTTTCTTGGAAATTGCACAAAACACGTTCACTTTTGGTGAATCTCGCTCGTGCTCAAGAAGTTCATGAGGATTCTCAGTACCCCATATGCGAGTGTTATGCTTGTTAACTTTGCCATTCAGATGGAAGGTCGCCTCATCGCTACAACAAGCCGGTCATCAAAGCCGTTATCTTCCAACTTCTCTTGCATTGCAATGCAAAAGTCACGGCGAAGTGGCTTATCAGTGTCCTTCAACTTTTGGACCAACTTGAGCTTGTAAGGTACCATTTGCAGTCGTTTCCTTAAGACACGCCAGACAGTTGCTGGAGCAAGCTGAAGTTCCCTGCTGGCTCTTCTCACTGATTTACGGGGGCTCCGCTGAAAGGCTGTCCGAACTTGCTCAACTGCATCTTCTGAAGTTGAAGGGCGACCTGTTCGCTTACTTGGGCACAAACACCCATCTTTCACAAATTTAGCATGCCATCTGACAATGGGTTTCCTTTAAATTTCCTGCGAAATGCACGCTGAACACATGTCCACGATTCAGTCTTTGCAAATTGGAGGACGCAAAATGCCTTGTCTTGTTTAGAGAACGCCATTACTGCACCTGGAAAGATAACACGAAAATCATTAGTATGACCAAAAACTTGATTAAGCAAGCTTTAAAATGGCACCAGTTTCATTTTTCTACCTGGAATAGTTCATGAGATATACGCATTTGTAATGTTTCCAAGACTTTTGAAACACCCTGTATATTAAAATAAGATGCAGAAAGAAATGATATTTCAAACTTAAGCGTGACAAATAGGGTAAAATGCTTTAAAGAAGTACATGACATTTAAAAGTTAAGCGTGACAGACAGTATAGCGATATGTGGACGCATTTAAGAAAAGAAAAGAGACAGGTTGTGTCTCGCATGTTGTGATGAATAACAAGATAATCTTACTGTGTATTACTATTGACTTCGATCCTCACTGTGTGCCTTCTGTTTCTGGGTCAGCATCTTAAAAACTAAAAAGGGCGCTTCGCGGGATGTAATAGGAAACCGGATCAACTTGAAATCCATTAGCATTGAGGTAAATTTTCAGTAAAAATAAATCATCTACTAAATATAATCCACATCGTGTTTCTGTTTATAAAGATCTGGGGGGGTGGACGTTGAAAATATGTAGCAGTCATAAACATAAACATTTATTTCTCCTTGCGGAGAGCAGCCCCTCTGATATGATTTGGTCACACAAGTACCAATCAAACTCTAAAGCGTATTAATTTAAACCGGAACTTTGAAGGACTATTTCCCAGATCCTTTGGGATTCGTAAATCAGTCAGGGAGCTTCCCGGCATTTACGAAAGAAAAACATCCTCTCTCCTGCCTCTGTCTGTCAACTAGACAACCGAGCAAATCTATCCTCACTGACTATATATATTGCTCCAAGAAGGCTTTCGGCAGCCAACTGAACTTTCTTACTTTGTTAATTCACTGTGACACTGTTTTTACTTTCAGAAACAGTGTAAGTCACTTCAATAAATACATATATTGTTGCGAAGATAAGCTTCTATAAAAATTCCATTGTGGCGTATTTTCATTGCGTGTCAAATACAACGTATTATTTCTCGGACAATCACATCTCTTTTTACTAGAGCTTGAAACCGATTTTCATATGATGATTACTAAAACCGTAACCGATTTTATGAAACCGCTTTTCGTATGATGATCACTAAAACCGTAACCGATTTTATAAAACCGCTTTTCGTATGATGATCACTAAAACCGTAACCGATTTTATAAAACCGGTTTTCGTATGATGATCACTAAAACCGTAACCGATTTTATAAAACCGGTTTTCGTATGATGATCACTAAAACCGTAACCGATTTTATAAAACCGCTTTTCGTATGATGATCACTAAAACCGTAACCGATTTTATAAAACCGCTTTTCGTATGATGATCACTAAAACCGTAACCGATTTTATAAAACCGCTTTTTGTATGATGATCACTAAAACCGTAACCGATTTTATAAAACCGCTTTTCGCATGATGATCACTAAAACCGTAACCGATTTTATAAAACCGCTTTTCGTATGATGATCACTAAAACCGTAACCGATTTTATAAAACCGCTTTTCGTATGATGATCACTAAAACCGTAACCGATTTTATAAAACCGGTTTTCGTATTATGATCACTAAAACCGTAACCGATTTTATAAAACCGCTTTTCGTATGATGATCACTAAAACCCTAACCGATTTTATAAAACCGCTTTTCGTATGATGATCACTAAAACCGTAACCGATTTTATAAAACCGCCTTTCGTATGATGATCACTAAAACCGTAACCGATTTTATAAAACCGGTTTTCGTATGATGATCACTAAAACCGTAACCGATTTTATAAAACCGCTTTTCGTATGATGATCACTAAAACCGTAACCGATTTTATAAAACCGCTTTTCGTATGATGATCACTAAAACCGTAACCGATTTTATAAAACCACTTTTCGTATCATGATCACTGAAACCGTAACCGATTTCATAAAACCGCTTTTCGTATGATGATCACTAAAACCGTAACCGATTTTATAAAACCGCTTTTCGTATGATGATCACTAAAACCGTAACCGATTTTATAAAACCGCTTTACGTATGATGATCACTAAAACCGTAACCGATTTCATAAAACCGCTTTTCGTATGATGATCACTTACACCGTAACCGATTTTATAAAACCGGTTTTCGTATGATGATCACTAAAACCATAACCGATTTTATAAAACCGCTTTACGTATGATGATCACTAAAACCGTAACCGATTTCATAAAACCGCTTTTCGTATGATGATCACTTACACCGTAACCGATTTTATAAAACCGGTTTTCGTATGATGATCACTAAAACCATAACCGATTTTAATGTTTGTAGTTTTCGTTTTCCATGAAACATTTCCTTATTGGATAATATCGTTGCAGCTGAAATGGTGCACAAATGGAATACATTCTTAAACTTCTCACTTTTATAGGTTGTAGCCGGTTCCATTAGGGAATCGTTTTACTATCAACTTCAATAACGATATGACCCATCTCTCTTACCTGAACATGTTAAAATTAAATATTTTTCCGAATTTTTTCGTGATAATCTGAAAGTTTTGCGTCTAATCTATAGAAATGCATTAATAAAACAAAAAAAGTTGTTTTCAAAATTAGGGAGTGCTCTCCTCTACATCCACCCAAACCGGTTTTAACTGGTTCTGAGAATGACTAACATTCAAACTTGAATTTTTTAAATTGTCGGGGTTTTCGCGAGCCTTACTTCTTACTATTATTTCATTCTTCACGTAAAAAATAAATTTTCCTTTTTTTTCTATTTTTATTAAACATAAAATGCTGTTCGTTCTTTTGAAGTTTTTTTTTGCATTTGGCGAATAGCTTCAAATATCCGTATGCTTAGAAATTAATTAACCTAACTAAAATGTAAACTACAATGTATTTGCCTTTATTTATCGATTAAATTACACTTAGGATATATTAGGTGGTAAAGCTAACGAATACTTTATATCTTAGATTCTACGTTTGTAGCGATCACGTGTTCGGATATATATGTCCCGAACACGAGGCAGCCATTTTTTATCCTGTGCCATCGTGGATAACAAATGGGTGTCGGAAGAAAGAAAATACATCCAACCCACCCGTCTAGCAACAAAATCCCACCTCTTTACTTTAGAGATCACTAAGTTCGGGAAAATTTTCTCCTCGAATAATTATTTCGACAGACCGCTTGCCTTTGGATCTCTCTTCCTTCTTCCTATTTCCCCGACAGTACCAACATGCAGAAATTTAAATGTAATCTGAACAAACATCCTGCTACCCAACTCCCCAATTAGGTTACCTTCTATAAATCTAGCCCCTATCAAAGTAGCGTTTCAGCGGCAAAATGCCTCGTTTGAGGGCGAGCAAAAGGTAAATTTTTAAAAAGAAGTTAGGAAAATAGTGAAGAAATCGTTGAATTTACATATTTATACATTTATTCTCAGATAAACAGTTTTTTGAAGACAAACATAAAAAGGGATACAAAACTGTGACACAAGAGGTGCCGAGGTTCCCATTTTGCATGATCCTGAGCCAGACTTGACTAAAAGATATGAACGGACAATAGTAAAGAACCCATTGGATTTACATGCATGCACATTTATTCTCAGATAACAGATTGTCGAAAACAAACGAAAAAAGAGGTTATTAAAAATGTAAGGTAACATACGATATAATATACAAAGGGAAAAGAACATACATATTTACTGAAGGGGGAATACATTACAGCTCCAATACAAACAATGAAGGAATATGTTGCTGGAGTCGGAGACAGAGAATATGCATGAACAATGTATAAGTAAATATTACTTACATTTGTGTTAGACTGTTCTTGGAGTCTATGCGACTGTTGCCGGAAGTGGAATCTCCCATACTGCTACCAGGGGAGGTTTCTAGCTTACACGATGTTAGATTTTTAAAGGTCATACATTAGGATTATCCTAAAAACATTATAGGTTGTCATCGATAGATACAGAAGTCAATGCATCGTGTTGTAAATAGTAAACAAATACATTGTAACTGAATCGATTAGTTAAATTTTTAATTATGAAAAAAATAATTACTTGCTTCACCACAAGAGTAAATTTAGACACGGTGCTTATTTTTTATGTGGGGAAAAAGTTCATGAGATAATTCTAATAAATATCAAAAAGAGTATAACTGCTTTGATAAGCTTCTGGGACTGACCTTCACTTTAGACTTTAAATGGAAGACGTACATCAAATTCGTTGCTAACGTCGCTGGAAAAATGGTTGGACTATTCTACCGCTCCAGAAGGTATCTCACGCCTGACGCAATCTTCTACCTGTATAATAGTCAAATACGCCATAAGATGTAGTATTTTGCCACGTTTGGGGAGGTGCCGACTAGAGCTACCTTTCCTGCCTTGAACGAGTACAAAACCGACTTCGAAATCTAGTGAGTGATGCCATCTTCTCTTCCCTACAGCCACTTTCTCATAGGAAAGATGTTGCTAGTCTTTCTCTGCTCTATCGGTATGTTCATGGTAGGTGCTCGACTGAACTCCAATCTATGGTTCCCCCTGTAAAAAATTCACAACAAAAACTCGTCTAGCCACAACCACTGTCAATAATTTTCTCTCTCTCTCTCTCTCTCTCTCTCTCTCTCTCTCTCTCTCTCTCTCTCTCTCTCTCTCTGTACCTAAAACTAAACGGAACTTACATGAACAGAGTTTCCTAGAATTACCCGTCTGTGGAACACAATACCGCGGGGCTGTTTCCCATCTGACTACAACATAGTCGTTTTCTAAGTTCAATGTAAAAAAATTCTTGTTGAGCCGTCCTCTTAAATGATAAAATTCTGCCAAATTTCAACCATCGTTACCAATCATCACGGTGTTTGTCTCACTGTCCACCTGACAAACCCATTAACACTTATCCTCGAGTGGCCTTTTTGCCTTGATAAGTTGTAACTCTTTAGGAAAAAACACAAACGAAGTTATTTATAGGTGTTTGTATGGTGTAGGTATGCCTGCTTCAAAAAATCCGTGAATTTTCAGAGATGGTCTGGAACAACCAAATGTTCGCAGATGTAACACGAAATATTACAATGGTTCTTACACTTCCGATCTATTGTAATACAAATCTCGTCCTGAAAAGAGTAACATTTATCCTGACAAGAGAAAAAGCTATTTAAAGTTCCACTTGGCCACCATTTAAAAATGGAGATCATAAACGTTTGGATGATAGCGCGTTTTTTTAATATGCTTGAATTTAAAAATAAAGAAAATCAAGTATCTAACATATAAAGTTATCGTGTAGGATTTTCAGTCAGATACAAATAGTATTTAAGCTGACAAATGAAACTTGTCTTCTGACTCGCCAATTTTCATTCTGTATTGTTGTACCATCTTATTGGCAATATAATAACGTACCTCGCTACAGTTTATTTAATGACTTAGTCCGGCATAGACGACTGCTAATATGAAATATTTTTAAATAATAACCTAAAAATAAAAATCAGTTAGAGGCATAATGCTTTTTACATTTTAAGAATATTATAAGAGTTGTATATCTTAAGTTTAAAAGTGTGAAAACAAATAAAACTGTAAAACTAAAATGACTTCCTGCATTCCGGGAAACGCCGGGTGTGTACAGCTAGTACCTTATAAAGCAGACTTGACCCACGGAAATGAAAGACATTTTGAAATTTATCATGCAAAGGTGATCTTAAATCAGTTCGAAAACCTTTGACCTTTCAGAAGAGAAAAAAATGTTAAACACAGACTAGTGCTATCGTCCGCCTAGAAAAAAAACAGGGCGATAATAATATCACTTTAAGTTGCACAGCGGCTCTGAGTATATGGACACAAACGGTCAGTGATTATCACTGACGTTACAGCGCACGGTTGGTAATTATCCGCCCTTTTCCGAGAGGTCCACAGACAGATAACGATTTCCTTCGACAACATTTTTTTGTTGTTGTTATTCTTATTATCTACCAGATTTTTTTTATCAGTTTCCCGCCAGAAAAGATTTCCTTTTTGATCGTTAGTCTATTTTCAGCTCTTCGCGCCGCGGCAACGTTTCACCAGAATTGCCTTGTCGGTTGTTTATGGCCATAACAAGAATCCTGTTCGGTCGATGGTGTCACTTGAAACACTTTTCACCAGTTTCATGTTGATAACAAACCACATGGCACATGCCCCGTCTCCTGGGGAGAAAAATCATTTATTCATCCAGCCAGGACATTAGACGCATATATATATATTAATTGATCTTGTCAGAGTTCACTGGTAAATACTGGTGTTGGAATATAAGGTTATTTTATCTCACATCCCTGTATTAAACATATATCCCAAACATATCTATCATCTCAACGAAAAATAGACGAAACTGGAGCCAAGTACAATTAACACATTTATTTACAGTTGACAACAAAATAGAAAACGTAAACGTAACATCATACAAAGGATAACGTATTTTAGTTTCTACTCACGATTTGTGGTTGTTTTCTGTCTTACAAGGTAGGGTAAGTATATCTGTACAAGGCATATATCCTTTATTTTGTGGGACGTTTGTGAGACACGTATGATATGATTAATTCCATGCTACTCTCTGGCCCTTTTCGGTTAAAACCAAGGGGAATAACTTAGCAGTGACATGTATCGGTGCACCTCGAGGATCAGTTTCTCGACAATGAATTAATCCTAAGTTCAAATCTTCAGCTTTCTTTTCGACAATTATTTTACTTCTCTACTAACTGAAATATCTGTCTTAGAACTGAAGAATGGGTATAAGGTTATAATCAGGTTGAGTCTCCACCACGACCTCCAGGCAGGATCTGAACCTGGAGCACGCTACCTTGACACTGTCTTTTGATCCTGGTAATCAATTCGTCCTTTGTCTTCCAAGTGGTACGGTGGTGTCTTTCTCAACTGTGCCCCACACAATAATCCATGGAGTTGCAATCAAGCGAGTTGGCGGAACAGATGTTGAGACTGGTAAAGTCGTGAACATTCTCAGTTATCTTGGTAGTGTAACACGAAACTGAGTTCTTCTGTCACACGTATGGCATTCCCACCGCCACTATCTTTACTCAGTGCTTGAAAGCGAAGGACAGAAATTAAATATAGCAATTTGAATGGAGTGAGTTCCTTTTCGAAAATTTGGGGCGGAAAATTTCCTGGTTGAAGTTCTTCTCGTCTGTAAAAAACCAGAGCATCCTCGACTCGATGTTTTATCTTGTTGGAGAACTTCTTGGCTTTTGTAAAGCGATTCTCTTGGAGAGTTGGCCCTTGCGACTCTTGGATAAGGAAAAGAAGATTCTTGTTCAGCGCTTTCTTCGAAGTCGCCACTCCGATGGCCATCTTCCTCGCCAAGGTCCGCATTGCCTTGCATGTATCTTGCCACACTCTTTTTTTTGCGCGCGTTCTCGACGAATTTCGTTGTCTTGACACAATCAGAATGTCTGCTCTGATCCTCCATGCTAACCTCGGATTAAACATCTATGTCGTAATTCTTTAGCTCACATTTCAGGACCTTCAAAAAACGCTGAGCTACAACTAGTATTTCTGAATATTTTAGTTCAGCGCGAAGCATCATGATGCAGGATACTCCTTTCCAATATTCCGATGCTTTTCAGTTGTCCATCGTTTCCAACTCATAAACCTACTAAAATTACACATAAACAGATATCCGTTGTTATTTACTGCTGTTAAATACTTCAAATGATTCTGAGGTGAAAGAATATTTTTTAAATATCAAATTTATCCTGAATAGTTGCTGCAATTGTAGGTCAGAGTACTTAATATCGGCAATATAACTTATGTAGATCTTACAGGTGTTACACCCCAATTAATAATGATTTTTCTTAAAATAAAAAGAAAGTCGATAAAGTTATATTTCTCTTCCTCTTTTACATGTCATAATCGAAATTTTACTTTTAGTATTGAAAGAAGTGCAGCACGCGGCTCTTCTCTCTTTCTTTCTTGAATTCTTTTAACAGAATTTTATATTTTCAATATTACAAAAAGAAAATTGTAGAAAGAAACACCCACTGGGTATTAATACTAGCAAATGACCGTCATTATTCTGTTACAATTGTCTGCCTGGCCTTTATTATAGACCACGTATGGTTGGAAATAGTTTAATGTTTAACCATTATAGCACAAGTTTG
This sequence comes from Sepiola atlantica, assembly GCA_963556195.1. Lineage (NCBI taxonomy): Eukaryota > Metazoa > Mollusca > Cephalopoda > Sepiida > Sepiolidae > Sepiola > Sepiola atlantica. The sequence continues at coordinate 43,884,796 of OY744534.1, forward strand.
TTAGAAACAGGTTTGACCATTTTGTAAGGAATTATTTACTTGTTAATCTGCGTGTATATACATGCAGATAAGTGAAAGTGTGTATGCATATATGTATTCAAGAGAGTGTACATATGTGTATTCAAAATGTGTGTGCATATGTGTATTCAAGAGAGTGTACATATGTGTATTCAAAATGTGTGTGCGTATGTGTATTCAAGAGAGTGTACGTATGTGTATTCAAAATGTGTGTACATATGTGTATTCAAGAAAGTGTACATATATGTATTCAAAATGTGTGTGCATATGTGCATTCCTTTTTTGTTTCATTTTACTTCAGTCGAAGTTCTCAGTAATCAAGGGGCATCTACCTGGGGCGAGCACTTGATCTCTATATGAGATACATAGATTTTCGAACATTCTCTTAAAGTTTTCTTTTATCTCTCACATTGAGTTATTAAAGAAGTTAATAACATTAATTCTCCTCTCCCCAATTGACCAGTTAATTATGTTTTAGTATATCTTTCTTTTGGTCTCTTGATCTTACCGGATTCAAGGACAATAATTAATTTAGTCTGGTGGGGTATCCAGCTAAGTTATGTTACTTGGGCTTCTAATACTATGTTATTTTGAATATTTGGTCAGGGTTAACTTGTAGGGTGAGGTATCCTCGTGTCAGGTTGTCCTGACAAACCCTTGTACAGAGAGACCGAAGACACTCGAAGATGTCTAGTAAGTAATTCAAACTTCCCTTTGTTTTTTTTGTTTTGTTTTTTCTTATCTTTCCGTTTTTGCTGGAGATGAGGCATCCTACCGGATGCCAGACATTCACCGGCTATTTCAGACACTCCAGCTTAGAGATCTTTTAAAGATTGTAACAGTCCCTTTAAGTGCAATTGTTTGCATTTCTCTTGCACTCGGTTCACCGGGTATACTCGCCAGATAGCTTTGTGAAAATGTGTGTGCATATGTGTATTCAAGAGAGTGTGCATACGTGTATTCAAGATGGTGTGCATATGTGTATTCAAGAAAGTGTAAATATGTGTACTTAAAATGTATGTGTACTCAAGAGAGTGGTGTACAAAAAGAAAAAAGTTACGAATTTGTCAAGGGCGTATGAAGTTCTATTAAGAACACTGGTAACTGTGTGCTCCATCCGGACTCATTTGGGCTAGTATATATGACGAACGGTTCGCCCTCAATTTAATTAGACATGTCGCAGGCCCTGTGAAAACTGGTTCAAGACAGAACATTGCCCCAAAAGAGGAAGTAATACATGAATGGATCGTATCATGACGAACCAACATTTACTATACTACACCCCAAAAAGGAGGTAATGCCTGGGACGAACACTTGATTTCTATATGAGATATATAGATATTCGAACATTCTCTTAAAGAGAGTGTACATATGTGTATTCAAAATGTGTGTGCATATGTGAATTCAAGAGAGTGTACATATGTGTATTACAGAGAGTGTACATATGTGTATTCAAAATGTGTGTACATATATGTATTCAAGAGAGTGTACATATGTGTATTCAAGAGATATGACAACAAAACAAATATTACACTAACCTCTAACCATCAAATAATGGAGAAGGTAATCCATGGGAGGATGATATCATGACGATTAAACAGATACTATACTACTTCTGAAAAAGGAGGAGGTAATGCCCGGGAGAATGGTATCATGACAACCCTAACATATACTATACTACCACCCTCCCTCTGAATTGAGCATTGAAAAGTGGTACATTAGTCTGATATACTACAGTAAACTGAATTTAACATTAAAAGATAATAATAGTATAGTTTCAGCTTCAGATCACCAGGTCCTAAATCTCTATTAGTCCTAAATATTTGGAATGTCAGAGATGTCGTTAAATTTCGGCTTCTCTTCTCTTATAAAAAACGACGCCAAATCAGTTTATTAAAAATAAAGGTTTGGATTTTATTCTTTAATTAATGCCACAGTCGTTTACCTGATACCCTTGTTAGCGGGCGTTTTTCAGGAGGGACAAAACCTCTTTGGCTGTGCGAGAGAACAGAGTCCCTTTGGGACTTCTTTTTTTGTCATGGCCGCTGTGCGGTTTGCCCTCAATTTAATTAGGCTTGTTGTGGGCCCTGTAAAAACTGGTTCAAGACATAACAAATATAAAGAAAAGAAACAGACAACGATCAACAATTGACATACCGAACGATATTTAATTTCGAGAAAGAAAGTGTTGTGTTTGAGGTGCGTGCGTAGTGGTGCTTATTTACAGCGAAAGTTCAATTAATAGGGGAATAATTCAGTAGGGGATTAAGTCAATTATTAGAGGAGTTTTTGTTGAGTGTTATACACACGGGAATAAAAGTTATATGGACGTGGCAATTCTATTCATGGTATTGCTGGTAATTTGATGATGATGATGATGATGATTGGGTTTCACCTGGCATAGCGAAATATTGCCGTAATGTTTTCGTTGTTGTTGTTGTTGTTGTTGTAATTATAAAGGAAAAAGTGAACGAAGCTGGTTGCTTTCGTAGTTGGCAGTACATCCTTTTGGCAGATGGAAAAAAAGACTGGTTTTGAATTGGGCGTTTTTTTTTGTTTTTTGTTTTTTGCAAAAATGCCAGTGAATGGTGTCGTAGCCTCTTGTGGCAATGTAGAAACTTTGAATCGAACTGATTTCTTTACTTTCCAAAATAGTGCTTTTATAAACAACTTCGTAGAAGGTTCTATATTCGATCGTCACTTAACGCGCATGCATTTGGCTGGTCAATCTATGAGAAGTGGTTAAGTCGCGCATGCGTACTTAATCCGACTTTCCATGCTGTAGGTGAGAACAACTCAGCTAGCTAGTTATCTCATTTAGAAAATAAGTGAACACCGACAGACCGTTGGGCTCACGGTCGTTAGTCTGATACCATTCTTAGCAGGCGGGTTTTCAAGAGCGACGACCTATTGGGTTTCTGAAAAGAAGAAAACCTTTGAGCGTTTTACGCACATATATTTAAATACTTTATCATGCGTATATGTAGTAGTAGGAGGAGGGAGAGAAGGAGGGGGTGTGGGAAGGGAAGAGGAGAAGGGGGAATGGATATATTTATTATTACTCACGTAGTGTTTCCTGGAACCTGAGTGACAGCAAGTTTCCCAAAATGTCTACTACCCTCCGTTCCATTCTATTCTTAGTGTAACTCACTCTGTGTTCTCGTACCAGTGGTTTCTCACTGATAACGATCGTTTTTTTTTCATGGAATTTGAGTGACGGTAATCCTTCCCCAAGATACAGGTACTCTACGTTCCCTTCCAGGCGATATGTGAATAGTGATATCCCTCCTCGATCTTTCCATCCTCTGAGAGTCTTTACGCCCACTTTCCATTGTGCTAACCGAAGTTGGCGCTGATGCGTGTTTTTTTAGGGCGGAATGGGGTTTCGTTTTATTATTGTTTGTTTTTGTTTTCGTTTATTTTTTGGGGTGGGGGCGTAATATTATAGTATTTTTCTTATGTTATTACCAAAAACTTTCAGTTCTCGTAGTTTCGTTTTTATATGTTCCATACATTATTCATATAATGATACGCTAAGGCCATTCGATGTTCGTACGTACGTTATCACCTCCAACCCCTTTTTTAAAAGATGACATCGCCGGATCATCGATGATGCAATCAAAAAAAAAAGAAGTTTTTTTTAAATTTCATCTGATGTACTTATGTGTCAAACGTGAAACTCGAACTAAAATACATTTCATTGGCCTTCGGGCTAGGATCTAAGTGTAATGTCTGTTCTATCCAAAGATCGTACAATAATATTGTTGGGTCTGCGTTCGCGCCGGGCGTGCATAGAATGGAAATATGTCAAAAACTCCTACTATGATTTTTTAGATAGACACACATAACCAGATATATTTTAAAACTACATTAACCAGAGTACTTGCATAAGTGTGTTTCAGTTTGAACAAAGGTGGTACAATAATATTATGGGGTCTGTGCTCGCGCCGGACATCCATAGAATGGAAATAGTTTTAAGCCCGGCAGCAATATACAACAGATGAAGGATACAACTAGTAGTAGTAGTAGTAGTAGTAGTAGTAGTAGTAGTAGTTGTAGTAGTAGTAGTAGTAGCATGAAATATATATCCATTCCAGTTGCATGATTTTCTAGCCTGAGAGGATGGGTTATTTATCTATCTCCCACAGCAGTAAGATGTGACACAAGGTCGGAAAGTGGAATTTGATAAGTCAGCACCCTAGAGGAAGAGCACCTATGACCCTTAAAAATTGCCTGGGCAGCCCCGTCGGCATTCCTCGGTAGGGGCGCCTCAGGCGATTAGCAATAAACTACCCCCTTCTCAAAGGGTGAGAAGGCAAAGCCTGAGAGGGTAGACCCCCTAGAACTGCACAGGACAACCCCATAGACCGGCGTAAATCAAGCCCCGAATGTCAAGACGATACCGGTCTATAGGGTGTAGTATCCATCGGAACAGATACTACACTTTGATCCGGGCCAAAAGGCCCAGAAGCCTGAGAGGATGGTATCATGACGAACGAACATATATTACACTGCCGCTAAGGAGGAGGTAATGCCTGGGAGGGTAGTATCATGACAAATGAACATATTATACTACCTCAAAAAGGAGGAAATAATTCCTGGAGTGTGGTCTCATGACAACGGAACAGATATTAGACTACCCCTTGAATTAAGCATTGAAAGATAATACGTGAGTCTAAAGTAGCATAGTAAATTAATTTGAACCTTGAAAGATAGTACAATAGTACAATAGTACAATAGCACAATAGTACAATAGCACAATAGTACAATAGTACAATTAACGTTAACAGAAGTAATAGTACAGTTTTGGCTTCAGACAAACAGATACAAAATCTCCATTTGTAGTAGGTTATTATTATTAATTTAATTATGTTATTATTATCATTATTCTTATTAGGTTTTACTTGCTGTTGGTATTGGCTGGGCAGTTGCACACATCTTAACCGTTTATAATGTGTTCACAAATGACCGTACACATTCACATTATACAGCGAGGACTGATGCCAAAATTGAAATTCTACACCTGACACCATGGTTTTACCTACCTTATCCAGGTAAGATATTTTGAAATATACTCATATTCTTCTCTTGTCATACGCTATCACAATGGCGGGGGTATGGATATTGTTCCCCACTCGTGTTTGGTAATGTGCTCTGTATTTCTATCTATCGATATCTATATATAGATATCTATATATTTTTCATATTGGAAATGTATTTCTGACAGTATACAGTATGTTATGTATGAAACTGTTATTTTGTTGATGCGCGGATAATATTACGAGCGATTGTTTAGTCCGCGAGGCTGAAAATAAGCAAAGAATACCACAAAATGAAAAATGAGGTTCGTACAGGATTCAGACCTGTGCCTCAAGAGATGGACCACCTAATATAGGCGCCGTCTTGAACCACTTGACTAACGAACCATACGTCCAGAGAAACCTTAAATTGTACAAATAATTCATTTCAGAAATAAAAAGGTAGCTTCATACATAACATACTCTCTCTCTCTCTCTCTCTCTCCCTCTCTCTCTCTCTCTCTCTCTCTCTCTCTCTCTGTATATATATATATATATATATATATATATATATATATATATATATATATAAAAGGCATAGCTCATTAGGTAAAACTAATTCGAGCCACGGCACTTGCAATGTTTACATTGAGATATCTCTTACATCCAGTCAGTGTCGTATGATAACGTTGAGTTTCAATCCCGGCTTGAGGCACTAACCGGTCTAGCCGCACTGATGAGCTGCTGCGAAACAGTCTATATATATATATATATATATATATATATATATATATATATATATATATATATATATATATATATATTTAAATTCCCGAAACAGTTTTTCATGGTAAGCAACTGATGATCCCTTAAAATAGTGTTAGAAATAAACTAATATAATAACTGTAAAAAATAAATTGACTTACATGAGTGATTTTCCACTGGAAGACTTGGGACTATAAGTTGTTTTTTTTATATATAGTTTTAATGGTTGAGAAACTTCCGAGACTATATATATATATATATATATATATATATATATATATATATATATATATATATATATATATATATATGTGTGTGTGTGTGTGTGTGTGTGTGTGTGTGTGTGTGTGTGTGTGTGTGTGTGTATATATATATATATATATATGTGTATTACAGAAGATCAGAACAACAGCTGTAACGTCGGTTTCAAATCCAAGCAAAGAGGACCAATAATTTGTCTCCTTTACCGAACTCTCTTAAGTCTCTGTTTATTTCTACCTCCCCGGAAAATGGCGGCTCGCGCATTGTGTGACTTTTTGACGATATTTCGATCCTCTGCTTTATTTCATTTTTATTATTTTTTCTAATTCGGCATTTCCACCCGGAAATTTCGTCGATATTTAAGTAGTGAGCAAATAAAAATAGTTTTTTCTAACGTTTGTTAATTTAAAACTACTTTTACTTGCTCACTACGTAAGTATCGACAGAATATGCTGGTGGATATGTCGAATAAGTAAAAATAATAAAAGTGAAAATTAAGCAGAGGTTAGGGATAGGGTTAATATTGTCAAAAAGTCACATAACATACGAGCCGCCATTTTCCGGGGAAGCAGACATAAACAGATGCTGAAGAGAGTCCGGTAAAAGAGAAAAATTATCGGTCCCCTTTGTTTGGGTTTGAAACCGACGGTACCGATGTTGTTCTGATCTTCTGTAATACTTCATATATAAATATTACGCTCTTATTTTTTATTTTTCTTAATAATTGAGCACTTTGCTGGAGTTCTCTCTCACTAACCTTATATATATATATATATATATATATATATATATATATATATATATAGAGAGAGAGAGAGAGAGAGAGAGAGAGAGAGAGAGAGAAAGAATGAGAGAGAGAGAGAATGAGAGAGAGAGAGATAGAGATAGAAGAAAAAAGAGTGATAAATATGAGACGATTGTCCAGATTTATTTCAAATTTCAATTGTTCAATGCAAGGTGTATTCAGTAATAAACTAGTGTTTATTATTCTTTCCTTAAGCCAAGGCTTTTCAAAGATCGAAATCTTATCATCAGAGGAGAAATACAGATGGATAAGTTGGCTTTCGAGATATATATATATATATATATATATATATATATATATATATATATATATATATATATATATATATATATATATATATATATAACTCATGGAAAAACATGAAGACAACGTTTTTAATCTAAGATATATTTTATACACTTACCAATGCATCCAATTTCCAAAAATATGAGTTGCTTCTAGTTATTTTCAGAAGGTACGAGGGGTTTAAACGCCACTATTTATCCGAGTTTACATTATGGCTTTTCTCTTCTAAGTTCTAAAATCGTAACTGATGTCAGAGTCGTTAGCCTGATACCCTTCTCAGCAGGAGTTTTTCAGGAGGGATAAGACCTCTTTGGCTTGGCAAAGAGATGATACCCTCTTTGTCATGATTGCTGCGCGGTTCGCCCTCGACCCAATTAAGCCGTTACTGTTAGCAGGCCAGTCGAAAGAAATGTGACACGCATGTTATAAGATTTCAACCGGCTTCAAAATAAAATATTAAATATTAAACACATTTTCCGACATTTTACTAATGGGTCACCACTTATCAAGGCCTAAAATCAATCGAGGATAAGGGTTAGTGAGATAGATAGATTGACATTTGAATGATGATGAATATTATGAGAGGATCGAAAATCTACACACACAACCCACTTAAAACAACCGCCGATCTAGAAAACAACAATTCTTTCCTATTGGTCATAAACAACGGTCATCGAATGTGAAGACTTAAGGACAAAATAAGGGCAAGCTAAAGGTACGAAGTTTGCGAAAGTAAACCTAACTTTCTACTTCCCATGACACTAATTTACAAAAGTTGACCCAACGGGTCACGCATAATACTAAATTTGGTACAATCGGGAGATTATATATAAAAATTGGAAGCAGTGTAACGGTTAGGGGTGTGTACCTGAAATTTGGCATTCTGCGTTCAAGTTCATTTCGTATGTACAAAAGTTGACTCAACAGGTCACGCGTAATACGAAATTTGTTACACCCCTTTTTATCCTCCACCGCCCTCTCTCTCTCTCTCTCTCTCTCTCTCTCTCTATATATATATATATATATATATATATATATATATATATATATATATATATATATATATATATATATATCGTCTCAGAAACGATTGTACACAAACTGTTGCTTAGTTTGAATTCTTTGAACATAAATAAATGATTATGTCATAATTAAGTTGACCTAAGATATACAGGGTAATTCATAAGTCGCTTAGCTATTTAAAATGATTACCATATGAGGCACAAACATACTATGAACTTTTGATAATTGTTATCTTACTCTCTAATTAATGCTATTTGTTATTTTAATTTGTTCGTTTATATATTTGTTTCTATATATATTTATTTTTATTTATTTAAATTTGTGTAAATCATCATATGTGCTTTTTTTGTGGGGATATTTACGTGACCAAGTATTTGCCACGGCAATAACTAACATCGACGACCTCAAATCAAAAATCACTGCCGAGTTTGTTAAAATTAATCAATCAAATATGCTACAAAGAGTCGTAAATTCCTTGCAAAAAAGAATAGAGCTATGCATGCAGAACGAAGGTGGAAATTTTGAAAATTTGCTGTAATTTTAAACTCTCATAAATGAATTTGTTGAATAAACTTTGTTTTGTATTACCGTATTTTTTAACTTTAGAATTTCAAAAATAAATAGCTAAGTGCCTTATGAATCACCCTGTATATATATATATATATATATATATATATATATATATATATATATATATATATATATATATATATATATATATATATATGAAGCAATCCAACAAAAGATATAAGCGTCAACTAATATTTTATAATTAGTGAAACATCCGGATAAAAACTGAAGCTCAATATACTGGATAGAGCATTAATAGTATAATATGAAATGAAGTAATAAAATAAGGTGTCAATCAAATTTTATTAGAATTCAAAGTTCAAGCAAAGTATCCTTAAGTCCTTAGCTCATGAGTTTTCAAAGATAATTCTTCTCTTCAGAGGACCATTACCGCAGTTATACTACTACAGGTAATAAAATTAAGCTTTGAAAATATATAAAATTATATACACAAATACATAAAAATACATCACATCAAATATATCAACCCAAAAACATACTTTTTTGTTGAATCTATACAATCCATCCAGGTCATACAAATTGAAAAACATAATCAGGAAGACATTCAGAGGGTTGACCGAGGATTACTCCAAGTTATAAATAGCAGTCCATATACGAGAAATTGAAGGAGCTGACAAAGTTATCCAGTCGCGAAATGTGTCAATAATCGATGAAGTGAAAAGTATTCAATGTTAATGTTAATTATTACAACGATAAATAAATCAAATAATATAGAAAGTTCAATAAACTCACTTAAAATTCCAAAATCCTGATATGGGCAACCCAAATCAAGTCAAAGTTCGTTGTTCAATTAGAAAATCCGTTAAATCCGAAGTGAGCAAAAATAAGATTGAATCCCGGTCGCATCTTGCAAGCAGAGCAAAAAAATAAGTAATCGTCTCTCCCCAGCGATTAAACCAGATATGACAAATCCCTAACGAACAGAAGGCGATATTAAATTCTCTACTTCTCTGAATGACTTTAATAGATCGGAAATTATGTGTGTGTTTTTTAATAAAGGCGGAAAGCAAAACATCCTGTTTAGGCCCGCTTGATAAACTTAACGAAGAAAGCAACATACAACCCCGCCATCCACCCCGCCAAGATTAGATACTACCTGTCTGGGTTAAGTGAGAAGATTCTGTCAAAGGGGAAAGGGGTTAAGAAGTTAAAAGAAAAGGGAGTTAGGAAATTTAGATCAGATCGTGTAATCACGTATACATGCCAAAATTATTACTTAAATCTAGCTTACAGTAAAAACCGATTTCACAAATTTCGCCCTATCAAATAATCTTGAATATTTATGAAATTAAAAATTACGAAGTTATTAAATTTCAATAAATTAATAGTTTAATTTAAGATTTAATTTTATCAGATTAGAAATTATTAAAGTGTTTAATAATTTAATTTAAGATTCAATCCTATCAGCTCAGGAATTCTAATTCAAGGTTTAATTTTCCCCAATTAAAAAGTTTAACTTAATTTAAGGTTTCATTTTTCCTAATTAAGATTTAATTTTCCCAATTACGAAGTTATCAAAATAATTAGAACTTAATAATTTAATAGTTTAATTTAAGATTTAATTTTATCAGATTAGGAATTTTAATTTAAGGTTTAGTTTGCCCAATCAAGAAAGTTCAATCTAAATTAGGGTTTAATTTTTCCTAATTAAGAAGTCGTAAATATATTTAAGGTTTAATTTTTCCTAATTAAGAAGTTGTAAAGATATTTAGAAACTGAAAATTTAGGTATATAAACTTTTACAACCTCAGAGTTTAAATCCTTTAGGCAAAGAAGATTAAAAAGGACCCATATCGAAGACTGGACACCCCCGGTCTCATTGCTCACCCATTCAGCTACGGCAAGACTGGTGGTGGTTTCCATATTGCATATTTGAATTTCCTTCCATGTCGACATTTGGAGACTAATTCATTTCTAGAATTTATCAGATTTAAATGTTTAGGTGCAGTAGCTATCATTACGGTTTCAGAATTGCATAGACCACAAGATCTGGATCCTGGGCTATAGGAGTTTGATTTTTTTAGATTTTCCCTAAAAGACCATAAGACTAACTTTCAACAAAACCCATCAATACGGTTAATTTGCCCATCAAAATCTGACTTAGGCATAATCAGTAAAAAAATTCTTGATAGGGTCATTCCGACAATCAGAAATAAAATTTTCTTTTCGTTGTGGCAATCTTCAGATAGCGTAATTGAATGGTTTATGAACCTTAAGGATAAATATAGATTAAGTTTTATAACTTTTGACATAGACAACTATTACTAATCTATTACCCCAATTCTCTTAAATAAAGCCCTAAATTTAGCGAAAAATAATTCAGACCTTACTGATCTGGAAATTAAACTTATCACCTTAGCCAGAAGATCTATTCTCCAATTCGAAGGCAAATTATGGACCAGAAAGGAACCCCCAACGATTTCGATATTACTATAGGAGCTTCTGATTCTGCTCAGGTAACGGATCTAATGGGTGTATTCCTCTTAAATGAAATGAAACATAAGAAATTAACATTATTTAATATTTAAATCGACTGTCAGCGTGGTCATTAGTTGACATCTAGTAGACGACAAAACTTTCTATGGCAGCACTTCAACTATTTATTTTTCAATCAGATCTTAAATTAACATTATTTTTATAGATGCTAAATGTCCCTGCAAAGCGTATGTTTTATTTAAAGACAGACATCGCTTCGTAAGTGTCGATGTAAAGCCGTAACAGTCGTCGCTTTTTATCAAACAATGCCACGTGGATATCTAATATCGAAATTCCTTCAATGTTAAATAATCATAACTTTATGTTAGTATAAGAGTAGAATATTGGATATTCCATTTTATACAATTTCATGGCGGACATCTTCTACGTAACGGGCGCTGCCATATTGGATGAGTATTTTACTCAGTACATACAAGAATCGGAAACAAACGGGAAAAAGACTATGAAGAAGAAAGCGGTAATGATAAGGATATGACTGTGTTTGCACTATTAAATATACATTTATTCTCGCACAGAAAGACGTATTACACAAAAAGGTGGTGCAATTTAACATACGTAAAAGTCTACATTAACAGTCTCTAGATATAATAGAGATACATGTATTGCCAAGGTAAACACGGAGAGTCCTTGAGTGTGTAAAATAACAGATATGGTTAGTTCTGTCTGAGTGTCCGATATAAACGCTCAAAAGCTAAATCCATCGAGACGACGATAGCCAAGCGGAGCGATGATCAACTGGCTTTCATGGTATGTAACCATGTAAAAACGGAGAGCTGGGGTAGACGTGTCTGGCAAGCTCAAGCTAAAAATCCAGGAAAGTGACAGTGCCTCTATTTCCAATCTCGCACATGCGAGTCTTTTTCGTACTTCAAAAACTGAAGATTCATTTCTCACCGTGGCTAGTATATTTCAGAGGAGATAACTTGTAATTGATTCAAGGGGCATGACTTGTAACTATTATGCGCCAACATTAGAAAGTCATGAAAGAAGAAAGAAAATAAATATACAAATGGATATATTTACTTTTATAACGATGTTATTTTCGCATTCTTTTCTTTTGGTATATGAGATGGTTCTGTTAATATTTTTATATGTTTAATAGAAGACAGCGTTATTATGAGAACTAAGTTAGCATGGAAAATATACTCAATATCAACAATTTTACAGACCTTAAACAAGTAACGTTAACAGTTCAATTTACGATATAAATCAGTGAATGTGTTTTCTATTATTTTGCATGAGGCCGTAAAGTTAGTAAAATTTAATTACATGCCTAATCAAAAATATGTAAAACACCATTTTTAAAATGTATTTATGATATCGCTCAGGTTATAAGCGTGACGTCACTCGTTGTGACAATGGCATTTAAAGGTTTGCAGAGAATTTATATTTTTCACACAATCTGTTTCTATAGTAACAATAGCGTTATAATATATAATTGTTGTCTATTAACAATAAATGCAATAATGGAGTAGCATTAGCAAGTACTATCAGTACAAAAAATACTGCGGAAAATAAATATGGCGTCTATCTGAATATGAATCCTAGTTTGATAAAGTATTTTTCGAAAAGAATTAATTCGAAATAATGTTTATCTATCTCAATAAAATAGACCAACGGTAAAGAAAATTAAATAACTAATCAGAAGCAAATACCGATTTGTCATAAGCAGTGCTATTTCGGTGGTCTAAAATTCGACCGATTTTATTTTATATATTATAATAATATAATATATATACATGTGTGTGTGTGTGTGTGTGTGTGTGTGTGTGTGTGTGTGTGTGTGTGTGTGTGTGTGTGTGTGTGTGTGCAAAGATATAAATTTATCTGCCTTTTTCCTTCTATGTAGGTCAATACGGCTTGCCAAGATTCAACACGGCAATATTTCTGGGGTTCTTGGTTGCGACACTCACCTCATTGATTGAGTCAATAGGGGATTATTTTGCCGCAGCACAGCTTTGTAACATTCCGCGACCGCCTCATCACGCCGTCAGTCGTGGAATCTTAATTGAAGGCTTCGCCGGTCTGCTGTCTGGTCTAATGGGTGCCTCCCACGCAACGACATCTTACAGTGGTCACGTTGCTCTGATTGGGGTTACGAAGGTAAGTATTGAAACCATCCCACCTCACTCAAAATGCATCCATTCACGAAAAAATTATGAATTACAATGTAACGCGTTTATACAGACGTGTGTTTAAAGGTGCAACTGTATAAGTAGGTATTTACCTACCTCCAACCGAGGGAAAATGTGACACAAGGTTGGAAAGTGGGGATTGAAAATCCAGTGCACAAGATACGCATACGATCTGGTCCACAAAATAAACGCCCGAGCAGCTTTAATAGTGTTATATATATATATATATATATATATATATATATATATATATATATATATATATATATATATATATATATCAGAGGAAACATTTTTTAATCAATGTAACGGGCGGGTGGAAAATAAAAGAAAATTGCTAAAAAATTACTTACGGCCTTATCGTCTGACCCTCTAAGAGGAAACGTTAGAATGATAAATTAAAAACTAAAAAAATTGAATGAGATATGTAGGGAAAATTGTTTAAGTTGGAGAGAACGATTGAAAAAAAAACGTAAATCTCTCAACGTTAATTTATCATTCTGACGTTTCCTCTTTGAGGGTCAGACGATAAGGCCTTAAAGAAAATTTTAGCCATTTTCTTTTTTATTTCCCCACCCGTCCGTTTCATTGGCTGAAAAATACTTCCTCTGAAATTTATCCTACGATTTTGTTGTACGCGAAATTTACTATATATATATATATATATATATATATATATATATATATATATATATATATATATATATATATATATATATATATATATATATATATATATATATATTTACACTAGCAAAATGCTTATCCCAGGACGGGTAAAATTAACTCCCCGAACAGAACAGTTTTGCACCACCTTTATGTTTCTTACGAAGTTTAAAATCAAGATATATGCTACTAAACTTTACATGGGTAGGATTCTAGAAAAAAGCTAAGATATAAGGATTTAGTGGTATTAAGAAAAAAATGGAATTCAGATAATCTTACTTTTTTGGTGTTTAATGACAATAGATCAAATTTAATCCAAATCTGAAATATTCGAGTTTTGACGTTGGAAGTTGTGCTCATGTTATGCCCCCACAAAACCCTTTGAAATACTCCAACAAAACTAAAATTTGGAGTATATTTATTAATTGATGTTTAATATCTATTGTTAAAAATTTAACAAACATCGGAAGTACTTGCATTTTCATGAAGAGATTCTGCCCCTCTTTACCCCCTTTGCATGAAACTTAATTAAACCAAATATAGCCCACATTACTATCCTGTCTCCCAAAATTCATAGGGATCGTTTAATTAGTTTAGGAGTGAATCGTATACATAGAAATATACCTAACTTTATATAAATAGCGATTAATACGGAGATGTCTTACTGTTGAACATCTCATTAAAAATTTCAAATTGCAATTTTGCCTTGGCTTGCAGTGGTGCTTTGTTTCTCATCTTATATAGATCTCACTATGGATCACTTCTTATCAATGCCCGGGGACCACTCGATGATAACGCTTAGAAGGGTTGCCGGTTTGACGTTGGTCATCGTCGCGACGGGGGTTGGAAACAGCGTGTGGAATAGACAAACGATACCATGTTAATATTCTTTAGATTAGTTATATCAAATCTTGGCAATGCTCATTCTCTCTGTCTTTATTTCTCTCTCTATCTCTCTCTCTCTCTCTCTCTCTCTCTCTCTCTCTCTCTCTCTCTCTCTCTCTCTCTCTCTCTCTCTCTCTCTGTGTGTAAGCAGAAGGTTTCCTTGTTTTAGAGTTTTTTTCTAAGTCTCATGTATATGTAAAACCGGTCTACTATATACTAATAGAATACCCGTCACATAACGTGTATAAGCAATAGATAGCGCATTAGTTTTAAATTTCAGTGTTTTTTTGTTTTTTTTTAGGGTATGATACGGTGGAACCCCCCTAAATCGTAAAGTTTACAAAATAATAAATAATCTGCCCACATTACTCATCCTGTTACCTAGAATACATATTCCATAATTCATAATAAGTTTAATAGATTAGTATTTTATCAAGCACACACATATTATTGACGCGCACGTGCGTGCACCGATCCTTGTAAAAGATATATTACTTAATATAACTCAAAGTTTGATGTTAGGCAATTTCTTCTCTCGAAAGTTTTTGTATTTTTAATTTATTTTCAAATTGGGGGGGGGCAGTTTTGGTGGGCGCACCATCTAAATGATAAAGTTTACAAAACAAATAACATACCCTTGTTACTCACCGAGTTGCCGAGTATATATATTCCAAAATTCATAATGACCGGTTCATAATTTCTTTTTATATATATGCGCTCACTGAATGTTAATGTTTACAACAAAAATAATGTGCACATTTTACTCACCGTGTTGTCGAGAATATATATTTCACAATTCATAATGATCTGTTCATTAGTTTAGAAGATTAAAAGTTTGGGAGCGCGGAGGTGATTTTCGGTGGGCGCACCCTCTTAATAGTAAAAAAAAATTTTAAATAATGTACGCATGTTACTCACCTGGTTGCTGAGAATATATATATTTCAAAATTCATAAAGATCGGTTTGTAAAAAAAATTAAATCAAAAATAAAACGTTATATATATGTTAACATATACAAAAATAATGTGCCTATGTTACTCACCGTATTTCCTAGAATATATATTCCAAAATTCATAATTATCGGTTCATTAGTTTAGGAAATTACCCTAAGACTGGTTCATTTTATATTCCAATAACCATCGTTTTTATTTTCTATTTTTATTTTTTCACATAACATTCCTGTGAGATGTATATTTACGACTCGTTTCTCTGAAGGTGAGCCAATCAACATTATTATATCAATATCGGCTCTGCTACACAAAATCCGCAAAGAAGAAAAGTTCTCAAATTGAAAAGTCTTGAATAAAATCTACACTACACTGGGGTCTACTAACCTTGCAGAAGTGGGGTAGCCAGCCCCTATCGATTCAAGAATTTATAAACCATGCAACGGAAAGTGGAATAATACACTAATTAACTCAACAAAATCCACGAATACATAACAATAGGGTTAGAAGCCCAAGATAACTTAAACATCCTTCACCAAAACACCGTATTATAACAACATTAATATTGTTCGAATTGGTGGCTACATCTGTTTAATTGACTCCTAACTGGTAAATTTAAAAGAGATTAGCTCTTAACTTAGTTTCGCATTCAAATGAGATAAATAGGCATATGCAAGTTAAATGAAGTAATTTTAGGCAATTAAACTTACCTCTGTGTTAATTAAAACTTTTTATAAATAAATGATAGAATTAAATAACTATATTAAGGAATATCACTGAATTAACAATTTTCGAATGTTCGCGTATTTTTTTGGTGTGCTAGCTTTGTACCGAAAAAATTTTAAATAGCGTCCTAAGGATATTCTTTCCTCGTGTTAAGGTTTTTGCCTTTGTTTTTCTCTTTGTTTTGGCACACAATGACCCACAGTGTGGTGTAGGTTTTTTTCAAGAATTTTCAATTTGAGAACTTTTCTTCTTTGCGGATTTTTCTGATGATCTTGAGGTGTAACGGAGTCGATATTGATATAATAATGTTGATGGGCTCACCTCCAGAGAAACGAGTCGTAAATATACATCTAACGCAGAAATTTTATGTTTTTTTGAAAATGTGAAAAAATACAAATAGAAAATAAAAACGATGGTATTTGGAATATAAAATGAACCTGTCTTATTTATATATGATCTGTTGTTATTGCTTGACAATCATCGAGCTGAATCGTTTTTGAAGAGAATACTAATTAAATGGTACTGATAGAATATGTCAATACATGTCATAATCAATATATATATATATATATATATATATATATATATACACATACATACATACATACATACATACATATACATATATATTATATTAGATATTATATATATTATATATATATATTATATATATATTATATATATATACATACATATATATATATATATATTATATTAGATATTATATATATTATATATATTATATTATATATATATATATATATATATATATATATATATATATATATATTAACTCAACGAAATCTACGAATACATAATAATAGGGTTAGAAGCCCAAGATAACATAAGAGGCTAAATGGTAAGAACCTATCCAGTTTCGATTAACAATAAAATAAAGATCATTTATTGAAACAAACACTCTATCAAATCCTAGACAACACCTAATGGATAGGGTTAGACACCCATTCATTAGTTTAGGAGACTACACTGTACATACTAGCAAATGTATGCTCAATCCGGTTGCATTTCTTTTCATTCTTTTAGCTGAGAGAATGATATGATGGTGAGAGAATTACATATACTGACCCCCAAAAGACTGACTGAAAGGATGATATTATGACGAACGAACACTTTCAACCCCCAAGATAAGGTCGAAATAGACTATTATGTATACAACCTAAATGTGCATCTAATTCATCGCATCTTCAAATTTATACATGCTCTGCTTAATTGGACATCGAGCTCTCTTATTCGGATTCCTACCGAAACCATTCGAACCAGTATACTATATATATATATATATATATATATATATATATATATATATATATATATATATATATATATATATATATATATATATAATGTGTTCTAATCTACTATTTATAATTGTTGATTTCCATATTGTATTTAATTATATACTAGGTTAGTTTAGGAGGCCATTGTCGCTCAACATATGCGCTGCTTCTTTGAGACGTGTTCCTCTCCGCCTTTCTTCTCTGTCTATAATATTTACTTTGTCCCATAAGAGTAGGTGGTTTCCCTTTCTAATAATTAGTCAGCGTCTCTTCTCGACGCCTCTTCGTTCCGTAGAGTTAGAATAACCTCTCCCAGCCCCACCCGCCCACCCTCCTTCGTGTTGAGTTTGTTTCCCTATCGACAGCCCCTAAATTCCCCCTCTTCACTGGAAAATAAATTGCTTTTTCATGGTACTCCAATCAAAGAAGTTGGCAAAGCTATTTCCCCCCAGTTCTGTCGGGCAAACATTGAATTGGTCATTTTCTACTGGCGCTGTCTCCAGGGAGTTGCTACACACGGTCGGCACCCCTCTCCTAATAACGGTCGATTTTTTTTTAAGCAATCAGTTAACACAACAGAAATGGTACATTAATCGACGTTAGCAAGTGTGTGCACCCTCCGGACGCAAATAGTTAATAGGTTTTCTGAATTCAGATTTTTTTTAAAAATCCACCTCTTTTTAGCTGCGTTCACGCATATATGTGAGAAGCACTGTCCGTCGGTCGATCGGTCCCTCATGATTCCGGTTGAAATAGAGTTTTCATCGCTAAACGCACAGATTGAATGGACGCATATAATTTTACATGTGTCTAATTATCACTATAAAAGGTTATGTCTGTTGGTCTGTCACGCTGAGTTTGAAATAACGTTTTTGTTGGTCTGTCACACTGTAGTTTGAAATAACGTTTTTGTTGGTCTGTCACACTGAAGTTTGAAATAACGTTTTTGTTGGTCTGTCACACTGAAGTTTGAAATAGCGTTTTTGTTGGTCGGTCACACTGTAGTTTGAAATAACGTTTTTGTTGGTCTGTCACACTGAAGTTTGAAATAGCCTTTTTGTTGGTCTGTCACACTGAAGTTTGAAATAGCGTTTTTGTTGGTCGGTCACACTGAAGTTTGAAATAACGTTTTTGTTGGTCTGTCACACTGAAGTTTGAAATATCGTTTTTTTTGGTTGGTTACGTTAAAGTTTGAAATAGCGGTTTGTTGGTCTGTCACACTAAAGTTTGAAATAGCTTTTCTGTTGGTCGGTCACACTAAAGTTTGAAATAACATTTCTGTTGGTCTGTCACACTGAAGTGTGAAATAATGTTTTTGTTGGTCTGTCACACTGAAGTGTGAAATAATGTTTTTGTTGGTCAGTCACACTGAAGTTTGAAATAACATTTTTGTTGTTCTGTCACACTGAAGTGTGAAATAGCGTTTTTGTTGGTCAGTCACACTGAAGTTTGAAATAATGTTTTTGTTCAAGTTTTAAACAGAATTTTCGTTGATCTGTGATGCTTAAGTTTGAAATAACGATTTTGTTGGTCAGTCATGCTTATGTTTCAAACAAAATTTTCGTTTATCTGTTGGTTCGTAATGCTTATGTTTTAAATAGAATTTTAATTGATCTGTCATGCTGAAGTTTTTGGTAGTGTCACATAATTATTTAATTTTTTAAAGTCATTTAATCAATGTAAACTTATACATTGAATGGTGTGTTTCTGTTACGCGCGTCTCTACAACTGACTGGTGTAATGCCGTTAAAACAAAAGCTGTCTGGGAGGCTTTATTAATAAAGAGGGAATTCCACAACACCGCGACTTAAAATGGAGAAGGATTTATTGAGTCTCCCCGCAAATTAAGTTATAATTAAGTCTCATAGCTGCCGAATCATATCGGTCACAAATGATCGGCTAGTTGCAGAAATAGGAAGAGAAGGGGGAGAAACAGATAGAGTTTATTATAAGTAAAACGCATTGTTTAATTATCTTTTCGTTTCGTTACACCATTTTTAATACGTCTTGTCGCTTAGTCGCTCCTGCCAAGACTGCTCGAATATCATCTCAGAAATATGTCGCCTTTCAACATATAACGTCACGTCCGCCTACGTATCATCGGCTTCTATTCTCACGATCTTGGTATATCTTAACTTTACTGAATCCTTCGTGAAACCGCTAATACCCGCCTCTGCTAATATGTACTAGCTAATATATCTACCAGAAAACCTAGCAACTCCCGTATTTAAAAATAGCATTTTTGTTGGTGTTTTTTTGGGTGGGGGGTCGTTTTGTTTTTCTTACTAATGAGTCGCCGCTTATCAAGGGCCATGGGCCACTTGAGGATAAGAGTTAAAGAGACGATGAGCGCCACCATGCGATGATTAGAAACAACCAGTGGAATGGGCAAAAGATTTCTTGAGATAAATTGTTTTTTCAAGAGGACGACTCAACAAGTATTTGTTTGCATTAGACTTGAAGACGACCATGTTGTAGTAGACTGGGAAGCAGTTTCGTGGTATCGTGTGCTATAGATGGGACGCTCTAGGAAAAACTTTGTCTATGGAAATTCCGCTTGCTCTTTCGTACAGATAGAGAAATGGAAGTTCTCTGTTGTAGTTGTGGCTAGACGAGTTTTTATTGTGAATTTTTTACAGGGTGAACCATAGATTGGAGCTCAGTCGAGCACCTACCATGAAAATAATGATACAGTAGTGAAAGGCTAGCTACATCTCTTCTGTGTGAAAAGGGGTGCAGGGAAGAGAATAGATAATCCCCTACTAGATTGCGAAGTCGATTCTGTACCCTGGCAAGGCAAGAAAGAGTACTCCGAGCGGCACCTACCCAGATACGATAGCAGTACTCCATCTTAGGGCGTATCTGGCTCTTATACAGGTAGAGGATTGCGTCAGGAGTGAGGTACCTTCTGGGGCGATAGAATGATCCAACCGTTTTTCTATCGACTTTAGCTTCAGATTTGATGTAAGTCTTCCATTTCAGGTCTGGAGTAAAAGCTTCCATAAAGATAGAGCCATTCGTTTCAACAGCGGAGGGGGGGATCGGGATCCGAGCGTTGGTGGTGAAAAGAGAAAAGCTTGGTTTTGGAGGCGTTAAAAGTAACACGCCACTCTCCCCATTGCACCACGTGCTCCAAGTCTGAAGAGAGATAATCCAAAAGATATTGGTCATCAGTGCTCTTCGAGGTGCTGCCATAGATAGTTGTGTCGTCTGCATAGATGCCAACGAATAATTTCAGGATATGATTTAGAAGATAATTTATGAAGATTAGGAAGAGGGTAGGGCCAAGAATGGATCCTTGAGGTACACCGGCATTGGTCTATTATGCTTTAGTTTGAAATAACTGTTTCATCGCTAAAAACGCAGATTGAACGAATGCATCGTAATAATATCCGCTTGTTTATTGTTGTATGACTCCCCCCACCCCACCCTCTAACCGCAGATTCTTTTCGTTAAGATTTAAAGTACATATAATATGGGGCTTCAGGCTTACATTTAAAATTGAAGTATGGTTTTGCTTCCAGGGATTACCTCCTACTCGGTATAACCTGAAGTGCCCTTGTCAGTGGGTGCCGATGGGTCCGATCCGAACTATTCGTAACCTTCGCGACTTTGTAATTTTATGTGTCAAATATGGCAATGAAATGTTTGGTAAGACGTATATATATTTTATTTTGTAGGTGGCAAGTAGGATTGTATTGATAACCGCCGCCGTCATCTTGTTGGTCCTGTCCATAGTGGGCAAGGTGGCGGCCATTTTGGCCACCATCCCAGACCCGATCATCGGCGGTATCTTCATTGTCACGGTTGGCATCATGACATCCGTGGGTCTGTCGACCCTTAGTGGCGTCACTCTCAATTCACGCAACACACTTATCCTGGGCGTTGCCCTTGGTCTTGGTATTTTGTCACCAACTTGGATGAAAGATAATCCGAATGGTATCAACACGGGTAAGCAGTTTTCGTCTTTCGTTTAAACAAGCAAAATGATTATTAAAAATGTGGAGTAATTCTACTTTTTTAGGCCATTACGTGTGAACACCCTGAAAAACTTGACGGAAAGAAGAAAAAAAGAAGAAAAAATTATTTTAAAATTTTAAGTAGGGGATCAGTTTCGTATATAAATTCAACGCAAAATGATCCTCCATTTCCGGGCCATTCTAACGTTTTAGAGTTGTTAACTAATTTTTTGTGCAAAACTCTAAGTCCGACTGGAAAGGTCATAAAACCACACGTAATCGCCTAAAAAGTAGAACTCCTTTCCCCAAAAAAAGAAATCGCGCGGAATTTATCTCAATAAAAAAAAACAGTTGTTAACTGCCCTAAAACGTTAGAATAACCCGGAAATATGGGATCATTATACGTGAAATTTATATGTGAAACTGAACCCCTATTCTAAATTCGAAAATTATGTTTTTCTTTCTTGTTTTCTTTCCGACAATTTTTTTAGGATGTTCAGACACAATTGCCTAAAAAGTAGAATTGCATTTTTTTTTGGGGGGGGGGGGTAGATGAGTGTTAATCTACAATAATACCAAAAATGAAATTTAAAGAAAAATTAAAGCGAACAAATAAGATTGTTATACGTATTAAACACAATTTTAGACATTAACTTCTGGGGGATTCTAAAAATAATGCCGCTCGGCACTATTCAAAAGCAACGTATTACTGCATAAAACTATTATATTTAATATTTTTCTTGACAACAGTAGTTATAGAAATTGTAATCGTACACATGAAATGCTGAAAAGCATCTCATCACATTGGAATTCTAATATGGCTGATATAAATAAATCGTGCATGGGGCGAAGGGAGATTATCGTTTCTAATATACCACAAGGGAGATAACTCCAAATGTAATAATAAAAATGCAAATAAAAACACGCTTTTTACTTTTTTCCATTTTGTAAAAAATGTTAGGGGACGGTATTATATCTCTTGTGCCATATTATACTTTTTAGATAAAAAGCCTAATAAGGTTTGAAATAGCTTTTATGTAAATAATTTAAAGAATAAACAGGATGTATTCAGAGATTATGGTAACACAATTTATTTCAGGGACATTTTAGTGTCGATTTGACGGAAGATTTAAGAGAATTTGATATGTAATTTGGCATGATGGTCTTCTCATGAAAATTAAATCATACGGTATTACTGTACAGCTATTTAGTATAATCAGATCCTTTTTAGTCGAAAAAAAGGTCCAGGTTGTCCTTGATTGTCGCACATCTAACCAAAATGACATTAATGCGAGTGTGCCCCAAGGGTCGATCCTTGGACCGTTATTATTCCTGATCTTTATAAACGACATCCCTGATGCAATTATGTTCGAGATTGGTATATTTGCTGATGACACCACGCTCTATACCCGACATGATAGAAAAACGAACACACGCACATCAAAGGCAATGGCTGAATCCCTAAAAAAATGGCCTCCGGTCTGTGGTCGAATGGGGACATAAGTGGATGGTAACATTTAATGCTACTAAGACAAAGCTCCTGCCCTTCAAAAATTATAAGAAAATCTTTCAACCACCGATTGGCATTGCTAATAGCACCCTACCTGAGAGTTCGTCATTCAAACTACTAGGGCAAATTTCACAGATAACATGCCTTGGAACAAATACACAGAAGATATTGCCGAGGCTGATGCAAGGAAGATGGGCTCCCCTCTACCAGGCTAGAAAACTTCTCACACCTGCCAGTATCCTATATCTCTACGAAGCCACCAGTCGACCATGCATGGAGTATTATTGTCGCATCTGGGCGGGTGCACCAAATGCTAGCCTCTCCCTCTTAGACAGGGTCCAAAAAAGAATCTCTAATCTAATAGGTCCATCACTATCAAGCATACTCCAGCCTCTGTTCCATCGCCGCAATGTTGCATCACTGTGGTTGCTTTAAAAGTACTTTAATGGAATGTGCTCCAACAAATGTGCTGCACTAGTGCCCCTCTACGTAAATACACCCGACCAACCCGACAATTAGATGAATCCCATCTCTTCACTGTTGAGGTCCCCAAATACCGGAGAGCTTTCTACTCTAATAGTTTCTTTGGTCGTACTGCTAGCCTTTGGAATTCCCTTCCTGCTTTCTGTGTCCCTAACCGTACTAACATACAAACATTTAAAGGTAATGTAAACAAGCGTCTCGCTGCAAAACTCCCCATATAGGATTTCCCTAATTCACAGTAGTCCCGACGTCTCGGTGGCACTGTGCTTTGTTTTATGCGAACTTAAGTAAAAAGAAAAATGTATATCAATATTGTATATTCTGTGAGATTTCTCCTTTTTTTAACCTCGCATGCGATTATTGATTACAACAAGAGATACCGAAAGAAGGACAATAAATAACTACTGCTTTTTTTTAATTGGAATATCTGGTAATATTTCTGAAAATCTAATATATAGAATTAAGTTAGTCGAATTTTCGAAATTAGATATAAATAGCATTGCATCTGACGTATCGATGTTTCATTCTGTCTAATGCTTTTCTTTTGTTGAACGTTAGTGCATGTTGCTGTTAAAAAACAATACATGTTCATTCGATTTAATTATTTTGCGAATACAATTTATCCTTCTCGGAATATTTTTTGCGAGAAGGCCATGTTTCTTTTCAGCAGCAAGTGTAAATTACATATGGCAGCCATTTTTACTATCAGCAGCAAATTTTGTTATTAATAGTAAATACATTCTTTCTGTTATTACTACTAAATAACTTTTTTAAACATTATATCTTTATTCCAATATATTATTACAAATAGGTAATATCTGAAAACTTTTACATTTCGATATCGAATCAGGCCATAAGACACGTCCTTCTTATCTGCATCGGTATCTGCAGAAAAAATACCTCATATCACACTACCTACTTCCATTACAGAAACGGCAACGGTTAACGGCAATGGTACGGCTTCACAATTATTTTAACTAAGATAACACTTTTTTTAATCTCGGAACTAATACTCCGGTTATTTATAAATTGATGCCAGCCTTAGGTTTAATAATCTCGCATGTTGATTTCGGTTTCAGCTTACTGCTTCCGTGATTCAATCGTTTATTTACTTTCTGCTCCCTGCTTTTTCTCTAATTTTATGTTAGCTTTCATATATATATATATATATATATATATATATATATATATATATATATATATATATATATATAGTCTAAAGAAGCCTTGAGTCATTTTGAACAAAGAAAGATAATGCTGTTTAAATTACCAGAGAAACTAACTAAATCCAAGATATCGCGGACTTAGAATTTGCATAAGCTGACCCACCATTGGAAAATTCATAAATAAAAAAGGGGATTCAAGTATCTAACAGTGAAAAAAAAACAAGGGGCCTTAGCTTAAGCATGAAATATTAAAACGAGGATCATAAGCTGTTTACTATGTAACAGTTTCGGAAATTTAAAAACAGGACAGTTATAATATTCATGGCTCGCCAATGGTACTGATTAAACGACCATTTCCCCAATAATTAAGTGTAGAAATAATTCAGCTTTAATTTCACTAATATATACATAAATAAATAATAATAATAATAATAATAATAATAATAATAATAATAATAATAATAATAATAATAATAATAATAATAATAATAATAATATATTACCCTTAAGACTACCGTGTGATGTGGTAATTTGCATATTAAATAACATTAATAATAATAATAATAATAATAATAATAATAATAATAATAATAATAATAATAATAATAATAATAATAATAATAATAATACTATCAAAACACTACACCCACGAACCATTCTGCGATATGGTAGCTAGCAATAGAAGTTGCATAATTTTTTTTAAAAGCTTAAGTACCTTAGGTACCAGATAGGCAAGTAGATAAGAGGAAGGAAACCTAGCCATATATATATATATATATATATATATATATATATATATATGTGTGTGTGTGTGTGTGTGTGTGTGTGTGTGTGTGTGCGTGTGTGTGTATATGGTAAAAAATTTAATGAGGACAACAAAGACGTCGTATGTTTTATTACTAGACATGATAAATTAAAATAATAAAACAATGAAAATGCTATTATTTTCATTTATATTTATCATCTCTACCAATAAAAAATACGGTCTGTTTATTGCCACCATATATATACGAGGCCTGTCTAAAAGTTATCCGACCTTAAGCCAATAAAAATATTTCAAATACGTGACAGGGTTGGGACCCTAATCCCCTTCAAAGTAGGCCCCTTGTGCTTGCACACACTTAGCTCACCGATCTATCCACTGCCGGAAACACCTCTGGAAGTCTTCTTTTAAAATGGTGTTCATCTCCGCCGTCGCGTTTCGTATTATCTCTTCTCTCGTCTCAAAACGGAAACCTTTCAGTCGCGTCTTCAATTTTCGAAACAACCAGAAGTCGCAAGGAGTAATGTTTGGAGAGTAGGGAGGTTGGTGAACGACTGAAATTCCATGTTTTGCAAAGAAATATTTGATCAATTGGGATGAATGTGCGGGGGCGTTGTCGTGATGCAGTTGCCAGTTTTCGTCGTTCACATGTCTGGTCTTTTGCGCCGAACCGCGTCACATAGACGCCGGCGAACATCTTGATAGTACTCCTTTGTCGCTGTTTGTCCTTCCGGTATGTTTTCGTGATGCACAATTCCACGGATATCAAAGAAGACAGTAAGCATCACCTTGATTTTGCTTCGCACCTGTCACGCATTTTTTTTGGGGGGGGGGGGGCTTGGAGATTCGGGATGCTTCCATTGCGATGACTGTCTATTTGTTCCTGGGTCGTACCCGTACAACCCAGGATCAGTGTTGGTGGTTTCCTGGAGGTCCTGTGCAATTTGAAAACGGAAGTCCTTTTGTTCCTACGACAACAACTTGCGCAAAAATTTCGCAGCCACTTTGTGCATGTTCAAATCATCACGCAAAATTGCATGTGCGGAATCTTTACTCACATCGCTATCTTGGGCGATCCCCCACACGGTTGAACGACGATCTTCCATCACCAAATTTCACACCCTCTCAACAACAGCTGTACTCCGGGCAGTTTGGGGCCTGTCAGAAAGCTGCTTACTCTCTGTTGATGTGCGGCCATTTTTTAATCGGTTGAACGACTAGTTAATTTGTGTTACACCCATCGCATCTTCTCCAAACACCTGCTGAATCTTATGAATTGTTTTTCTTTGAGAATCACCAAGCTTTTGACAAAATTTGACGCAGTACCTTTGCTCAACACGTTCAGTCATCTTAAGAGAATCAATAATCCGATGAACATGTTGTGTAGCACCTCAGTCAACAACCGACAAACAGCGACTAACGCGCAGAAAGGCGGTGATAAAATTCACACATGAGCATGAAGATGTCTTCCTTCACTATGTAAAGTGACGCCGCCCTATCGTCTCTATTTCCAACGGAAAAAATAACGGTCGGATACTTTTTGGACAGGATATATATATATATATATATATATATATATATATATATATACAGGGTGGGCAAAAATAAGGGTCCTATTTTTAAAAATTCATAACTTTTTTATTTATTGATTTTTTTTTTTTTTTTTTAGAATAAGTAAAGGACCCCTTCCGAAGCAAGCATGAGCCGTATTAGCCCTAAGGAACGAACCCTCATTTAGAAAACATTATTTTTGCTTAAAAAACTCAAAACAGTGTAAAAAACAATACTTTAGTTTTTGTAAGTTTTAAGAAGTGTTTTTCGGCTAAAATTTGTTTTGTTTATTTCAAAAAATCTCGGAAGGGTCAGTCTACACACACATAAAGTTTGGTGAGTTTAACTTTCATTTTGTGGAAGTTATTCAAATTCAAGTTATTCAAATTTAAAGATAGGACCCTTATTTTGGCCCACCCTGTATATATATATATATATATATATATATATGTATATATATATATATGTATATATATATATATATATATATATATATGTATATATATATATATATATATATATATATATGTATATATATATATATATATATATATATATATATATATATATATATATATATATGTATATATATATGTATATATATATATATATATATATATATATATATATATATATATATATATATATATATATATATTATAGAAACCACATCAAGTGTAGGGTACAAATTCTCTCACATTCAGCTCTAATCCTACATTGTCGAGCTATTGGAAAACTTTGTTATAAAAAATTATATATATATATATATATATATATATATATATATATATATATATATATGGCCGGGCGTTGTTCTTGGACAAAGGGTTAAACCCATGTGGGGTCCCCCGACCAAAGGTTGTGGGAGAGATGCCTTTATAGCGGCATGTCATTCCCACTGTTCGAAGTGGCCCTACCACGTGTGGATAAAATTCACAGAATAAAACAAACAAAGGGAAGAAAGAAAACATTATTAGTATATCTGAAATTATATAAGAAAGAAAGCGAAGGAATAATAATGCTACACACAAGAATGGTATTTTGTAAAATCAACAAACCAATGTATTTGACTAAGACATTTTGTAGAGCTATCAGTTACAGAGTTAATTTTTAAGGAGTGGAAAGTTCTGTTTGTTCGAATGTGTAAGAGTGAAATGTTCGGTTTGTTTAAGTTCGTGTTTCGTGTATTTTTTGTGGCAATTGTAATGGTGTGTGTTTGACGGAATAGTTCGTTATTCGTGGTAGGAATTAAAAGAGATTACCTACTTTTTTACTTTTGCCACCCCCACCTCCTCGGTCGAGCCGGTGGGGGTCGACGATCTCCTCTGCGTGCGTTCGGCTGGAAAGCGGGAAAGAAAAAGAGAGAAAAGAGAGTGTGTGACTTGTTTTATAGGGAGTCAAATCACGCGTTGTCAAGCTGACCTGTTGGTCCCTGATTGGCCGGAATCTTCGGACAACGTTCTTTCACGAGATAACCTCTTCTTCTCTAGCTCAGAGACGAAGAAGGGTTGAGCAAAGAAAGAAAGAGAGAAAAGAAGTCGCAACAAATATCCCTTGGCCGGTAGTAGCGTCTGCTACATTTCATTATTTACCTTTTTCTGATTCTTCTACGTAAAGAAGCATTTGGTGTTGCGCTGTTGAACACATTTAATTCAACGCAGGATTTTTTTGGCTAAAATTATTCGCTGCTGATCTAACAGACAACTAAACATTGCGCTCATTAGTGTAACGAATAGACTTTCGTTAGTTTTCGTTACAACTCTTACTCTTTCTTCCGCTAATTCATTTACTATTTTTTACTTAATGTCCCATAAATTTCCATTAAACGCAGCTTTGACGTATACATATATTTTCCAATTTAATTACTTATTTCAGTTTTTAATATGACGATGCGATGAGAAAGGCATTTGGCGTTAGACTGATAAACAAATTTCAAACAACGCGATTTCAAATTCGAGATAGTCATTCGCTGATGATGATAACGACAAATAAAAAAAAAGTACTTTAACTTCTGAATTCTGAAAGTGCGCAAAAGTCTCTTTCTAAATATAGGAAATTATGTGGGGGGGGGGTCTAATATTTTTTCATTCGATTAAAACAAAAAACGGTGTTTTTAATTCCATTTTTAAATGAGAAAGATAAACACAAGTCACGTGTGTACTTCTACATATATAGATAGATAGATAGATAGATAGATAGATAGATAGATAGATAGATAGATAGATAGATATTTTTCTTCATTTTTGATACATGAAATTAAACATTTTTTTGAATTCCTGTTTCATTAACGTGGATTTTAACTGTTCATTTCTAAACAGAAAATTCAGTGCATTGTTTCTAATATTTGTTTTCATTCGATTTAAATAAAAAAGCGTTTCTTTTATTTTAATTTTTATACGAGAAAAGCAAATGCACGTCACATTAGTACTTTGAAATATATAAAATTATATAGTGTTTATAATTGTTTAATATATAAAATGATATAGTGTTTATAATTGTTTAATATATAAAATTATATAGTGTTTATAATTGTTTAATATATAAAATTATATAGTGTTTATAATTGTTTAATATATAAAATTATATAGTGTTTATAATTGTTTAATATATAAAATTATATAGTGTTTATAATTGTTTAATATATAAAATTATATAGTGTTTATAATTGTTTAATATATAAAATTATATAGTGTTTATAATTGTTTAATATATAAAATTATATAGTGTTTATAATTGTTTAATATATAAAATTATATAGTTTTTATAATTGTTTAATATATAAAATTATATAGTGTTTATAATATTTTGCTACATGAAAATAAATACTTCTTGAAATTCCTATTACAGTCACGTAAATTATTTCGAGTTTAATAAGTTTTTGTATCTCTTTTGTGCCAGGTAGGCATAATAAATAAATATGAAAAATAATACATTAATGAATTTTAAAAAATAGTTTGGTTACGTGTGTCTGTTTTGCGGCATATCGACACTTTTTAGATTATTTAATGCTGAAAGGAAGCGACGGTAGTTCAGTGGTTGGTTACCTATACAGACTGTGAGAACTCGACGTGTCGTATCAGAACCATTGCATCACTTTCACTAACACAATTAGGAAAGATACTGACCTATCTGGAAAACGCAGCTGTCAAACCTGACATTGTCATATGGAACAAGAGAGAGTAGCAACTTTGGTTTAGGTCAGTGTCCCTAATGATGGGGGCCTAAACAGAGCTGAAAGGGAGAAAATAACAAAATATCATGGTCTAATGTATGATATGAAAAGAAACTGGAACCTCAAAGCGATGTCCATCATTCCAGTTATCATAGGAGCCACTGGACTCATGAAGAAGAACTTGAAAAAGTATTTAACAAGTATACCTGGTGAACCAAGTGCAAGAGAAATCCAAACAACTGCACTCAAGGGAACAGCCAGAATCCTGAAAAGAGCTCTCGGTCGTAGTCTGAAAATAGCGGGTGGTCGTATGGCATTTGGAAGAATGCCCCGTCTCCAGCAATTGAATGAACAGAAAAATGGGGGCGGCATTAGCCGATGGGGCCGCCTCAGGCCAAATTTAAGGGAGTGTTTGGCATTAGCCGGTGGGGGCGCCTCAGGTCAAATTGAAGGGAGAGGTTTACGGCGTTTACCCGGTGTGAGCGCCTCAGGCCAAATTTAAGGGTAGGGTTACGGTGTTTACCCGGTGTGATCGCCTCAGGCCAAATTTGAGGGGAGAGTGTCGGCATTCGCCGGTGTAAGCGCCTCAGGCTAAATTTGGGGGGGGGGGGAGTTTCGGCATTCGCCGGTGTGACACCTCAGACCAAATTTTTTGGGGGGGGGGAAGAGTGTCAGCATTCGCCAGTGGGACACCTCACGCTAAATTTTTTGGGTGGAGACCGTCGGCATTCGCTGGTGTGAGCGCCTCAGGCCAAATTTTGGGGTGGGGGAGTGTCGGCATTCGCCGGTGTGATCGCCTCAGGCCAAATTTGAGGGGAGAGTGTCGGCATTCGCCAGTGAAGCGCCTCAGGCCAAATTTGGGGCGGGGGGGTGTCGGTATTCGCCGGTGTAAGCGCCTCAGGCCCAATTTTTGAGGGAGAGAGTTTCGGCATTCGCCGGTGTGAGCGCCTCAGGCCAAATTTTTTTTGGGGGAAGAGTGTCGGCATTCGCCAATGGCGCACCTCACGCTAAATTTTTTTGGGGGAGACAGTCGACATTCGCCGGGTAAGCGCCTTACGCCAATTTTGGTATGGGGAGTGTCGGCATTCGCCGGTGTGATCGCCTCAGGCCAAATTTGAGGGGAGAGTGTCGGCATTCGCCGGTGGAGCGACTCAGGTCAAATTGGGGGGGGGGGAGTGTCATCATTCGCCGGTGTAAGCGCCTCAGGCCAAATTTTTTGGGGGGACCGTCGGCATTCGCCAGTGTGAGCGCCTCAGGCCAATTTTTGAATGAGGAATGTCGGCATTCGCCGGTGTGATCGCCTCAGGCAAATCCTAGATAGATTTGTATAATATTTTAACACTATTTACGCTTCTTTTCGGAATATTGTGCAGATGAACAGGCGGGGTAATCAGTAAGAGTGATTTTAGTAGTGCTCTGGATGCCTCCTTGATTTTCTAAGTACTCGGCGTTGTCTTGGAGAAAAGTGCTCAATATCCTAGATAGAGCTGCTGCAGTGATAGATTTGTATAATATTTAAACACCATTTACGCTTCTTTTCGGAATATTGTGCAGATGAAAAGGAGAAGGAATCAGTAAGAGTGATTTTAGTAGTGCTCTGGATGCCTCCTTGATTTTCTAAGTACTCGGCGTTGTCCGGGAGAAAAGTGCTCAATATTCTAGTTTCAGCTGCTGTAGTGATAGATTTGTATAATATTTTAACACCATTTACGCTTCTATTCGGAATATTTTGCAGATGAAAAGGTGGGGGAATCAGTAAGAGTGATTTTAGTAGTGCTCTGGATGCCTCCTTGATTTTAGAGTATTCGGCGTTGTCCGGGAGAAAACTGCTCAATGTCCTAGATAGAGCTACTGTAGTGATAGGTTTGTATAATATTTTAACATCATCTACGCTTCTTTTCGGACTATTGTGCAGATGAGTGATTTTAGTAGTGCTCTGGAAGTCTCCTTGATTTTCTAAATAGTCGGCGTTAACCGGGAGAAAAGTGCTCAATGTCCTAGATAGAGCTACTGTAGTGATAAGTTTGTATAATATTTTAGCACCGTCTACGTTTCTCTTCGGACTATTGCGCAGATGAAAAGGAGGGGAAATCAGTAACAGTGATTTCAGTAGTGCTCTGGAGGCCTTCTTGATTTTCTAAATACTCGGCGTTGTTCGGGAGAAAAGTGCTCAATATCCTAGATAGAACTACTGTAGTTATAGGTTTGTATAGTATTTTAATGCCATCTAGAATTCTCTGACGTCATAGTAATAGGTACATGACGTCATCGTTATAGGTTTGAAATTTTTTTTTCAACCTACTCATTCTTGTGCACGTCGTTCTTGGCCTTTTGGCTAAGATCAAAGTGTAGTATCTGTTCCGATGGATACTGCACCCCATAGACTGGTATTGTCTTGGCCTTCTGGGCTTGATTTACGCCGGTCTATGCGTCTGTCCTGTGCAGTTCTAGGAGGTCCACCCTCCCAGGCTTTGCCTCCCCTCTTTGGGGAGGAGTAAGTTTATTGCTTACTGCCTGAGGCGCCCTTACCGGGCTGCCCAGGCAATTTTTAAACCCCACTTTCCCGACCCGACCTTGGGTCACATCTTACTTGTGGGAGTAAGATAAAAACTGGCCTTGTGCCTAACTCCTGGAGAGGAGTAAATCAATACTCATTCTTGTGCACAGTAATAGGTATAAGACGTCATCGTTATAGGTTTTGAATTTTTTTTAAATATTTTAACGCCATCTAGGATTCTCTGACATCATAGTAATAGGTACATGACGTCATCGTTATAGGTTAAATTTTTAATGCTTCTGCAGTATAAGCACCAGGGGTGCTTCTACAATATAGGACCCGGAGGTTTCTGCAGAATTTAAATTAAAAATATTTCTATGTTGAAAAAAAAATTGGGGTGGGGGTAAAAAAAAAAATTTTCTTTTAAACAAAAATTATTTATATGTATGGGGGATGGTAAAAAAATTGGGCGGGGTGCAAAAAAAAATTTTTTTTTTTCATTTTAATTAAAAATATTTCTATGTATGGGGGAGGATGAAAAAAAATTGGGGGGGGGAGTAAAAAAAAATTTTTTCTTTTTTCTTTTTTGAACTAAAATTATTCCTATGTATGTAGGAGGATACAAAAAAAATTTGGGAGGGGGGGACAAAAAATTTCTTTTTTCTTTAGTTAACTAAAAATATTTCCATATATGAAAGTGCCACAACATGAATGAACACTATTTTGCTTTCCTGACACGACAGCGGCACATTAATATGAGTCCTTGGGTATGCGAACTGGGCTGGAGATAGGTACATATATAGTGTGTGCACCCTTGCAGAGATAGGTAAGTATATAGTATGCGCACCAGGGCGGCTATAGGTACGAATACAGTATGTGCACCGGGGTGGCAATAGGTACCTATATAGTAGTGCATAGGAGTGGCGACAGGTACGTATATAGCATGTGCACAGGGACGGCAATAACTACGTATATAGCATGCACACCGGGGTGGCGATCGGTATGTATTAAGCATCCGCACCGGGGCGGCGATAGGTACGTATTTAGCATGCGCACCGGGGCGGTGATAGGTACTATTTAGTACGTGCACCGGGGCGGTGATAGGTACGTATATAGCATGCACACCGGTGCGGCGATAGGTACGTATATAGCATGCACACCGGTGCGGCGATAGGTACGTATTTAGCATTCGCACCGGGGCGGCGATAGGGACGTATATAGTATGAACACCGGGGCAGAGATAAGTACCTATATAGTATGTACACCAGGGTGGAGATATGTACCTATATAGAAAGCGCAGACAGAGGTGGTACTTTTTAAAAAATATGTCATACTTTTGCCTTAGGCAACGTAAGAGGAATGGTGGGGAAGAAACAGCTTTCGCAAAAGACAAAATGAGAAAGTAGCGGTTAAATGGGGCGACCAGGGAAGAGAAAAGTAGAAAGATAAAGAGATGGCTATAGAGCGAGGGAGAGAAATATTAGTTTGAATATAAAGATGTTACAAACGCGATTTTTCTTCAATTATATGTTTTTATGACCCCGAGCAACGCCGGGTAGCCCCACTAGTTATATAGTAGATGATATTGATAGAATTAAAAATTTGTTTTTGAAGCACACAAACGGAAAATTTCCATAAATGGCTGGCTATTAAGAATCAAATATCAATCTCACATAAAGTTAACAATAAATAAAAACAGAAAGCGACCGCAGGCAAAGTCTAGACGTAAATGAAATGAAAGGTATCATTAAGTGGTCCAGCTACCCTAGAGTGTGTGTGTGTGTGTGTGTGGGTACATTTAATTATAGGCAGAAATAAAATTAAGTATAATAAATAAAGAAATCACTATATAACAAAATAACAAAGGAGAAAAATGAAAGTTTTAGTACTTTTCTGTATTAGTGAGTCACTTTTTATCAAGGCGCAAAGGCTACTCGAGGATAAGAGTTAATGAGAGGATTGCAGACGAAGAATGAAACTGGTCACAATCTGATTATTTAAGAGAACGGCTCAACAAGAATTTGTTAACATTGGACTCGAAAACGACCATGTTGTAGTCAGCTGGAAAGCAACCCTGTGCTATTGTGTTCCACGGACGGGTAGTTCTTGAAAATAAACTTTGTTCATCAAAGCTCCATTTAGCTGCAGGTACACAGAGGAAGAAAGGAAAATTATTTAGAATGGTTGTAGCTAGACGAGTGTTTGCTGTGAATGCTTTACAGGAGGAAACCAGAGATTAGAGCTTAATCGAGCAAGTACTATGAAAATAACGATAGAGTAACTTACGCAGAGAAAACTTTTGGGATATGATTAAATTTTTCCATATTTGTAATGGACACAGTTATTTTATTGGCTAATTTACAGAGATGATTAGTCAATGAAAGTAAACGTTACATAACAGAAAAAGTCTTTAACTGAAAAAGATTATAGTCGGATATAGTATGTAATTTATGAAATCGATGGGAATTTAATAAAAACATTTTGAAGAACACAGATGGAAAATAACTGGCTATTAAGAATCAAATATCAATTTGTCATATGAAATACTATGTAGATCTAAAGATCTAATGTCGGACTCCGAACGATTTTTCTTTATCTATTAAATGTGTATGTCTGTGTTTTGTTTTTTGTTTTTTCTTTTTTTCTCACGGATAAATTTTTCTCCCCAGGAAATTTTGAACTCGACCAGATTATAAAGATTATTCTTGGAACAGACATGTTTATCGCAGCCATTATCGCCGCCATATTGGATAACACAATTCCAGGCAAGTGACGCCATTTAATTGCTCATTAACCATATTAGGATTTATCTTCTTTTCATAAGGTCTTTAGCAGACTTGATCCGAAGTGTTAACGCATAATCTTAAGATGTGTCCATTCAATCTCCGCATTTAGTGATGACAATGCAATTTTAAACTTGAGCGTGACAGACCAACAACAATTCTATATAAAACTTAGACGTGACAGACAAACGCAAATGTGATTTCTAACTGGGAGACTGACAAAAATGATATGTCCAACTAAAGCATGGCTGATGTACCAGCAAAAAAGCTATTTCAAACTTTAGTGTGACAGACCAAATAAAACACTATTTTAAACTTAAGTGTGACAGACGAACGAAAATAATATTTAAACGTAAGCGTGACACACCAACGAAAATGAAATGTTAAACTTAAACGTGACAGAACAACGAATATTTATAATTATACTAAATGTGCAGTAGTCAACGTTTGTTTCTCTAAGGCTATTTTCCTATATACTTTAATAATACAAAATACATGCTAAAATATAACTTAGTTCTGGGATTGAGTTATGTTTGAAAAAATCTGTTTTAATTGTTCTAATTAGCCGTAAATTGTAATTAACTGAACATGTCACCCATCTCTCTCTTAGTTATATATGTATTTCTCTCTCCCTCTCTTATTCTATGTTGATTCAATCAATCTCTAATATTTCTTAATGTCTCTGTGAGCATTTAGAGGAAGAGTGACTAATTTACATACGTGTATCTGTACACACGACAAACACGTATGTAAATTAGATAGCAAAATAAAAAGTATATTTAAGAATAATACTATTACTTATATAAAATAATAATAATAATAATAATAATAATAATAATAATAATAATAATAATAATAATAATAATAATAATAATAATAATAATAATAATAATAATAATTTGCTGCCTGAGGAACAGAAAGGCTGCCGAAAAAGATCACATGGCACCAAAGATCAGCTTCTGAGCGATAAAATGATCCTGAGAAACTGCAAACAAAGAACTACTAACCATATCATGGGGTGGATGGATTATAAGAAAGCATTTGACATGGTCCCTCATTCATGGATACACAAATGCCTGGAGATTTTTGGAATAGCCCCCAACATTCAAACAGCTTTAAAGAATAGCATGAAATATTGGGAAACCAATTTAACTTCATGGGGGTGTGTCATTAGGTAAAGTGAAAATCAGGAGAGGGATTTTCCAGGGTGATAGTATTTCCCCGTTGCTTTTAGTCATTAGTTTGATCCCAATGACCCTTCTCTTACATAATGGGAAGGTGGGATATGGACTTGGGAAAGGACTTCCTACAGTCAACCACTTACTATTCATGGATGACCTTAAAGATTTTGGAAAGAATGAAACCCAACTTGATACCCTAATGAATACGGTTAAATTATTTAGTGACGACATACGAATGGAATTTGGCATCACTAAATGTGCCATTCTTCTTGTAAAAACGGGCAAACTTGTCCACTCAGATGGCCTTGAACTCCCAACAACAGATCTGATAAAGAATGTAAACAGTGAGAGGGGCTACAAATACTTGGGAATACTGGAGGCGGATAAGATTAAAAACAAGGAAATGAAAAACCAGGTCACAGCTGAGTACAGCAGAAAAGTAAGGGTTATTCTTAAATCACACCTCCACAGTCGAAATACAATGTATGCTATCAATGCCAGAGCAGTAGCTATCATTCGATATACTGTCTGTATACTTGACTGGAATGTAGATGAACTAAAATGTTTGGATACCAAAACACGGAAAAAACTTACAATTTATGGAGCTTTTGCAAAGAAAGGAAATGCAGATCGATTGTATCTACCTAGAAAGGAAGGTGGTCGAGATCTACTTAGTGGTGAAGATGTGAATATAGAAGAAGGTTGTCTATAGAAATATATTTCTGAAAGTAATGAGATTCTTCTTCGTAAAGTGAAAAGAGAGGAAATACTAAGAACTGGAGTGAAAAAGAATCAAAGGTTACAAGAGGGAGGATTAAAATTATTCGGAAAGAAACTACACAGTGTATTCTTTAAAAATACTGCATTTAGAGATCATGACAGCTGGAATTGGTTGGTCAGGGGTGATCTTAAAAAGTTCTACTGAGAGCACCTTAATGGCAGCCTAGGAACAAGCCACTCGCACTAGGTCCATCAAACATTATATTGACAAAACTGTAGAATCACCGATATGCTGATTGTGTAATGAAATGGAAGCAACCTTAGTGCATATTGTATCTGAATGCCCAATGCTAGCACAACATCAGTATAAAAAAATGGAGACACGACAAAGTCGCTCAGGTACTACACTGGAATATATGCAAACTTTATGAATTGGACTACAATGAGAAGTGGTATGAGCATAAGCCAGAAGTGTTACAGGAGAACGACAATGTTGAAATTCTTTGGGACATGTGCATACAAACTGATAAGGTTCTTGAACATTCAAAACCCGACTTAATCTTTCTAAACAAAAACAAGAGAACGTGCTTAATTATTGATATAGCCTGCCCCATTCGATACCAGAGTCCAAGAAAAAGAACACAAAAAATAAATATCACGATCTAAAATGGGAATTAGTTAGACTATGGAAATATAAAGAA
Source organism: Sepiola atlantica (assembly GCA_963556195.1). NCBI lineage: Eukaryota > Metazoa > Mollusca > Cephalopoda > Sepiida > Sepiolidae > Sepiola > Sepiola atlantica. The sequence goes on from OY744534.1 coordinate 43,923,201, forward strand.
GTAAAGGTGATTCCCGTTGGAATTGGAACGTTTGGAACCATAAGGAAAAGCCACCAATTTTGCAAAAGGCTTGCCTGTTAGGAACGGCAAAATTGTTAAGGTACAGCTTGAATGTCTAAAGTCAAGGGAATTGACTTGATGTTCAAAAAAGAAAACTCCAACTAAAAACATCCAAAAGTTGAGACTACTATGAAAGAAGAAGAAGAAGAAGAAGAAAACTACATGGACGTTTCATAAGACTCACAAGAGACGAAACCAACGAAAATAGCTGGACATGGCTAAAAAAAGGAAACTTAAACAGAGAAACAGAATCTTTACTGATGGCTGCACAGAACAATGCGATTAGGACTAACTACATTAAAGCTAAAATAGATAAAACCCAGGAAAACAGTAAATGCAGACTGTGTGGACAAAGAGACGAAACAGTAAATCATATAATAAGTGAATGTAGCAAACTTACCCAAAAAGAATACAAGAACAGACATGACTGTGTGGGGAAAGTAATACACTGGGAACTGTGCAAACAACTGAATTTCGAATACACAGACAAATGGTACAAACATAAACCAGAAACAGTAATGGAAAACGATAAATACAAAATCCTCTGGGATATGGATATACAAACAGATAAACTCATACAAGCAAAGAGACCTGATTTTATTATAATCAACAAGAAGGAAAAATCTTGTAAAATCGTAGACTTCGGAGTTCCAGCAGACAACAGAGTGAAGATCAAAGACAAGGAAAAACGAAGTAAATACACAGAACTAGCCAGAGAACTGAAAGGAATATTGAGCATGAAGAAAGTTAGTATAATACTAATAATCGTAGGAGCACTAGGAACAATCAAAAAAAAACTGGAGAAAAGACTAGGAGAAATTGGAATCAAAGGGACCATCGAAACCATACAAAAGATGGCAATGATCAAAACAGCTGCAATCTTAAGGAAAATCATCGAATGCGAGAACCAACCCGCATAAGCTACAAAGGGTAACCAGTTACAAGGAATTTACAACAGGGAGAAAACAAAACCACACGAAGAACATCACAACACGAACCAAGGAACAGAAACATCACTTCATAATCTCCCCCCCCCAATAAATTACACCAGCCTCAGCTATCACTACACAAAAATGAACCAAGGAACAGAAATTACAAGAAACATTTTAAATTAATTAAATTTTTTTTTTTTAATGGTGCCGGCCTAGGCTGACACCAGACAAAATATTTGTAGAGGGTCGAGGAGGATGAGAAGACCGAGGAGAGACAGCACAAACCAGACCTCTACTGGAAAAGTGCGGAGAATGCTGGAACCTTGGGGAGGCTTATTGCCACCCAAATCCCAGAGAAGACAAATTGTCCTTACAAGCAAGAAATCAATGGTAAGAGGCTGTTGCGATACCGCATTGTTATCGAAAAGAGGTGAAGAATACTGGAAATCTGGGGAGGCTTGTTGCCACTCAGACTCCAGGAAATACCACTGGTTGTTGTCGGTGAGCAATCACTGACGATGATCTGTGTGAGAACTCCTAGTGAGTATACATAATAATAATGTAACAGATCAGTGTTATTTCAAATTTAAGCTTCATACACCAACAAAGATTGTATTTTAAACTTCAGACCACCGAAAATTATATTTCAAACTTTAGTGTGAAAGACCACTGAAAATTATATTTCAAACTTTAGTGTGAAAGACCAACGAAAATTATATTTCAAACTTTAGTGTGAAAGACCACCGAAAATTATATTTCAAACTTTAGTGTGAAAGACCAACGAAAATTATATTTCAAACTTTAGTGTGAAAGACCACCGAAAATTATATTTCAAACTTCAGCGTGACAGATCAATGTAAATGTTGTTTCAAACTTAATCGTGACGGACCAATAAAAATGTTATTTCAAACTTCAGCGTGACAAATCAATGAAAATACTATTTAAAACTTGAGCCTGACAGACCAATGAAAATACTATTTCAAACTTCAGCATGACAGGCCAATTAAAATGCTATTTCAAACTTCAGGTTGACAGACCAATGAAAATGCTATTTCAAACTTCAAGTTGACAGACCAATGAAAATGCGATTTCAAACTTCAGCATGACAGACTAACGAAAATTATATTTCAAACGTAAGCATGACAGATCGACTAACAGACATAGCCTCTTATAGAGATGCTAAGACGCATCTAAAATGAGATGCGTATATTCAATCTGTTCTTTGAGTGATGAAAAATACTTTTTCAAACTAAAGCACGATCGACCGACGGACTAAGCTTTTCGTAGGGGCACGAGGACACACCTAATGACACATTCGTTCATGAAGCAATCTTCTCAGGATTAATCCTTCATTTTATCAAAATTAATCTCTTTTTTCCTGATACGCTTAACTATTATTGTGGTAATCAAGAACCAAGTATTTTGCAGTAAGCAAAAACGGTTTTTATTAGTCTCGCCAGTAGAGCATCATTTGACATAATGGTAAGAGTGTTTGCTAATGGGCCGGGAGATCAGGGTTCAATCTCTGGTCAAGTCATATTACAGACTTAAAAAATGGTATGTGATGCCCCCTTGCTAAATATTCAGAATTATAAGGTGAGGATCAAGGGTAAGTGGGGTAATCCTGGGAAAGGAATGGGTCCCTCCTCTACACCTCGCTTATTTTGATATTTCGGTCATAATTGAAAAAATGTTTCCATATTACCAGTCATCCGGACGGGATTATATTATTTTTAAAATAAACTGTAGCCAAATAAGTTATTTTAGTGGCAATATCATGGTACAACAATGAAAAGGGAACCTTTGGGTCGCCCTCGATTACGGTCGACCACTTTACTTTACTTTTATTAGAGCAAGTATAGTATATGTGAATTCTCTTTCTAACATATATTTTAAAGAATTATATGTTGTTGTCCCACACTGAAAAAGTTAGCTTGATTATTCTCTGGTACATTTAGGAAGAAGGAAACGACTAAGACGATTTTAATTTAAAATATATTATACTCGTTGCACATACCCGGCGTTGCCCGGGATGCAGTGGAGTCATTTTAGTTCGTAGTTCTTATTTGTTTGCACATTTTTTAAACTTATACATAAAAAGAAATGAAATATTAGTTATAAAGAGGAACAACTCTTTTTATATTCTTCAATTTAAAATCCCCTTGCTGGTTTCGATTTTTCGGTCATAATTTAAAAGATTTTCCCATATTACCAGTCATCCAGACGGATCTACATATTTTTTTTAAATAAACTGGAGAAAAGTACGTCATTATAGTACCAATATTATGGCACAACAATAACAAATGAAAATTTGTTAGTGAGAATCAAAGTTTGATGTCAGTTTAAATGCAATTTAGGTCCAACTTTTAAAATATCACAAGATATTTTTATATGTTAGATTGACATAGATTTATTCATCACAACCTTATATTACATCTAACACATCCAAAATTCTCGTAGCCACTGGCTTTTATTTCCAATATTTCCTATGTCCCATACTAAGGCGTAGGTTAATGCGTGAAGCCCCCCCCCCCCCTCCCGAGACTTGGAGTAAAACATGTGTGGCTGAGACGTAGTACAAGAATTGGAGGAAGTGTCCTCTTTGATCAGCCAGACACTAACTGGTGAAAAAGAATAAACCAAGCTCTCTCTCTCTCTCTCTCTCTCTCTCTCTCTCTCTCTCTCTCTCTCTCTCTCTCTCTCTCTCTCTCTCTCTCTCTCCCTCCCTCTCTCTGTGTGTGTTTTAACAGTGTAGCAATAAATAAAGACTCGCGTGTTATCATTCTACCACTTGAGATAATATGGAAACATATTTAACAGAAGTAATGATAAAATATGAGTACTTATTTATGAAAGTAATTATTATTATCGTTATCATTATTATTATCTATATATTAATACGATGGCGTGTATGTTCGTGTGTCAAGCTCCTAAAGAAATGTAATAAATAAATAAACAACAAATAAATTGGACGGAGAGACTTGGAATCGAAACTGTAACATCTAGCTGAAAAGCGGCGACTTTACCACTGACCTAACTAACTGGAGTAGTTAAATAGATCAAAATTTACTTAATTATACTATTAACTGACCCTGCTCTGTCGCTTCAACGTGGAAGGAGGAGAGCATTGTGGAAGGCGGAGGAGACGCGAAAACACTTACCAAATGGGCCGGTTTCAAGCTTACGATATTTATTTATTATTTATTTTATTTAATATTTAAAATTTCTTCTTCTTCTTCTTCTTCTTCTTCTTCTTATTATTATTATTATTATTATTATTATTATTATTATTATTTATATACGATAGAGTGTGTGTTATTTATTTTGTGTGTCACGATTTGACACTCCTATTTAAGATTTGCCCCTGACAACGGGGGGGGGGGTAGAGAGAGGGGAGGGAGGGGTCGAGTTAGAGGGGAGTCGCGACCGATGGTGACTTCTGAAGAGACAGCTTTTGCCCCGGCAACTGAGTACTATAAATAAATGTATATACTTCCATCCCGTCTCGCAAAATTTTGGTGAATAAAATATGAGCATATTTCTAGACACCGGATAATATTATTAACAGTAAATTATACAGATTGATGTAGAAAACACTGTGGAATTTCCACAGGGTCCCGCTAGTCATTATTATTATTATTATTATTATTATTATTATTATTATTATTATTATCTCACAAGGAGTTCTCAGACAAGAAGTCACCCTAGATTTCTAGTACTCTCAACTTCTTTCGATAACTATTGCCAATGACTTTGCATTATTACAACAGATGTATACCATCGATTTCTCACTGGCAACGACCTTTGGTCTTCTCTAGGATTTGGGTGGCAATAAGCCTCCCCAAGGTCCCAGTTCTCTCCGCACTCTTCAAGTGGAGGTCTGGTTAGTGCTCTCCCTCCGCGGTCTTACCATCCTCCTCAACTCTTCACGACTATTTTGTTTGGTATTAGCCGAGGCTGGTCCAATCACTTTTCCTTACGATTTCAGGTGTTTTTATCATTGCGTTCCAGTGTATGATCCCGATTTCTCCCAGTCTTTGTTCCAGTTTTTTCGGGATTGTTCCTAGTGCTCCTACGATTATTGGTATTATATTGACTTTCTTCATACTCCATATCCGTTTCAATTCTCTGGCGAGTTCTCTGTATTTGCTTCGTTTTTCTGTCTCCTTGATCTTCACCCTGTGGGCTGCTAGAATTTTCCAATCTTCTCTTTAATTTCTGTAGATTTTATGGTGTCTGCTTCCAGAATTCCCAAATATTTATAGCTATCCTGTTTGACTAGCGCCATCATCTCCTCTTGGTTAGGCAGTTCTATGTCCTCTATTGTCTTCAGTTTTCCTCTTTTCATCTCTAGCAGTGCACACTTTTCTATTCCGATTTCCATTTGAATGTCCTGGCTGAAGATTCTGGTCATATTTATCAGCTTTTCCAGTTCTTTTTTGCTTTTTGCAAATAGTTTCAGATCGTCCATGTACATGAGGTGGTTTATTCTTTGTTCTGTGTCTGTAAACTAGTATCCAGCATCACATTTCCTGAGTATGTAGTTGAGTTGCATCATAGCTATGATAAACAGTAGGGTGATAGGGAGTCTCCTTGGAAAATGTTTCTCTGTACTTTTATTTAAGTCAAATATTGTCCTCCAGCTGTCAGTTGTCAATGTTCCCATTGCTTTCTTAATGAGATCAATAATCCTATCTGGTATCTTGTACATTTTCAAACATTCAATTATCCATGCTTGAGAGATTCTTTCATATGCTTTCTTGTAGTCAATCCATGTCATATGTTCTTTTTTCTACTTTTTACTTCCTGCAGGATCTTTTGATCTATGTATAGCAGATCATGCGTCTCTCTTTGCCCTTTCCGGTACTCTTTTTGCTCCTCGGTGAGCAGTCCACGATTGTTCAAGGAATGCTAGATTTGTTCTCTCGGTTGTGCCATTGGGATTTTCCACATTGTTGGTAAACAGGTTATTGATCTCTAGTTGCTTGGGATCGTTCCTTTTTTTTTTTTCTTTTTTTTTTTTATTATTATTATTATTATTATTATTATTATTATTATTATTATAATAATAATAATAATAATAATAATAATAATAATAATAATAATAATAATAATAATAATAATAATAATATAGAAGTAAAGAGACCTATTATTTTTCTATCTAATTTTCATACATATCTGTGGAGTTTACAGACATATGTATGTAAATTAGATGACGATGCTGAAAAAAGAGGCACTCTTTCTCTAAATACTCACATTGACATTAAGGAATATTAAAAAGTGGTTGAATCAACATAGAGTGAGATGTAGTGGTCGACAGTTAGTAATGGCAAAAGTTCCCTGAACTTATGCCATCCATTCCTAATTCTGGTCTGTATAATCATTACTATTTTCTGTTTCAGGAACGAAGAAGGAAAGAGGAATGGTCGGAGCAGATTATGAAGAGAAACTGGATAACCAGTTAGAAGACGTTGACCAATCCTATGAAGATGTGTACGAATTTCCAATGTTACGGAACTTTCTCGAAAAGCATCACAAATTATGTAGAATATGTCCTTTTCTTCCAACTCCGAAAGTCATACGTGATCGTCGCTTGAGTGACGCCATTGAACGACGTTTAAGTGAACCGAATGGGAAAGGAAAATAATGATTACATGTAAAATAGAACCGCTTTTTAGGAGATGAAAAAGATATGGACAAAATATGTCGATGTTATAATTTTACTAAATGACGAATTATCTCCCCTTAGATTGGATTCAAAACGAATTTAAAATCGGTCAAAACTTCTGTCTGTTCAAAATATCAATGTCACTATCGTCGCTGTTAGTGAAGGCTAACGTCATCACCTTCCTTGTCCCTATTTTATGCCTCCCCACAAAGACTGGATGTAACAAGTGTTCTGTTTAATGTAAGGGATATCGAGCTCCTTCAAAAGAGGCACTCTGGATGGGACAAAAATAAAAATGGCTCTAGTCGAGAAGAATCCCTCTTCCTCTGACTGAGGAGAGAAAAGATACTACACTTTGATCTAGGCCCAAAGATCAGGTAGTACTGGATTAAAATTATCTTCATTATTGCTATCAGTGATTTTGTTTATTTGTTTTTTTATTTGTTTTTTTATTTGTTTGTTTGTTTGTTTGTTTGTTTGTTTTTTTTGGGGGGGCACTAGGAGTTTTCACGAGTCATTATCAGTGATTGCTCACTTACAATATCAAGCGGTGTTCCCTGGAGTCTGAGTGACAGCAGGGTTACCCAGATTTCCAGCACTCTCTGCCTCTTTCTATAACCATTGCAAATTATTTTACGTTATCACGACAGCCGTTTACCATCGATTTCTCGCTACCAACGTCCATTGGTCTTCTCCGGAATTTTAGTGACAATAACCCTCCTCAAAGTTTCAATATTCTCACACCCTTCTAGTGGAGGTCTGGTTAGTACTCTCCCTCCTGTGTCTTTCCATCCTCCTTGACGTTTCATGACAATTTTGTGTGATATCAGCCGAGGCTGGTGCATTGTAGTGTTTTTTTCTTTTTGTTTGTTTGTTTGTTTGTTTGTTTGTTTTTCTTTTCCATTTATCTGTGGTTGGTAAGCGTTTGTTGGTTGATTTCTGCATTCAAGGATTTTTCTTAATATTTTAGTTGTTTTCATCATTGACGTTCATTGTATGGTCTAAATCTTCCCTTTGATTCCAATTTCCCTTAGTCTTTTTTCACACAGTCAGTTTATGAAAGTTCTTGCAGTTTCTGTTCCTTAGTTTCATGTGGTAGTGTTCTTCTTGTGGTTTTGTTTTCTTCCTGTTGTAACGTCCATGTGACTAGTTACCATTCATAGTTTAGTTGCCACATTCAAGGATTTTCCTTAAGATTGCAGCTGTTTTTATCATTGCCGTCTTTTGTATGGTCTCAATGATCCCTTCGATTTCAATATCTTCCAGTCTTTTTCCAGGTTTTTGGGGACTGTTCCTAGTGCTCCTACAATTATTGGTATTATATTGATTTTCTTCATGCCCCATATCCTACTCAATTCTCTGGTAAATTCCGTGTATTTGCTTAATTTTTCCGTCTCCTTGATCTTCACTCTGTGGTCTGCTGGAACGGCAAAATCTACGACTTGGCAGGGTTTTTTCTTCTTGTTGGCTATTATGAGATCCGGTCTCCTTGCTTGTATTAATTTATCTGTTTGCACCTCCATGTTCCAGAGGATTTTGTGTTTATCGTTTTCCATTACTGTTTCTGGTTTATGTTTGTACCATTTGTTTGTGTATTCGAAATTCAATTGTTTGCACAGTTCCCAGTGTATTACTTTCCCCACACAGTCATGTCTGTTCTTGTATTCTTTTTGGGCAAGTTTGCTACATTCACTTATTATATGATTTACTGTTTCGTCTCTTTGTCCACACAGTCTGCATTTACTGTTTTCCTGGGTTTTATCTATTTTAGCTTTAATGTAGTTAGTCCTAATCGCATTGTTCTGTGCAGCTGTCTTTAGAGATTCTGTTTCTCTGTTCAAGTGTCCTTTTCTTAGTTATGCCCAGGATTGTTGGTGAGTCTCTTATCTTGTTGTTGTTGTTATTATTATTATTATTATTATTATTATTATTATTATTATTATTATTCCTCACTTTGAGTTCTCGCACTAGTTGTTACCAGTGATTTCTTATCAATAAAATTTGAATGCTTTCCCTGGAGTTTGAGTGACATCAAGTCTCCTTAGATTTCCAGTATTCTCCATTCCATTTCACTAACACTGCAACTCACTTGGTGTTTTCATATCAACCTTTACCACTGTCAGCATGAACAAAAATTATATTTGATTTTCACTTTATAATTAGTTGTACACGTCCAGGGAATATTTTATTCTTTTCACGTGTGGCAGCCATTGTTCATATGTATTAATGCGTTGACGATACGATAGACGTGTCGGAAAGAATGATAAAAAGGCTGACGTTTTTGGGGTGCTTTTTTTTTACTTTGTTCGCTCCAAACAAGGTACCTTACCAAAAACATAAGGGGCCACTGTGATAGGTGCCCGATTTATAAGGGGCAATCTAAGTGGGGAGTTTGGCAGCAAGATGAGTAGGGAATGAATTCCAAAGGCTAGCGGCCCGAGAAAAAAAGTTATTTCAGTAATTTTCCGCCATTTGGAAACCTCTACAGTGACGGGTGGGTTGGAAGTATTTTTGTGTGTGGGGGGGGGTACAGGAAAGGAGATTGGTCTTGGTAGCATTAAATGGGACCATCCATTTTGGGCCCCATTAAACGTTTATTTACAGTTTGTTGTCGTTATATTAGTAACGCCGACTATACATTAAATGCATGTTACAGAGTTGACATGAAAGTACACAAAAATATACACAACTAGCTGTACCTACCCTGCGTTGCCCGGGAGTAAAAGAAAAAATGACTGAATTATTCTGAAGAGACGGAAAATATTTTTTGATTTTAATTTCGTAATCAAATTATTCTGTTAAATAGGAATTTTTTAAGTTCATTTTAGTACTTGAAGTTAACAAATAAATAGTAACGAACAAATAATAATGTGTAATTAATGTGGAAACTTTCCTTTAACGTTTAAAAATATAACATGGTTTTAGATATTTATCGTTCAAAAGTCAATGCAAATAACTCATAACATGATTACTTCCCTTTAATGATTAAGAATATTCAGTGAGTATCTCCACTCTAAAAGTTTTATGAACTGGAATAAGTATTTTCAGAGAGGAAAACGAGACGAATAAAATATATTTGCACTAATAACACAGTGGAATTAAGAAATAAAAAATAGGCAAGCCTGAATCAAGTATCGATTCGTCAGACAAATTGATATTTGGGTCTTAATTTAGAAAACCCAGCAAGATAACTTTATATGTCAAAAAAACGTAATATAGAAACCTTCCTTCTAATTAAGAAATAAAATGTTCCAGTACATTACAAAAATGCACAAGTTGTCACAGAGACAAATAGAAAAATGTGAATGAACAGAAATGTAAAGTTACTTACATAATATCAACTGTGATGCAGCAGCATTAGGAGAAAATGTGAATAAAGTGCATTTGGTTCTTTGCTCATGTCTGAGAGGCGTTTTGACTCGATAAGAAAATTAACTCTAGCAATGACTCGAGATTGTTCCTAGTGCTCCTGCTAATATTGGTATTATAGTGATTTTCTTCATGTTACATCTTCCTTTCAGTTCTCTGGCAAGTTTCATGTATTTGCTTTGTTTATTATCATTAATTATTATTATTATTATTATTATTATTATTATTATTATTATTATTGTTATTATAATTTTTATTATTTTTACTATTATTAATTATTTTTATCATTATTAATTATTATTTTTATTATTTTCTTTTTGTTAATTTTTATTATTATTATTATTATTATTTTCTTTTTGTTAATTTTTATTATTATTATTATTATTTTCTTTTTGTTAATTTTTATTATTATTATTATTATTTTCTTTTTGTTAATTTTTATTATTATTATTATTATTTTCTTTTTGTTAATTTTTATTATTATTATTATTATTATTATTATTATTATTATGATTATTATTCATGGCAATCGACGTTTGGGAATATTTCTCACAATTGTTAAAGGAAAGGAGATTGGTCTTGGTAGCATTGAATGTGACCATCAATTTTTGGCCCCATTCAACGTTTATTTACAGTTTGTTCTCATTATATTAGTAACGCCGACTATACATTAAATGCATGTTATTCTCCACTATGGGGAACCTTGATCTATATTCGGAGTCTGATGCTTTATAATTCCACTCTTCAGAAAAACTTGATTATCTTCCAACACGTTTTCATACTCACTTATATTATAACTTAAGTCTCCCTTCATCTAGGGTCTCTTCATATTCTTAGCTACATCTTAATTGGTCTTCATGGGCAACAATGTTATTGCCCTTTCTGCATATCAACGCCATGTTGTGTCTTTTTTGCATCATGAAATTCGCTCTTTCAGGTTCTTCCATATTTAACAGCAATTTGTTATGATGTTCAAAGTATGTAGTTCACTTAACAGACACACTAATGGAGTGCTAAATTATTGTATACAGGCTACTTATAGGCAATAAAGCTCGGCTATACTAATTACTATATTAACTAAGCTCACCATATTACACATGGCTTTGTGGTTCAAGTGATTTTAAAAAATTGTAACCCGGTGATGCAAGTATAAAATTGTAACTTTCCACTTTATACATTTTCATGGCAACATACATGGTGGACCATCATGGACGCCACCATATTGGATAAATATTTTCTTGGATACACATCATCATCATCATAAACCGGTTTATTTGTTGAATTAGGCCACAATTATACTCTGATGGTGGGGTCTGATTGTCTAGTCTCGATCTAAGTAAATTGCACTCCAAGCAAAACAGAATAAAAATTTTTAAATACAAATTATTCAAAGTAACAAATAAATCACGATCATGCAGTAGTAAAAATGTAACAACATGTTTTTAGAGAAAGGTGTTTGAGGATGTTTGAATGTGTGTATGTGAGTTGCGTTTGCGTTAGTATGAAAGTTTATATGTAAGTGAAATGTCCCTTGTGCTTGCTGTTTATTAAGTCGTGAGATGTATGTGTGTGTTCATCAGAATTTGCAGTTCAAATGTGTTGCTGCATTGCTTTCTTATTTGCATGTGAAAAGTGTCGACACGTTTTGGATCAAATGGATGATACTATTTGTGTACCCCAACTCCGTACTAAGGTGACGTCACCAATTCGTCCGTTCTTGAGTTCGGTTGGTCACCTGGCACCGTTCGGGAAAAGTTGCTGTACTGATGAAGGCCAAAGATGTCGAAGGTTCCTTGTCCGGAAATCACCGCTCTCCCACGTTGCGATTAAAAGATCAGAGAGCAACTGTCTGGCGCTGATCAGCAACTTGGTACCACTGAAGAGCAAAAGGTCATTTTAAAGCAGAACAATGAAAGAAAAGCAATTAGCAAATCCATCGGTTGGTTTTTGTATAATGAATAATTATTTGGGTAGAAAAGTCGTTCAATTACAAACAGTGTACTTTCACACTTCTATCTTTTACTTCTGTGTTTCAGACCAGCAAATCATAACAAGTTTCTGATCGATTTTGGTTGGGCGATATCAACCCTAAGTTTGGGGTTCGTCTCTCAGTGATGTGGATTCGGTGGGTGAGAAAAAGCGAGTACTCGAATCTCAATTTGCGCTCGCTTATATTGAGATTCAGATGGTTTGAAATTGGGTGTGACTCCGCCCATTCTCCCAATAGAATTAATTCAGTAATAAAAAAAAATATTTTCTTATTATTATTTCTTTCCATATTGGGAATTTCCACTCGCAGGAATTTGCCCTCTCGGCTCTGAGTGATTAAAAGGATTCTACTTCACCTTACTCTTTCTTCTTTATCTGTTTCTATTTCCCACTGATACTTCAGGGAGGGAAGGAGGGGGGAGATTCCGCCTACCTTGAAATTTATTCATAGAAGAAAAATGTATTTCCATTAATTTATATTAACGATAATGACGGGAAAATGTCATTCAGCAAATGCCCTACCTTCCCTATCGCCCCTCACAGCCATTCCAAGCCTGGCGATGCATGGAGTCCCAGTCAAATCTACCTAATTGTTATTTCTTGCAACTATTTGGGGATTTCTAATCTCCCAAAATATCAAGAAAGAAAACAACTTTTTCTTTCTCTTATCAACCTGTTTTTCCTTGGTGCAAAAACAAGCTGAAAGCCTTTTTAGGGAAACCCAGGGTTTCGATAATATTGTCACATTTGTTTTTGTTTCTTCCATCTTATTGGTTGATGTGTGCGATGCTGATGCTTGGTGTCTTGTTGAGAGTTTCAGATGCATGGCGAATATAATCTGTTAGCTGTGATCAAATCTATGCGAATTTGTTTTTGAGTCCTGGCGTAACCTAGTTAGTCGTTCGATAGTCTTCGTTTTACTAGATAATTACATTGAGCATTCTAAAAGAGTTTTTGTAGCACAGAGCAGAAGAGGCAGCCGACTGCTGTGGACCAAGACGCTTGTCCGCGGCAGTCGAAGAGAAGATGGTTGGTTTGCTGCTTGTCCGGAGGAGAGCTGCAGGCGCGAACCCGGAAACGCCCATTCACAAAAAGTTGAATTTAATTTTTTTTTAAAGAGATAATGGCGGCGGGCGGCTTTGGTGTGCTCATTTGCATATGCGAGATGTCGTTACTACAAGAAGCACGAAAAAACGTGATTTGGAGATTCGTTGGGAGGTGAGCACGAACGTGCTTTGCATTGACTCGTTCAAGCGAGCTCGGCGTTAATATGACAAGCAAGCAGTTCGACATTCGATTGATTCCAGAGTTTAGTAGGACTGCCACTGATCTCCCGATAGTAGAATGGCTAGAACAACTGGAACTTGTTTATGAATTGTGCGAGTCTTTCCCTTGTGGTTAAGAGGGGGCGCTCTTGCTGTGTATAGACAGCTAGGCTAGGAACAGAGGGCAGATATAAATCATGTCAAGCAGGCACTGATAACTGTGTTTGCAACTGATTCATTTGTGGCATATTAGGACTTTACGACACGATGGCTACAACCCAGTGAGACTGTAAATGTGTTTTTGGCTGAGCTTCGAAGACTTGCCCTCCTTGTTGGGGAGATACTCACAGAAAAATGGATGGTGTGCGCTTTTGTAGCAGGACTGCCGAGTCACGTAAGGCAACATCTTCAGGCGTCGTAGAGAATGGATGACATGACTTTAGGGCAGATTTTAACTAGAGCAGTGGCAGTCACCGAGGGCTGGGACGATGAGGTGGATTATGTTCCATTGACCACAATGATGACAGAAATCGTTGCAAGAGTGCACAAAGGAACCCCGTGCGAGGCAAATGGTGTGTTGACGGTTGTGAGGTCAATGTCTGGGTTGACGCAAGCTCTTTAGCAACCAGGGTGTCACTGGAGCACAATGGAGCTGTGATGGAAGCTGCAAGTTGGTTACGCAAGGCAAACGATGCACAGCACATAAATCTGGCAGAGCTCGATGCTGTACTAAAGGGTGTTAATATGGCACTGATGTGGGAAGCACCCATATTGCATTTTTTTACCGACTCTGCCTGCGTGTACAAATGGATAACGGACACTCTTACGGGAAAGTCCAGGGTGCATACTAAAGCAGTGAGCAAAATGCTAATAAGACGACGACTCGGTGCACTTTCAAGCTTGATAAAAGAGTACGGGTTGTCAGTAGACATTACACTTGTAAAGTCAGAACACAACCGAGCAGATAATCTGACGTGCGTACTGCAGCGGTGACTTGATTTAATCAGAAAGGCAGCTGAACCCGAGAGCCATGTATGCACTACATTAAAAGTCAGGCCAGAATGCGACCAAATAAAGTCCATCCATCATCAAAGTGGTCACCCTGGCATAAAAAGGACGTGGTACTTTGTGAGGCGGGTCAACCCCACAATTTCTAAGGCATCCGTGAAGACAGTAGTTAAAGAGTGTAAAGAGTGTCAGTCGATTGATCCGCCATCCACACGCTGGCCGAAGGGCAATTTAAATGTCGGCGACACCTGGTATCGAGTGGAGATAAACATAACCTACTACCAGGGAAGGCACTATCTGTCGCTTATTGACTGTGGGCCGACACGGTTTTCTGTTTGCCGTTGTTTAAGACGGCAAAACGCAGCCAGCATCGTCGACCAATTGAAAGTCATATTTTATGAGTGCGGGCCACCAACTAAGATACTTACTGACAATGACCCAGCATTTTGCAGTAAGACTTTCAGAGACTTTATAAATGAGTGGGAAGTTCGACTGCGATTTCGCTGTGCACACATACCATCAGGTAATGGTATCACAGAACGGTGCCATCGAAGTGTGAAACGGATTGCCGCAAGAAAACTGTGCTCGGTGATGAAGGCAGTTTACTGGTATAACGTCACCCCGAAAGAAGAAGAAGAAGAAGAAGAAGAAGAAGAAGAAGAAAGTGCCGCATTTATTTTTGTGAAAGCTTAATAGTCGGACTAATAACAGCTCGACTGCAGTCGCAACAAGGCAGAGAGGCAGAGTGATTCGGATTATGTCCGACCAGTTTGAAGGTTGTGCTAACAAGAGTCAGATTCTCGTTTCTGAATTTAAAACCACATGAACATAGTACCATCTAGTGCTGAAACTAAATATCTCCAAGTGGGCAACTCTGATCTCGACAATTGCTTATTTATGCCACTTCTAAACCACGCCCATTTCCTTCTGAAGGAAGACATAAAAAAGGGGTTGTGACACCTTTTTTTTAACTTATTCATTATACATTTTAATTTTGTATTGAAAATCGAAACCCGGTAACGATACAGTTTTAAAGGAAGTACATACTTGTTATTTTGTATTTAAATTTCAAACACAATAAAATATTTTACGGTAAACTGAAAAATCTCGGAAAATAAATAAAATATTTGTGTAATTATTTTAAATATTTTTATTTTAAACATAAAATGAAAATGTGGGAAATGTATTATGAAGTAACTACAACTGCTCCTATTTACATGCCTCTCAATGAGGATAAAGTTAGACACAAGGTCAGTTTTTAATGTGGAGAAAATCCAACTCCCCAAAAAGGGACACGTTGGATTTTTTTTTAATGAGTCACCACTTATCAAAAGCAAAAGCCACTCGTTAATGAGATGGATGGATTGTCGATTTAATGAGGAAGAATATTATGGGAGGATTTAAAATGACCAATGGAATAAACCAAGTTTGATTACTTATGGGGACGATTTATAACAATTATTTGTTAATATTTGACTTGAAGATGGCCAACTTGTAGTTTGCCGCGAAGCAGACTTGCAGTAACATGTTTCATAGGCATGAAATTCTTGGAAAGAAACTCTGTTGATGGAAATTCCGCCTGATGCTAGGAACACTGAGGGAGAATGAAAATTTCTTTTCAGTTGGGACAAAAATATAAATTTCACCAGTCGAGAAAGATGTCTCCTCCTCTGATTGAGGACGACATTTTGAATTATATATTCGAAAAAAAAAAGATCAAGCACAGTTGCTTTCATTCTTCCATGTGATCAGTCACCACAATACCACATTTGCTCAATGGTCTACCCTACTTAAAATATCCCCAATTGTTAGAATTTTATATTGTTTATAAATATACTCGCAAAATACCCGTCCCAGGACGATTAAAATTAATTCCCTGAACAGAGCAGTTTTGTACCAATTTTATGTCCCCTTATGAAGATTAAAATCAAGATATAATGATACTAAACCTTATGTAAAGAATCCTTATTCCAATTTTGATCAAAATCCATTACATTATTTTGATTCTAGAAAATTTTTAACATTTAAGGCTTAAGTTTGAAATTCAGGGAATCTTGCTTAATTTGTGTCTAATGACTATGGATCAAATTTAATGCAAATCTGAAATATTTGAATCTTCAAATAGAAGTTGTGTCCATATTGTGCCTCCTGAAAACTCTTTAAAATATTCCAAAGAAAATGAAATTCTGGGAATATTTATTAATTGATGTCTAATACCTATTGTGAGAATTTCACAAAAATCAGAGGTAGCTGAATTTTCGCGAACGGCTTTCAACCCTTTTTTACTCCCTTTGCATAAAATTAAATTAAAGTAAATATTTCCCACATTATCACCCCTTATGCCTATTAGCTGTGTTCAAAAGTTCATAATAATCGTTTGATTAGTTTAGGAGTGAATTCTATACATATAAACATACCTAAATTTATAAAGATTAAAAAAAAAATTTTTTTTTTAAATTGAACCATCCTTAAAAACGAGGCCTGTCTAAAACGTATCCAACGTTAGGTTAGAAAAAATATTTCAAATAAGTGACAACGTCCCAACCCCGTCACGTATTTTAAATATTTTTTCTGGCCTAAGGCCGGATACTTTTTAGACAGGCCTCGTATATATATCTTTGAACTTTTTAGAACATTATTGTCGCCACTTATTTGGAAAAGAAGATTTCTGGACTTTGTTTTGTGTTTATAATTATTGAAGAATACAATTATATATTGTTCTCTCCAAATATGATCTGAGGTTAAGATCGGATTCTAACTCTGCCTGATGAGATCTCAGTTTATAGTAACTGTTGATCGATAACATCGACATGCCAGTGTCGCAGATTTTGTACATGTCTGTGTAAATAAAATTATCATATATATATATATATATTTTTTATTAAAACTGTGTTCTGCGGCTACGGTAGTCAAATGACATCCCGTAGCTGCAATCAGTCCTCCATGCTAGTCCCAGACCATCTGGCCTTGTCTTGCGCAAGTTGTCGTAGGCAATGAAGTTGTTTCGTTGTACGTAGTGGTCCTAGTTTTGTCTTCTTGAGGTCAGCACGTAGTGTTCCCAGCAGATTTGTGCAGTGCCATCCTAGTCGCGGTTGGTAGGCTTGCGAGCCAGTAACGGCAAAGTCTAGTGCCCTCTGTGCGGGAGTGTCAGAGTCCATTTGTAGGACATGGCCTAACATAGACCATCTTTATAAATATATATATATGTATATATAAGATTAATAAAATCAAATGTTCTAGCTTTAACAGTATCTTAATGAGACAAAGAAAGCAACGCCCTAAAGTATATAGATTGAAGCAAATCAAGTCCGTCAGATACCATTGAATACTGCAGGTATTAAATTAGCTCTATGGATAGGAGGTTAGGTCAACGAGAGCCCTTACATAACAACTTAGAAGGATACAAAATTATGACATATTGATTATCAAGTTTATGTATATATGTTCCAAAAATACAAACTAAATATTTAGTGGACATACGTTTCTGAAACCAATTTATTAAGTCTCTTCAAAAGGAGAATCATCAACATTTCGCTATTAGTCCAGTTAGACAGTGGAGTTCCAATAAAACCACAAATGCATTTCAACAGAGTTTTCAACAATATTAAAAATTACTAACTTAATATTTTTCATCATTTTTATTTTGTATGACTAGCTGAGAAAAATTAGAAATTAGAAATTTTATATTATTATATATATATATATATATATATATATATATATAAAGGTTACATAAGCAAACAGGGATCACCATTCTTCCATGAAATAATAACAGCTCTGCAACTAAACAGATATGCAGTTTTATTTACGAGAACACAGGAACAAAATAAAGGTTGTACACTGGGTTGGTTAATATTTTTCATCATTTTTATTTTGTATGACTAGCTGAGAAAAATTAGAAATTAGAAATTTTATATTATTATATTATATATATATATATATATATATATATATATATATATATATATTTATATATATATATATATATATATTTATATATATATATATATATATATTTATATATATATATATATATATATATATATATATATATATATATATATATATATATATATATATATATATATATATGTATATATATATATAAAAATACACACAAAAGCCTTGGAATATCATCACCATAAATGAACCCGTTCATTTGATCAACAGTCCTGATTGAACGTGCTTACACAAAAGTGTATAGTTCGCTCTTTAAAAATATTATCAATCTGAACAAAAAGAATCCTGCAGATTTGAAGTACAGCAGAGTGTAAATATCACTCGTGAAACCTTCCCTCTTTTCTCAGGATAATAACAATTACTCTGGCTAGTTCTAAGAGTGTTCTGACACATCCGTAGAAACATTAATAAAACAAACTTTGACACTCAACAGTAGTACAAAAAAAAAATCAACAGATCTCCAATTATTGCAGAGACGAATTTCAAAGTCAAAGGGAGATAACTCTAAAATAACCACGCATTAGATAACTTTATAAAGGTATTCTTATAGAGAACGCACCGCGTTTCCGTGACTTTGCGTCAACGTTCGGGCAGGTCTCGGAAGCGCCTGAGAATTGACGAAACTATTTACCAATCAGGTTCCAAGCAAGCAGACGATAACATTTGGAAGAAATTAATTTCTACGATCTGCAGCACGTTAAAAAAAATTATGAATTTCTACGATCTGTGTCAGTGCGTTGAATCTGCCAAAGGACTCATTATTATTTACTTCTCTCCAGGAGTTAGGCACAAGGCCAGTTTTATCCTACTCCCACAAGTAAGATGTGACCCAAGGTCGGGTCGGAAAGTGGGGGTTGAAAAGCCAGCGCCCGAGAGGTGAGCACTCTGACCATCAAAAATTGCCTGAGCAGCCCCGTCGGCATTCCCCGGTAGGGGCGCCTCAGACAGTAAGCAATAAACTTACTCCTCCCCAAAGAGGGAAGGCGAAGCCTGGGAGGGTGGACCTCCTAGAACTGCACAGGACAGACCCATAGACCGACGTAAATCAAGCCCCGAAGGCCAAGACAATACCAGTCCATGGGGTGTAGTATCCATCGGAACAGATACTACACTTTGATTTTAGCCAAAAGGCCAAACCTTGACTCATTGAGTTCTGTCAGCAACGGTCACTTCTAGCGAAAGACTAACCCTAACCCTAAACTCTAAAACAGAAAATGTTAAAAGAGAAGAAAAAAAATTGAAAAAAAAAATCAAGAAATTGGTTTAAAACAGTGGTTTCGTTGTTTGTTATATAAAAAAAAATCATGTTTTGAAACTTTTTGATGCACAAAAAAAAACATTTTATTTAAAAATATTTTATTAAAAATGGTTTCTTTGACAAAAAGAAAAATAAACATCTAATTGATAACAGTTGTTTAGTTATGGTTTGTTCGTTCTTTATTTTTATATATGTATTTTACTTTGATTTTCTTTGTCTGAATTTATCGTCTGCCAGTCTTCAATTTATCATTTGGCAGTTTTCGCCTCGTCAACTCTCGGGCGTTTCCGAGACATGCCTGAACATTGACGATGCGACGCGAAGTAACAAAAACGCGGTGCGGTCTCTATAAGAGTACCACTTTGAAAAAGACTTGCAAGAAATATTAAGTTTAAAATCTACAAAGAGAAAAATGCGACATTTTTTTAATACTATTGAGTTACCACTTATCAAGTCCAAAAGCCACTCGAGAATAAGGGTTACTGAGATTATCAGCTGGACGACGAACAATACGATGAAAGGATTGAAAACGATGGATGGAGGAACAATATTTAAGAGGATGGCTTGACAAATATTTGTTAATGCTGGATTTGAAAACGACCATGTTATAGTCCGCAGGGAAGTCCCGTAGTAATATGTTCTATAGATGGTAAGTTCTTGGAAAAAATTTCGGTTCATGGAAATTCCATTTGGTTTTAGATAGACAGAGGACAAAAGGAAAATTCTTTGCAGTGGTGGTAGCTAGATGAGTTCTTGCTGTGAATGTTTTTCAGGCGGAACCAGAGATTGGAAGTCAGTCTGTTACCTACCATGAACATAAAGATAGAGTAGAGAAAGACTAGCAACGTGTCGTCTGTGAAAGAGGGGCTGTGCGAAAGAATAGAGATCTCCCACTCGATTGTGAAGTCGATTTTGTACTCTGTCAAGGTAGGAAAGAGTGCTCTGGACAGCATCTCCTCAAATGTGGTGGCAGTACTCCATCTTAGGACGTATCTGACTTTTATACAAGTAGAGGATTGCATCAGGAGTCAGGAAGTCTCAGGAGTGGTAAAATGATTCAACCACTTTTCCAGCGACATTAGCAACAGATTTGATGTAAGTCTGAAGTGAAAGTCAGAGCTTATCAGAACAAGGAGCTCCCTCAGAGGTAGCCATTTATTTCAACAGGGATCCAATTGAACTGGTGCCTAAGAATAGGAACTGCTTATAGCCAACATCGTCTTAACCATTTGACTACTAAGAATTTTATAATAAAAAAATGGAGGTGAAATAACGGTTAATGATGTATTGAAAAGTTAAACTATTTGATGTTATCGTGTGTCTGTGTGTTTCTCATTTATATGTAACTTTGATATTTTTTTTTACTAAAACATGACTTAAGTAAAAAATATGTTGTTTGTGATGAATGCCGAAACCTATTTTACTCTAAATAATTTGGGTGACTGAAATAGGATTTAACCAATATTTAAATAATTTATCATCAAAAAAATGAAGGAGAAATGCTGATCAATGATAAATTGAACATTTAAACTATTTATTCTTTTGAATCATTTCAAGATAAATCCATGGTTTGGTTATGGTCGTAAAAACTCAAATGTGAAGATTTCAGTTTAGAAGATGAAATTCACTCTGGAAGTTTGATGATTTTTCTGAAGGAAAATGTTAAAGCCAACCAGAACAAATCCCAACGAGGAGCTTCAAAAGAAAATACTGTTCATAAACGTAAACCCAAAAACCATAAGCCGAACTAACACTAAACATCAACCACAACCCCCTAATCCTAAACCATCTTTCAAAATCATGCAGAATTGCAAGTCAGTTCTTGGAACCGTAGCAGCGGTGCACACACAGCAGCAGTACAACAACAGCTTGGTGAAATTCCTTTCTGTCTTGCCCAATCAGGGGACATCTCTCATGCGAGCTGAGTACGTGATGAGAGATTATAAAAGGAATAGCACACTGTTTACTTACTCTTTCTTTCCCACGTTCCGGGACTGATAACTTCTCAACTTTCTCTCTTGGGATGCAACAAAACCCCCCTGGGCCGTCTGGGGTTCGACAAGAAGCTCCAAGATTCCAACATGACTACGGTCACATAAACATAAACTTAATAATGTAACACACACACAGCCTGACTTCCACACTTGTGTACAGACACAGTCTTCGTATATGAACTCTTTTCCATTCCTTACAAACAGGACATTCATCCTATCCTTCATATACGAACTGTTCACCCTTCCCTACTACTGGGATATTTATTTAACACCACGTGGACTTTGTAACCTTTTGCCTTCCTTTGCTAACAACCTACTCTTTCATTTCTCCTTTTAATTACATGTTTACAAAAATGCCTCAGTAAAGTCGTTTTAAATGTTAGAACAAGACTTTGTTCTACTATGCTACAGAACAATATGCTACGGAAACTGATCAACTCCAAGTGGCCCATTGCTATTCGTCTGCAGCATATGTGTGTCCTGTTTGGGAGAGATCAACCCATGCCAATAAATTAGATCCAACATTCAACAAGACCTGCCACTTGATCACTGGTTGCCTGAAGCTTACCACCTGAGCAACCTGCATCTCCTTGCTGGCATTGTCCCTTCAGCTGTGAGACGGGAAGTTGCGAGCCAAGTAGTAATCAAAAAGGACACTAGTGAGGATATCATGGATATGAACTAACGGATCAACGATTGAAGTCAAGGAGAAGCTTCCTCGGCCACATCAAGCCCATAACAACATCTCAGGAAGAGACCAGACTACAGCTGTGAACTAGAAAATGACCCCCTCCTACTGACATGGGAATTCTAATTTCTGAATCCCTTTCTCCTGACCTTGGGTTTGATGGAAGACACTCAACTGCCTGAGAACGGATATGAGGCAATCAAAAGTTGCTATGGTCAGATTGGGTTACAGAACAGGCCCAACCATCTGCAAATGTGGAGAGAAGGACTATACGGTACAACACTGCCTTGTCAAACTGGTGCAGCTCAAAAGATCTTGCAGAGTGCAATAATAATGAAAAGGGCTGCGTAAAAAAGTGGGAAACTGTCATGACCACATGCTACAAAGACATGCAAAGCAGAAGACTCAGAATTATCCAGACAAACCAAAACATTAAATACTGCACATTAGGGTCGGTTGATTTTGCACTTTATTTCAAATCAACTTTGGATGGTGCTTAATAAGATACAAAAAAAATAACACCAAATCGTAAGATCTGAGCTTTTAGCATCTTTTGATGAAGCGTAATAAAACAATCGCCATCTAAAATGCATAAAAACACTGAATTTTTCGATATTCGATGGAAAAGTGATGCTACTTCTAATATATAAAGTACCATTCTCATTTTCGATGTCCATGGGGGCACATAGCGCAATGGATAAAGGTATTAAATAGAAATCAGATGTAAGTGACAGTCAATGGTTCAATCTGTACTACAGGCAATACTAAGAACAAAATAAAAATTATTCAAGATTTCTACCTGGTCATGGCTGATGGAACGAGAAAAATCTACCCCTATGGATTAAATAAACGGTTCAGTTAGAAATTAAGTATAAATTCCAGAGTTTGACAAAATGCACCTAAAGAAGGTTGGAGGTTAGATCGGCCGAAACGTTGTGAGAATAACATCCAAGATGTTCCTATCTTGGATGTTATTCTCACATAATCTAATACAAATTATCAATCCTCATCTCAAAAATTCCAATGTTTGTCATTGAAAGCTTTCTTCCTACAAAATCAATATTTGATTTTAGTGCGTCAGTTTTTGTTGTGGATCGTTGCATGTTGTCAAGAATAAAATGTAATTCGATTTAATTCCTTCCAGAAAATACTTTGTCTGGGTCAGAATTATTTTCAAATAACCTCCATCTTAAAAAATGGACATAAATCTGTATTCATTCACACAGAGTTGCTTCCCTTTCATTGAAACAAAAAATGGTTTAAAAAAAGAAAAGTGAACCAAATTGCAAAAAATTACAATACCGGGCAACGCCGGGTAGGTACAGCTAGTTAATAATAAACACAGCTAAATGGAAAAGTTTATTCATCTTTGTTTTAGCACCCAACTGCCTTCTTCAAATTACTCAACCGTGTATAAATTGTACAAATTTCATCTTTATTGGCTGAATTATTAACAATAATACAGTAGCACAGCAGACGAATCTTCACCACATAAACAGATAGCCTGCATACATCGTTTTCTGTAGTAGTAGAAAGCAATACATAACAGCAGCAAATGTAAGGTTGCGTATCATCTAGTCATAAGCTGTGTGTAGAAGTTGTTGGTCTCGCTCTTTCTTTGCAGCAGCAGTTGTAATCGTTCGTTCGTAGCAGCAGCAAATGTAATAGATTCTGTAGTAATGAAAACAACATCCATTATAGCTTTGTTGTTTTAATAATTTGGAAGAGGGGGACATTTTTCTTTACAGTATTCTGTATTACACTGCATTAGGCTTCCCCCTACTTGCCCCCCCCCCCATAGGGGTAGTGAAAGCAACCTGTGAAACAACTCTGTATTTGATCTTTGAAGACCAGAAACGCAATAGACGGTTTTGTCTTTCTTAATGCCACATATCTTATTTATCGACTTCCGGTTCACTACGTCACTTCCTTGCCACATTAACCCAATTTCATAACGTTATCTTCAAAGTGGAAATTTCATTTTTTTTAGTTTTTTTAAGGTAGTTCACCCCAAACAAGGCAGGCAGCCACTGTAGATGTAAGGGACTACTGAGAAGAAAAAAAGGGGAGAGGGATGGGGGGGGGGGTCAACTTAAACTGGGATCTGCACAGCGAGATGTCTGTTTACATTAGTTTTAAATTTCTACATGTCAATACTGATGGGGAAACAGGGGGCAGGGAGGGAGTTCCAGAGGCCAGCAGCACGAGGAAAGAAGCTATTTGAGTAGAAAGCTCTCCAGCATCTGGGGACCTCCTAAGTGAATGGATGGGATTTAGTTGATTGTCGAGTTGGTCTAGTGAATTTACGTCGAGGAGCACTAGAGTAGCCAATTCATCGGAGCACAATCCATTGAAGTATTTGTAAAACAAGCACAAGGATGCTACATTGCGGCGATGGGACAGGGACTGGAGCTTGGTTGACAGTGAGGGACCTATTAGGTTGGCTACTCTTTTTTGGACTTTGTCAAGGAGGGAGAGACTAGTAGATGATGCACCAGCCGAGATGTGGCAACAATACTCCATGCATAACCTACTTATCTTTCATTTAATCTTGCTACAATTTCGTTTTTATTAAATGAAAAGTATTCCTTTCATAAAGCATATCTTTTGGTCATCATCACATTCGATTTAACGTCCGTTTTACATGCTGACATGTGTTGGATGGCTTTAAAAAATTGACTTCCAAAGTAACCTATCTCTGGCCAGATCTTTATTTATCCCGCTTTTTCTCAGGCCCCTTTTTATCACTTGCTCCCATGTTTTCCTTGTGAACCGAACCTGCTATCTCAACTGTTCTACATATACTAACCCAAGAACTCTCATCCATTCTTTCAACGTGGCCATACCATTGAAGTCTACTCTTCTGCACACATCTACCTATACTGTCCTGATTTAATCTTCCTCTGAGGTCATCAGAACTAAGCCTCTCTTTAAGACTCACATTACACATCCATCATATCATTCTCATTTCATTTCTCTCCATGTAACTAACAGCCTATACATGCCTGATAGACTCTTCCCTGAGTCGACAGTGGTAACGCTCTGCTGGTTAGTAATGGCAAAAGTTCCCTGAACTTACTCTATCCACTCCTAATTCTTGCAATCATACTAGCACCAGCTTTTTCCTGTACTCCAATAGTATCACCAAGGTAATAAAGCCTCTGAACAACCTTAATAGCTTCACCATCAAAATATACTTTCAACATCTGAGTTCTCATCTGTCTCCATTGTCTTAGACTTCTTGCACACAAACTGGTTATCCTCTCTCAACCTACCAGTAATTCCACTTCTTTTGTACCTAATTCTTACAGTAAGAAACCTTGATGCAGACAATTTTAAATTCATATTTATAGATACTTTGGTAGGGTTATATTTTCAATAATATTGAAGTATTAGACCTTTTGTGACTCATTGGGTCAGTATTTGTTATCTATTCTATGTAGTATGGTCATTCATCATGATACTATCCATCCAAGCATGTCTTCTGGGCAATACTAAAAACACAATTGCTTAAGACGGAATGATCGACAGAACGAGGGAAAGCTATCCCCGTCGATTAAATAAAGGGTTCCATTCAAAATTCTCTACAGATTCCGGAGTTCGACAAGACGCACTTTAAGGAGGTCAGAGGTTACATTGGCCGAAACGTTGTTGGAGTAACATCCAAGATGAGATCAGTAGTTGGAATTATCACAATAATCCAAAATTAGGTTATCATCAGTTCACTGTTGCTCTAGTAGTTGAACTGCTACTCAAAAAGCTATGTTGCTGCTTGTGACTCTGCATGTGTGTGTGTGTGTGTGTGCGTGCGTGTGTACTTGGCTTCACATGAATTCGTTTGTCTGGCTATCTCTCACTCTGTCTTCCGGATTCTCTCCATTCACTCGTTTTTTCTATCTATTTATCTATATCGCTTACATCACCCACATTTTGCGCATTTTTCTTTCATTTAAAACCCAAAAGATCAATCTAGTCGGAATTTGGATATTTTTCTGTCGATTTTGGGCATGTACAACATGCCACCTCTTGCATAACATGCCTAGATATCCAAGGTACTAGAGAGCATGGTAGACTGAAGATGACCTGGCTTGAGTGTGCAAGAAGTGATTTGACTGCATGCAACATGACTGATATCAACATTTTGGATCAGACCACACAGAGAGTAGGCATAAGATGTAACCCACTCCAGAGTCCAGCACACTCGCAGTACCTTAAATATCAAAACCGGTTGATTGGAATTTAATTTGTTTACCAAATCCTAATAAACTATTGTCCATTGCCCGCTGACTGACGATATAAAACATTCTTAACACAATTGCATTTTACTAATTTTGCCTTTGTCAGTAAACACTATCCTAATTTAAACATCTTCTTCCCATAGTGTTACACTATCAGGACAAGCGCGTGATTTCAACATCAACCTACCCCAATTCTCATCAAGTGATAGATAAGAAAATGTGAATGTTAAGCAAATGTGGCTAAAATGGTAGAACATTCAGAAGCCGTGGTCAGCCAGCAGACGACCAAACAGTTCAAGACAGTGCTGGATTCATCATGGCCGTTGATCTTTGGATAATTACCCCTCACTAGAGGAAAGGAAGATACGAGGGGATGTGATTCTGGCATAAAACATCAACAGGAATTTAAATATAGCTTTCGAGTAGTTTTTCATCCCAGTGCCAAGCCGTGGTCTCCATCGGACCCAGCAAAATATGTACCATAGGCGCTTTTGTCTCATCAGAAGAAATGCAGCATTATCTGTCTGTGATTCTGCTTCGTGGCACAGCCTACTAGAGGAGGTAGTGACAATGTCTATCATATCCAGGATTAAAATCGCGTTGGACAAACATTCTGACGGCATATAGACGTACACATCTTCTAACTGTCCTGTTTACAAGTCTTGTTGCACTTTGCTATTTTTCTTTTTGCCAATAAATTTGATTTGATTGATTTGATCTGACTACAGATCAAAAGGTTCCAGGTTCAATCCTCACTGTTCCTTTCGGAAATTGATGTTTTTCTTTCTCTGCTTTCAATTTTGCTTTCAAATTACTGAAGATTTGTCTTGGTTCAAGAAGCATGCAGAAATCTTGGAAGTTAGAGAAAAATAATTACTTATCTGCAGATAAAGGTGTTGGAATGTGCAGAAAATTTGGATCATTTCAATGGCATCTATTTACTTGCCTCCTCACGAGGGCACAGTTAAACACAACATCAGATTTTAATGTGGGAGGGAAAATCCAGCTCTCCAAAAAGAGGCAATCTGGATTCTGACAAGAATTTAAATTGCCAGTCTAGAAGGATTTTTCTTTCACTGACTAAAGACAGAACAGATACTACACTTTGATCCCAGCTAAAAGGCCCTTTGGTGATTTAACTTATCACTAAAGGAGTAGGTGATAGGTGGAATGGATATTGATGTCGACTATGGGATTGGTTCAGCCAAGTGTAAATCTACTGCATTTATTTACACATTAATAGCGCTGGGAAAGGTATGAACTGGCAATTTTACCGTCGGCTATGAATAGAATAGCAACTTGTGTTCAATTAATCATATTTCGGCATTAAATAACTTAAAAGTGTTGATTTGGTTTGTTTTGTTTTACAGCATATCAACCATCTATGGATTATTTAATGCCGAATAAAGTTGTCAAATATAATTCTATAGATAAGATAATTATTTATATTCCTAGAATACATTGCTCTTAGATAACCAGAATACATTGTTCTCAGAAGGAAATTTCACAGTAAAAGCGGAAACATTACTCTGAGGCATTACACTTCGAAAACACCACTCAAAGAAAAACATTACTCCCAGAAAAATATTACTTCTTTGAAAACATTACTCTTTGTTTTCAATGTGATTGACCGTAAGCCACCGCTTTCTAGTATCTATTTGAGGAGAAATAAGGTTTTCATTTTTTGAAGAATCAGATTAAATAATATTGTTAGGGATGAACTTATAGATACTAGGGCATGACCTGACCAGCCGATTGATTGGATCGGACCTCTCCACCCTCCCGTCTAGCCAAAGTAGGGACCGAAGTGGACGAATGCTTAACCACCTTGATCCCATCCTACAGCATTACGAGTCGCCACCCGTTGTCAACAGATTGCGCCGTTTTCGGGAGGAGTTTACCCCTCTGCATGGAGTTGCAGTCGGCAAATTCAAGGCTCTGTCGACAAAGCAATAAAAGTGTTGATATGCCATAAAAATGATTCATGATGTTTGACTATGACAAGTTAAAATCCTATTGAATCCATTGCATTCACTTATGCACTAATACTGTTGAGAAAGGTATGAACCTATAATCCCTCTTTCATGTAAAGTGGGTAAAAAGGTGGAAGCCTTTCATGAACATCCAGATACCTTAAACTTTTGTGAATTTTTAACAATAAGTATTAGACATCGATTAATAAATATTCCCCAAATTTCAGTTTCTTTAGGGTATTTTAAATAAGTTTTAGAAGGCATAATATGGGCATACCCTCTCATTTGAAAATTCAAATATATCAGAATTGCATTAAATTTAATCCAGTCATTAGACACCAATTAAGCAAGATTAACTGAATTTAAGTTTTTTTCTTAAGACACCTTAAATTTAAGACCTTAATTCTTAGACATTTTTTAGAATCAAAATCATGTAATGGATTTTGATCAAAATTAGAATAAGACATAAGGTTTAGTATCATTATAGCTTGATTCTTGATTTTAATCTTCATAAGAGGACATAAGATGGTGCAAACTGTTCTGTTCAGGGAATTAATTTTATCAATCCTGGAACGGGTATTGTTCTAGTGTGTGTATATATATATATATATAAATATATAAGGTTAATACAACCAAAGATATAAGAGGCAACTAATATCTTTAATTAGTGAACATCCGGATAAAACTGAAGCTCAATATAATGGATAGAGCATTAATAGCACTAGATAAAGTGAAAGAATAAAATAAGGTGCAAATCAAATTTTATTAGAATTCAATGTTCAAGCAATGTCATTGCGATAATGGTCCTCTGAGGAGAAGATTTTCTTTGAAAACTCATGAGTTAAGGACTTTAAAGTACTTTGCTTGAACATTGAATTCTAATAAAATTTGATTCGCACCTTATTTTATTCTTTCATTTTATCTAGTGCTATATATATATATATATATTAGTTAGTTAAAAAGTATTGACATTTCAGCCATTATATCTTCTAGCAATTCCTAACTTTGTTCTGAAACATTGACACCTCCATTTTCATGTGACCAATTCTTTTCAGATTCAATTGCTTCAAACTTTCTGAAGAGAATCTCTAACACTAATTTATCCCCTTTCAAATTTTTCTTTATTATTGTTGTTCAAATTGTCTTTCAATGAAGTGTGAGAAACAAACGAGCCAATCAAAATTTGGATTTTTCACCCTAAAATATGAGGGAAAAACAAGAAAGTAAATCTTATGGAATGTCCTGGCTTCATTTTTCCAGATAAAAAAAATCTACTGTGTATTTGGCGGTCATTTGCATTTCAGTGTTTTCGTTTTTTGTTCTGGAAAAGAAAAAAAGAAAAAGGAGATGGATATTAACTATTTGGGAATAGGACAACTGCCAAAGCCAAACAATACTTTTCAGTACATAAACACGGTTATATAGAATTCAATTTGTGACAATAGCAACATTATAAAATCTTCAGAAGACAATATCATCGGCCAAGAAAAAAAGCAAGAGAAGAGTAAAGAAGGTAGACATTGTTATACAAAATGGAATAAGTGATAATTGTGATACTATAGACCTGGGGGAGGGTGCGAAGCCCCGAACGGTGGAGGAGTAAATGATTCACTAACTCATACAAAGACGATCAGAAATGGGATGGATAATCAACAAGGAGTGGTCCGTTTCTATTGTTTAGAGGTGAGGGCTTGTTGGTGACTAAGACAAAAAGACCAGAGATAAGATATTTAGGAGTGATAGGGTTTTATGACAATAAGTTAGTTTTACGACAGGCGACTGTTTACGGCAAAAAGGTTGACGAGATTGGGACTCAAAAGAAGGCAATCAGTTTTGGGTCACCATTGGATGAGAGCAGATCGCAGGCAGAGCTCGGCAAAGATTTTGCAAGTAATGAGGTGGCCTGACGACTTGAGTAACGACAATGTGGGTCTCGACAGTCCGTGTCGGTGTCACACACACTCATAGTTTCAACTAACTTATACACAATGTATATGAGTTTGTGTGCTTTCTCGTGAGTTGCGTTGCTTTTACTTGTTTTGTAAACTTGTAACCCAGTGCTTGTTTCCTCGATGATTCGTCAGTGGAATAGACGACATGGTCAGAACAAGAAGAAAACCACGGACCCACAGTGTTGGGGTTGAGGGTCGTATATATATATATATATTAGGGTGGCCCAGATCAAGGTAGTGAAACTTCAAAGTTGCTTTTGTTTGTGTTGGTTTAGGCTCTCTCTATGCAAAAATTCATGATTCTACGATGAAATTTAGGGGTCACTCCACTTAATCGTTTTTCTTTTCATTTTCAGATAATGGCTAGTGTAACCTGCTCCAAGCCTGAGTGTTGGCTTCTTGGCAAGCTGGTAGAGTTTTTGTCCAAGGTTCGGCTCCCTAGCAAGCGTGAGGCTTTTTCCCTGTACTTCTACTAC
The DNA here is from genome assembly GCA_963556195.1 of Sepiola atlantica. NCBI lineage: Eukaryota > Metazoa > Mollusca > Cephalopoda > Sepiida > Sepiolidae > Sepiola > Sepiola atlantica. The sequence goes on from OY744534.1 coordinate 43,954,031, forward strand.
AACGTTGAGAAGACGACGACATCTGAAGCCCTCAAGTTGGTGTGCGAGGAGGTTCTCACTGTGTGGGAACGAACCAGAGAGTGGATACGTGCATCAAGAAGCTTAGGATAATCTGGGATTAGTATGTCAACCTGAAGAAGAACCGAACGCAAAAACGGGAGTCCGACCGAACTAAGGAAAAGATGTTTGTGGGCGAGCTGCAGAGCCTCTTCGATGTGGCCTCTTGCGACGCTCTGGAGAAAATGAAAAACGAGGAGGACAAGAAGTTCCTCCTGATGCAGTGCGAGGACGTCTTGTCATCTAGCATGGTGGGACTTGACTTGAAAACAAGTGGAATCGAAGCCCAACGAGAGCAGTGCTGGTATGAAGAACGTGGGGCACAGACAGGAACTTTTGCAGCCTTCACCTTCAGTTCCACCATGTCAGAAGACTCGGAGACTGACGACGAATTTCACCCTTCTCCATCAAGCTGTGGCCCTAGCTCTTCAACTAAAAGATCCAAAACATCTTTAAGTCTCTTGAAGTCGTCGGGGCTCTGAATCGAGTGAATCTTCCAGACCGTGGAGCTTCTTTCATGGCTGGCACTGTATCTCATGCCTTGGGTCATGATCTTTCCGATTTGACACTCTCTTGAAGCTCCATATGGCAGTTGCGCCGCAAAACACGAAAAGTTGTGGCCCAGCAGGAAATCTTCCATCCCAATGGCTCAATACTCCTGTACTGGGATGGAAAGATGTTGCAGGAAATGGATGGAAGGACGGTGGACAGGATCGCGATCCTGGCAACAGGACCCAACTCTGAGAAGCTGCTGGGAATTCTGAACGCTAGAAGGAGCACTGGAGAGGCCAATGCCACAGCTTGCCTGGAACTGCTGAAGTCCTAGAAGATTTGGAATGAAGTGGTTGGCTTGGTCTTCGACACAACCGCGAGCAACACTGTTCTACACAAGGGTGCCTGTATTCAAATCGAAGAGGGTTTTGGTAGGAGTCTAGCCATGTTCGCTTGCCGCCACCACATTCTCGAGGTTCTTCTCTCCAATCTGTTCCAGACTGTCTTCGGCAACACTGTGGGCCCAGAAGTGACCCTGTTCAAATGATTTGCAAAACACTGGCTAGCGATCAATGAAGAAGCATATGCGGTGGCTGAAGACAACCTCTTTGAAATGGAACCTGGAGCAACTAGCTTGGAGACAAGGGACTACCTGGCCCTTGTGCTGAGTGATCCTTCGAAGTGCCCACGTGAGGATTACTTGGAGTTTCTCTAGCTTTCTGCTTTACTCCTTGGAGGACAAACAGCTCTTTCTGGGTTTCAATGGATGTCAAAAGGCATCTATTGTCTCTTTTGGCACCAGTTTAAGACTTCGAAGCGGGAAAAATGAAGAATCACAGCTGTTGCCCTGATCTACAGTCGCTTTTGGAACGATGCTGCAATCTCATCCCACGCCCCGTACAACGACATCCTAATGCTGACCATGCTCTACAAGTATGCTGAACAACTCAACATGGATGCAACTGCGAGCACTGCCCTACAGCGCCATCTTTGGTACTTGTCTGAGGAATTGGCCTGTCCCTGCTTGACGAACGTGTGTCTGACAAGATGAAAGCTTACTGCGTCTTGTGCATGAAGACAAAGGAACATCCACGTCAGATTGAAACCAAAGACATCACAAACATACACCTCGAGACTTTCTTCACAAAGCGATCGTACCACATTTTCGATGTCCTAAAAAAAGCAGGAGCCACAGAAGCAAAGCAAGGCTTCCTTCAGACGGACACTTCGATCTGGAAGAAAAAAACCCTCTACAAGGACTATATATATATATATATATATATATATATATATATATATATATATATATATATGATGAGTCCCGATTATTAAAAAGGACGAAATGTATACGTACATAGATAATAAATAATAACAAATATTTATTATTATTATTATTATATATATATATATATATATATACACTAGTAGAATACCCATCTCAGGACAGGTATAAGCAATAAATATAGCATTAGTTTTAAATTTTAATGTTTTTTCTTTCTTTGGGGGCATGGTAGTTTCGGTGGAACCCCCACTAGGTGATAAAGTTTACAAAAAAAAAAATAATGTGCCTACGTTACTCGCCCTGTTGCCTAAAATACATATTCCATAATTCATAAGTTAAATAGTTTAGGATTTTACCAAGCACATACATATTATTGATGCTCACATGCACACCGATCCTTTTAAAAATGTATTACTTAATATAACTCCAAATATGGTGTAGAGCAATTCTTTTCTCTATTAAATCTTTTTGGATCTAACTTATTTTAAAAGTTTTTGGGTGTGGATGCACCCTCTAAATGGTAAAGTTTACAAAAAAAATTATGTACCCATGTTACTCACCGGGTTGATGAGAATAGATATTCCAAAATTCATAGTGATCGATCAGTTCATTAAAAAAACAACTTTATATAATGCACCCCTTAAATGTTAACATTTACAAAAAAAAATGATGTGTAGCTGTTACTCAACGTGTAGCCTCAAATATATATTCCAAAATTCATAATGATCCGTTCATTAGTTTAGGAGATTACCATATATATATATATATATATATATATATATATATATATATTTTGTTGGTGATTTTATTATTCCATTAATTGCGACAAAATATATGCTGTTTCATTAGTGCCCACAATGAACGCCAACTTTTCAAGCGACAATGGAATTCAAATGGCAAAGATTTTAAATTCAACCTCAACCGGAAATTGAAGATGCATTAGAGGGATTAAAAATGGATCTGGGAGCAATGGTAATTAAGGAGTGACTCCCACACTCTCCAAAAGCTCCCAAATTGGGGCCTCACCAGCAGATGCACTGTAAGGTCATACCCAGAATTTAATGAATATAGATCTAGTAAATGGTTTAACTCGTTTGATTTGGTTTGGTTGTTTTGTTTTATGGCATATCAACCCTTTTCAGATTATTTAATGCTGAATACTGTCATTTTTTGTAAAAGTGTTTATATATCTTCAAATATTTATTCATGGTGTTTCATTGTGTTGTTTTGTAGAGGAAAATTGTTTTTGTTTTTGGCTTCACAAAACATGATTGAGTTTTGCAAAGGGAAAGGAAAAAAAAATAATAACATCAATGTTTGGTGCACATTAGGTCAGGAAGTCGGTATCTTCAGACAGCCTGATCTGGTAGCACCAGCAACTCTTTTGGGGATAAGAAAAAAATATCTACTTACAAATATTCTGGATGTAGAACTGGCACCAAACTCAGAAAATGAAGATTCAGCTTTTCTTCTGAAAATGAAAAATGTAAAAAACACCAGATAAAAAATTGTTTCATGTTTCAGAATTTTCAAGATGAGAATTGATAATTTGTAGCATTTTGATTATTAGGTCATTACAAAAATAATAGCCGCCTGAAGCTCTGGGTTTTAAAAAGTCAGCTTAACACAGAATTTGTATTTTATTTCTGGTAAATTTTAATATATATAATAATTAATGTGTTCTCAATAATAATTTGTAACTTTTTTTCAGATAGAAAGTATTTTTGAAGCATAGAAAACCCTCAATGATGAACATGCTAAAACATGACCTTCGCCTTCTTATGTTGCATGAGTTCAAACTTGGGCACAATGCCACCTAAACTTCTGCCAATATCAATAGCGCATGGGGAGATGGATCCACAAGCGATCGGACAGTACGAAGGTGGTTCCAGAAATTCTGTAGTGGAGATGAAGAAGGTAGAGGACGGCCGTGTAATCTTAATAATGAATAATTGCAAGCACTTGTTGAGCAAAATCCACATTAAAGTGTCAAAGAAATGTTTCAGACACTTGCTTTCAGCACTGCAACAGTTTCACATCATTTAAAGAGTATTGGAAGGGTTAAAAGTTTTTCATGAATAAATGTATGTTTCTGAAATCGGCCATTATTATTGTCACGACCTAATACTAAACTGAATTAGAAAATATATTTGAAATCAGAAAGTATTTTTGAAGCATGACCTTCACTTCTTATATTGCATCAGTTCAAACTTGGGCACAATGCCACCTAAACTTCTGCCAATATCAATAGAACATGAGTAGATGGATTCACAAGCGATCAGACAGTACGAAGGTGGTTCCAGAAATTCTGTAGTGAAGATGAGAGCCTTACAGATGGAGAAGGTAGAGGATAGCCGTGTAATCTTGACAATGAACAATTGTAAGCACTTGTTCAATAAAATCCATGTCAAAGAAATGTTTCAGACACTTGCTGTCAGCACTGCAACAGTTTCACGTCATTTACAGAGTATTGGAAAGGTGAATAAATGTATGTTTCTAAAATCGGCCATTAGTTTTGTAACATATCTTGGTTGTTATTTTCACAACGCTTCGGCTGGAGGTTCAATTCTCAATACTAAGAATAAAATAAAAATGATTTTACACTTCTATCTGGTCATGGCTGTCAAAACGAGAACAATCTACCCCCATGGATTAAATAAAGGGTTCAGTTCAAAGTTCCGTATAGATTCCTAAGTTCGACAAAAATTTGTAAGTTAAAAAAAACATCTAAAAAAGGTCAGAGGTTACATCGGCCGAAACGTTGTGAAAATAACAACCAAGATGAGAATTGTAGTCCAAATGATCCAAAAATTGTTTTGTATTTATTAAAAAAAAAAAATATTTTATGTCTTCAAGATACAAACAGGAAGTGCATAGTTTAAAAATCGTTTTTGTAATATGGTCAATCATTATTTTCAGGCGACCTGGGGCAAACTTTTGATGGTTGAATTTTGAAAATGAAAAGCCAGTTCATGTAGTCACCAGCATACCTGCACATCAAACCTCTAGCATCACAGATCCCATAGATTATCTCGACGATGGCTTCTCACGCATTGTGTAAATGATACATGGGGCAGCAATTCATTCTGTCTCCTTTTTTTTTATCATCATCTTTTTGATATCAGTGGTTGTAAATTAATAAAGACTAGTCTCTCCCTCCTTGACAAGGTTAAAAAAAAAGTCGCAAACCTAATAGGTCCTTCACTGTCAACCAAGCTCCAGTCCCTGTCCCATCGCCGCAATGTAGCATCCTTGTGCTTGTTTTACAAATACTTCAATGGATTATGCTCCGATGAATTGGCTACTCTGGTGCCCCCTCGACGTAAATTCACTAGACTAACTCGACAATCAACTAAATCTCATTCATTTACTGTGGAGGTCCCCAGATGCGGGAGAGCCTTCTACTCAAATATCTTCTTTCCTCGTGCAGTTGGCCTCTGGAATCCCTCCCTGCCCCCTGTTTCCCCAACAGTACTGACATGCAGAAATTTAAAACTAATGTAAACAGACATCTGGCTGCGCAGATCCCAATTTAGGTTGAACCCCCCAACCTTCTCCCCATTTCTTTTTTCTCAGTAGCCCCTTATGTCTACTGCCTTGTTTGGGGTGAACTATGTTAAAAAAAATTTTTTTAAATATATAGTAGACATCATCCTTCACCCATATCCCCATAGAAGAATGGGAGCACTGTCAGAAAATCGATTGCTCTCTCTCCCGTGATCCAGAAAAAAAAGCAAGAAAGATCTGATTAGCTTATTTGCCACGTATCACTAGCAACTTGTCTTTCTGTCGGCTGACTATTTTTAGACAATAAGACAAGAATTTTTCTAATTTGATAAGAATTATAACATCAGGGTGTTATATCGAGAGAATAATTGAGCATCAAATACAAAATCAGATAAGCATAGATGAAATGTAGTTTGGTTCTATGCCTGAGCAAAGTACAATCAGTGCTATATTTGTCCTGAGACAAATCCAAGAGAAGTACCTTGATAAGAAGAACCTGTATTTTGCTTGTGTAAATCTGGAGAAAGCTTTTGACAAAGTGCCAAGAGAGGTTGTCTGGTGGACTTTGTGTAACTAAGGGAAAACAAGTGATTGGTGAAGGTTGATTCAAGCAATGTATAGAAACACTCAAAGTTGTGTTAGAATTAACAGCACATTTAGTGACAGCTTTAATATTAAAGTGAAAGTATATCAGGGTTCTGTACTGAGTCAATTGCTTTTCATTTGTGTTTTAGAAACATTGTTCAGAAGAGATGTTGCATGTTGATGATTTAGTACTTGCCTGTGAAACAATGGAAGATCTACTTTTTAAGTTAAAGACTTGGAGGAATGCTATGGAAAGTAAGAATCTGAGAGTGAATGTTACTAAGATCAAAATGCCGATCAGTAGTTGTAGTGTTGGAAAGCCACAGAAAGAGGAAAGTTCCCCTGCTTAGTTTGTGAAAGGGAACTGGGTGCAACTGAATTTTTTGTAGTAGTCATAAGCATTGGGTACACAAGAAGTGCAGTATAATCACAGGTAGATTGAGAAATGATAACCAGTTTAGGTACAAGAAGTGTAAGATAATGGAGATGAAGGAGAACTTAGATGTGAAGAAAGTATATTTGGATGGCGAAGCTATTGAGGTTGTTAGATTGCAAGTATTAGAAGTAGATGGAGTTAGTCCAAGAGACTTCAGCCGTTACTAACCAGCATAGCATTACCACTGTCAACCAAGAGAAGAGTCTATTAGGTGTGTGTATGCAGTGTGATGATGTATGGAAGTGAAACCTGGCCAGTGAGGGTTGAGGACATGCGTTGCATGGAGAGAAATTATGTGAGAATGATACGATGAATGTGTAATATCAGTCTTAAAGACAGGTTTACGTCTGATAACCCTAGAGGAAAATTAAATATATAGTATAGAGAGGTGTGTGCAGAACAGGAGACTTCTTTGGTTTGGGCACATTATTCAGTCAAATGAGAGTTCTTGGAGTAGTAGATACATAACAGCTGAAGTAGCAGAGTCAGTTGGCAGAGAAAGGCCAATGAAAACTTGGGAGGAAGTAATAAAGATGGATTTGAGAGAAAGGGGGATAAATAAAAACCTAGCCAGAGATAGGTTAGTTTGGAAGTTAATTTCTAAAAGCCGCCCAATGCATGTCAGCATGTAAAATGGACATTAAACCGAATATGATGATGATGATGATGATGATGATATTTTATTCTGAGCTGGAGAGGGGGGGGGGGGGATTCATTCCTTTTCTAATGGTATTAAAGTGCTTGCAATAGATTGAATTGGATTGAAACTCTGTTTAGCCAATTCCATAATACACGTCAATATCTATCCCCCCCCCCCCAACTAATCTAGGAGTAGGTATCCCAAACCAAAATTTTATTTTCATTGCATCTAAAATCTTTTAATGTAGGCACATAGATTTTTGCAAAACATAAACAATGATACCAAATTTATTTTGGTAGCACAATTAGCCACCGAGTTATGACCATTCAAAATTTGTTAGAAATTAGAAAAGTTGCCATCTTGTGTGCTTTTGGTCCAGTTCATAACTAAAAATGTAAGTTTTGAACAAGTGAAAAATCCTTACAAATGTCATCTTGTAAATGAAAATTAATAATAATGGAGATAATAATTATTAGATCAAGCCAGCCTAAAAATTGGTAACAACCCCATTACTTTTTGAAAATTTTACACAGAAGTGCAAATTTTACTGTTAATATAAGATTCATTTCAACAGCTAACACATTGAATAATCATAATATGATTCAAAGCACAGGAGAAATCAAGCTAGATTTTTCTTTTAATAGTAAATCAATAAAAAAAACTCAAATTTGGACCATGTAAATACAGATGGAGACACAATTATCAAGTAGAGCAAAAATTTTATTCACTAAAATTTTTAACTTAAATTTTGTTTTGTGAAAGACAACTTAAAACCCTATATTAAGTCTGCAATATTGACAAATGACCCTTTTTCTTTAAGATGGGACTGTTTTATATGCATAGACACATAATATCATGCACACTAAATTTGTAAAAACACCAACATTATTTTCACACAAAAAATAAATCGCCTGTCACCGAAATGATGATGACGATGATTATATCCCATAATATCAAGGGACGTCGTTGGGGAGTCTGGCAGAAATTCGTATGACATCCCTTCACCTCACACGATCATTAGCAATTCGCACCATTTCCTCTACTGATAACCCTGTCCATTCAAGCACGTTGTCCATCCACTGTTTTCTCGGGTGTCCTTGTCTGCAAGAACCATGGTGTTCGCTAGAGTTTGATGTCGTAATACATGGCCGAACTATCGTAGTTTGCAACGTTTGATGGTAATAATTGCTGGCTCACTAGGTCTCGCTAAATGTTCAGCTAATTAAGTAACCTAAATTGAAGTAGTCTGAAAAAAAACTCTTAATGACACAAGACAAAGAATCATACATTTATAAAGAGAACAGATTAAATTTTGTTTACATCCAAATTTTATAAAAAAATAAACAAAAAATTAAATAAGTTATCATAAGTTCAAATTGAATGGAATTTCACTACATTTACCCATTTTCACACACTTAACTCTAGGCTGGTTTGTGATGCCAACTAGAAGATAAAAAAAACTCCAGACTTGGTCATGGTCAAGGCTAGCTGTCCAATAAAGAAAAAGCTTTTAAAATATTAATCATAAAAAAACTCACTTTTCTTCTGTTTTACTTTGACCCGAAGTGGCTGGCCTTCGCTTAAGTCGATGCTGAGGGAAGGACGGCATCATATCTGGATCACAGGCTGTGAAAAAGTTTTGAAAAAATAAAGAAAAAATCAGAACAAAACCAGTAGAATCAAATTTATTAAAATTTATTGAAACTAGAAGTTATCAGCTTTACGGCCTAAATTCTAGAACCTGCTATCATATGAAAACAAAAAATCACTATGCTAGAATAACGCCAATACATAGTTAAAGCAAAATAAATTTTTATAGACTATTAAAATAATTTTCAACACTATTGATAATGTTTGCCCATTCATTTATTTATTTTTTATTATGTTTGAATTCATGTTTTGAAACATGACGTAACTTATAAATCTATGACGTCACATCAAAGCTATAATTATTTTGTTATGGTAATGTTTTAAGCTCTATTTATCAAAGTTGTTAGAAATTAGAAAATTTGCCATCTTGTGTGTGTTTTGGTTCAGAGGCCAAATTTCATAGTTCATAGCTAAAAATGCAAGTTTTGAACAAGTGAAAAATCCTTACAAATGTAATGTCATCTTGTAAATGAAAATTAATAATAATGGAGATAATAATTATTAGATTAAGCCAACCTAAACATTGGGAAAAATCCCATTACTTCTGGAAAATTTGTACAAAAATGACACGGAATGCAACTTTGACTGTTCATATAAGATCCATTTCAACAGCTAACACATTGTATTTTCTTTATATGATTCATAACACAGTAGAGAACAAGCTAGATCGTTCTTCTAATAGTAAATCAATAAAAAACATATTTTGAAACATGACATAACTCATAAATCTACGACATCACACCAAAGCTATAATTATTTTGTTATGGGAATGTTTTAAGATCTATTTATAAAAGAAAGTCCAAATAGGTCAGTTGGTAGAAACTCAGACTGAAGATCTCATGGTTTCAGTTTCGATTTCCAGTCATGGCATCCACTTTATTTGTTGAGAATTTATTATTTATTATTGATGCAATATTCTCCATTTGTAAAAGTATTTCCGATATTTTGAAATGAGACAAATAATAATATCTCTGATATTTCGAAATGAGACAACTTTCACAATGTATTTATTACGTTTAAAAAAATTTGTAACTGACGGACGGACGGACGGACGGACAAAATCTCTATTTATATAAGATGTAGTCCCTCCTTTGAAACACCATGAAATTTGAATATAAAGAATTTACAAACCAAACAAACTATGTGAGTTTTTTTTTTAAATAAAATATTATTTATTTCATATTTTTTTTTTTTTTTTGCATAAAACACACTATTCATAAAATAGAGATGTTTTTTGTGGGTTTTTTTTCTTCATTTTACTTCTCACTATAGTTGTAATGCTTTCAGTTATAGAATCTCGCCCGATGTTGTCGGCTAGACTTCAATGTTGATATGTGAAGTTGCACATAGGCTGTGCTTGTTGTATTGGAATGTAGTTTCTCTTTCGGAACATCGTGAAATGTGAATATTAAGAATTTAGAAACCAAACAAACAATGTTTTTTTCTAAATTCCTAATATTCAAATTTCATGATGTTCCAAAGGAGGAACTGCATTCAAATTCAACAAGCACAGCCAATGTGCAACCTCACATATTGACATTGAATTCCAGACGACAACATCTGACGGGCTTCTATAACTGAAAACATTACAACTTTAGTGAGAAGTAAAATGAAGAAAAAAATACATGTCTATTTTATGAATAGGGCATTTTACACAGAAAATAAAAAATAAAAAAACAAAATATTACTATTTCTTGATGAAGACTTTTTAGTCAAAACTAAGTTGAATTTAAATAAACAAGTCGCGCGTGCGTGGTCCCCCTCTGTATGTGACTCGATGTGGCGAGTGTAAAATGCAATAAATTTGGGCAATTTGGAGCATTTTTTACCCCCCTTTGACCCCTTGGGGGCGCGAACCACAATTTTTCTGACGTCAAGGATGCTCATTTTATATCCAGAACAATTGCCTCTACATTTTGGCCAAGTTTCAGAAAAATTAAATGGATGGATCAAACGTTATGGGAGAAAAGGGTAATTTTTTGCCATTTTGGGGGGTTTTGATCCCCTGGGGGCGCGAACCAGATTTTTTCCAAGGTCAGCGATACTTAATAGAGGAACAATTGCCTCCATATTTTGGCCAAGTTTCAGAGAAATTGAATGGATGGATGAAAAGTTATGAGGCAAAAAATGTCATTTTTTGCCATTTCGGAGCCTTTTGACCCCCTGGGGGGCTAACCAGATTATTTTTCAAAAATCGGAGAATGTCACTTTCTAACCTGACCAAAGTTACAACTTCATGCAAAATTTCAGAGAAATTCAATGGATGGTTGCGGAGAAAAATCATTTATAAATCGGGGGACCAATAAATATTAACTTAAAAATACAATATTATGCGTTTTCTGGGTCTAAAAACTTACTTATTCAAATTATCCAACGCTTTCAAAAAGAAACAATTTCTAATTCATTACACGCATACCCGCACGCTCACCTCATGGCTATGACATTTTTTAAAAAAACATTGCCATTGCAAGATCTACGGATTTTTCTAGTGACAAAATGTTACAAAAAAAAAGAAAAGCGGAAAATGTTACTATTTCCTGATGAAGACTTTTTACAGTTGAAACTGAATTGAATTTGTTGACACATTTGCCCCTTCATAAGTAACAGAATCAGCAATAAACCCTAGACATGCAGCAGCGTCAGCAGAAGACTGCAAACAATCAAAATATGCCAGTCTTCTCGATAGATTTGTGTTCCAACCAATCGCCGTGGAGACGAGTGGAGCGATAAGCCTTGCCACACATGACTTCTTTAACAGTTTTGGTCTATTAATGATGTGCCCCACTGGGAAGCATCAAGAATTGACTTGACTTTAAGAGCGCCTCTCCATCGTCACTATTTGTGGAAACGCGTTGAGCCTGCTCTCAGCCTGCCAAGCCAGCAGGGCATACGATGAAACTTCTTGATATTTGCATATGCGTATATTTTATTAATCAACTATTATTTGTTATTTATGAATAAATTCATTTTATTGGAATAAAAAAATTTTAAATGGGATATCTTGTCATTTTTGCAATAACTTTTTATTACAACAATTTTTGAAAATATTTTCTTCAAAGCCATTTTAGTTTGTAATGTTTGTTAGAAAAGAAATAAAATGTTAGTTATAAGGTAGACAACGCTATTCAATAAAAGCAGATGAATTATATTTGCTGAATTATATTTTTTACATGATTTTTTTAATGTTTCTAACTTACCAGACTAAATTACTTTTTTAATAAACTATAGTGATGTATGTTATTATAGTGCCATTAACATGGTACAACAATAAAAAAAAATTGGCTAATCAGAATCAAAGTTTGATATGTCAGTTTAAATGCTAGTTAGGTACAACTTTTAAAATCTCACAAGATATATATATATATATATATATATATATATATATTTAGGCAGACATTATTAAATAACACATAGTGTTTTTGCTTGATAAAACTTTTTTTTATTTTTTTCAATTTTCCGAATAGTCCATTTAGTATTTTAGTCAAATTGGCGTATGTAAGTTCCATGGGTTTCTTGTTCCATTTTTCTTTCTTTTTTTGCGATCAAATCGAAAGTACTTGTGCAAAAAAAATATGGAACAAGAAACCCACGGAACTTACATACACCAATTTGACCGAAATATGAAATGGACTATTCGGAAAATTGAAAAAAATGTCTTATCAAGCAAAAACACTACGTGTCATTTAATAATGTTTGCCTAAATGAAAATATGCTGCCTAAATACACACAATATATATATATATATATATACTTTATACAAGTATTTAAGATGGTCTACACAAATCAATTCATGTTTCGGTACTATGTACCTCATTGGGATCTCAATTTCTTACTGAAATCAAATTGTCAAAATAAAACACACGTAAATCAGATGTCGAGGATTCAGACAGACGAAAGATTTTATAATCAACAGCAGTATCTATCCGACATGCAAGCATATTTACTTGGCTTAAAGTCATAAACAGTGGGAAATTTTCAGTTTTCATAGAGAACTGTCATAAGAGGGAAAAGAAAAGCCAGATAAGAGGAAGAGAGAAAAAACAAAAAAGAGATAGAAAGATAAAATGAGAGACAGAGAAATAACATTCAGACAAATAGTTACAAAAAAAATTTAAGGTTTACTTCCTTAAATTTAGTGGTTTCCTTAAATCTAGTGGTTTCGTAGAAATCAGTTTTTTTCTTAAAAAAAAAGAAAAGAAAAAAAAGCTGATTATGACTAAAAACGATTTAAGCAGAAATCCGCTTTTTCTGGATTTAAAAAAAAAAGCAGAATTCCATTAAAAATCAGAGAACTCACATCTCTGATTATAAGATTTAATTAATATTTTCGCATTATTTTCTTTCATTCCTAATTATCTCGATTAGCTCATTAGTTTTTGTGAATTTCTTGTATTTTAGACTCAATATCTGCCTCATAGAACCATTCATCTTTTACATGCAAGAAAATATTGAACTGACTACATCATCCTGTTATAGATCTCGCTTTATATAATTTACATATTTATATAGATCTATCTTTATAAATCTACATTGTATTGTTATGCATTTGCCCAAGGTAGACAACTCCTATTTATATTCTTAAATTCAAAATGAGGCATCCCCCTTGTTGATTTTTATTTTTAGGTGATTATTTAAAACTAAGTAATTTTTATAATAAATTGTAGCTAAATAAGTTATTATATTGCCAATAACAAGATACAGCAATAATAAATGAAAATTGGCTAGTCAGATTCAAACTTTGATTTGTCAGCTTAAATGCTATTTGGATCTGAGTTTAAAAATCCGATAAAATAACTTTATATGTTAGATACCAAAGCCATAAAAAATATGACATTGAATTTGCATTCTCTCCTTTTTTCTTTTGTTAGTACTTGTGTCTTTTGATTATCTACCCAAATTCTTGACCTACTTCTTCCCAAAATAAGTATACCTTCCATGTATAGGTTAGTTTGGAAGTCAATTTCTCAAAGCCTCCAACACATGCCAGCATGAAAAACAGAATATTCTTGCAGGCACTACCTTTCCTGAAAGAGGGGTATGGGTTTATCACCTGTCGTCTGGAGTGCAAGGAATTTCTATAGATAACTATTGCTATTTACCTGACGTTGCCCAGGATACAGTGAAGTCATTTTAGTTTTTAATTTTTATTTGTTGCACATTTTTAAACTTAAAGTAGACAACTCCTATTATATTCTTCAATTTAAAATGAGTTATCCCCCTTACTGATTTTTAATTTTAGGTATTTAAAAATGCTTCATATTAGCAGTCGTCTGGTCCAGACTAAGTCATTTTTAGAATAAATTGTTGCTAAGTACGTTATTATATTGCCAATAACATTGTACAACAATAACAAAGGAAAATTGCCTCGTCAGAAACAAAGTTTGATTTGTCAGCTAATACTATATGGGTCTGACTTTGAAAATTCGACAAGATAACTTTATATGTTAGATTGTACCCTGAACCTTAAAATACTTTGTTTTGTCACTCAAAATCTGGTAAAGACATTAAAGAAGGGAACTTAAGATTTACTTACGATACGGCTGTTCTTTAAAGTAAGAACTATCAAGGCAATCTTCAGCTGTCGCTCTGTAAAAAGTAAAAGAATTAAAAAATTGTATTAATCACGATAATTAATAAGCAGTTAAATTGAATAGTTAGCATGATGTAAGCTTATAGGTGGCCATGAAGTATGCTCTTGCTCATATTCACTTGTTGGTTGAATGAATAAATATTTTAATGTTTTATGAAGTATGCTCTTGCTCATATTCACTTGTTGGTTGAATGAATAAATATTTTAATGTTTTATGAGGTATGCTCTTGCTTATATCCACTTGTTGGTTGAATGAAGAAATATTTTAATGTTTTATGAAGTATGCTCTTGCTCATATTCACTTGTTGGTTGAATGAATAAATATTTTAATGTTTTATGAAGTATGCTCTTGCTCATATTCACTTGTTGGTTGAATGAAGAAATATTTTAATGTTTTATGAAGTATGCTCTTGCTCATATTCACTTGTTGGTTGAATGAAGAAATATTTTAATGTTTTATGAAGTATGCTCTTGCTCATATTCACTTGTTGGTTGAATGAAGAAATATTTTAATGTTTTATGAAGTATGCTCTTGCTCATATTCACTTGTTGGTTGAATGAAGAAATATTTTAATGTTTTATGAAGTATGCTCTTGCTCATATTCACTTGTTGGTTGAATGAAGAAATATTTTAATGTTTTATGAAGTATGCTCTTGCTCATATTCACTTGTTGGTTGAATGAATAAATATTTTAATGTTTTATGAGGTATGCTCTTGCTTATATCCACTTGTTGGTTGAATGAAGAAATATTTTAATGTTTTATGAAGTATGCTCTTGCTCATATTCACTTGTTGGTTGAATGAAGAAATATTTTAATGTTTTATGAAGTATGCTCTTGCTCATATTCACTTGTTGGTTGAATGAAGAAATATTTTAATGTTTTATGAAGTATGCTCTTGCTCATATTCACTTGTTGGTTGAATGAATAAATATTTTAATGTTTTATGAAGTATGCTCTTGCTCATATTCACTTGTTGGTTGAATGAAGAAATATTTTAATGTTTTATGAAGTATGCTCTTGCTCATATTCACTTGTTGGTTGAATGAAGAAATATTTTAATGTTTTATGAGGTATGCTCTTGCTTATATCCACTTGTTGGTTGAATGAAGAAATATTTTAATGTTTTATGAAGTATGCTCTTGCTCATATTCACTTGTTGGTTGAATGAATAAATATTTTAATGTTTTATGAAGTATGCTCTTGCTCATATTCACTTGTTGGTTGAATGAATAAATATTTTAATGTTTTATGAAGTATGCTCTTGCTCATATTCACTTGTTGGTTGAATGAAGAAATATTTTAATGTTTTATGAAGTATGCTCTTGCTCATATTCACTTGTTGGTTGAATGAAGAAATATTTTAATGTTTTACGAGGTATGCTCTTGCTTATATCCACTTGTTGGTTGAATGAAGAAATATTTTAATGTTTTATGAAGTATGCTCTTGCTCATATTCACTTGTTGGTTGAATGAAGAAATATTTTAATGTTTTATGAGGTATGCTCTTGCTTATATCCACTTGTTGGTTGAATGAAGAAATATTTTAATGTTTTATGAAGTATGCTCTTGCTCATATTCACTTGTTGGTTGAATGAAGAAATATTTTAATGTTTTATGAAGTATGCTCTTGCTCATATTCACTTGTTGGTTGAATGAAGAAATATTTTAATGTTTTATGAGGTATGCTCTTGCTTATATCCACTTGTTGGTTGAATGAAGAAATATTTTAATGTTTTATGAAGTATGCTCTTGCTCATATTCACTTGTTGGTTGAATGAAGAAATATTTTAATGTTTTATGAAGTATGCTCTTGCTCATATTCACTTGTTGGTTGAATGAATAAATATTTTAATGTTTTATGAAGTATGCTCTTGCTCATATTCACTTGTTGGTTGAATGAAGAAATATTTTAATGTTTTATGAAGTATGCTCTTGCTCATATTCACTTGTTGGTTGAATGAAGAAATATTTTAATGTTTTATGAGGTATGCTCTTGCTTATATCCACTTGTTGGTTGAATGAAGAAATATTTTAATGTTTTATGAAGTCCATTCATAATTAGGTCACCAGGAAGAGAAAAGTTTCTCTGTTCTGTTTGTGGAAAGGGAATTGAGAGCAACTCTATTTTTTGTGGTACTTGTACGCATTGGGTACACAAGAAGTGCAGTGAAATTACAGATAGGTTGAGAGATGATACCCAGTTTCTGTGCAAGAAGTTCAAGACAATAGAGACTGATGAGAACTCAGATGTGGAGAAAGTATATTTGCATGGAAAGGCTATTGAGGTTGTTCAGAAGTTTTGTTACCTTAGCAACACTATTCTGGTGTAATAGCAAGAGTAGGAGTAGATACAGTAAGTTCAGGGAACAATAACCATTACTACCTAGCAGAGCGTTTCTACTGTCGACCAAGGAAAAAGTCTATCAAATGTGTGCACAGTGTATAGAAATGAACCCTGGCCAGTGAGGGTTGAGGACATGTGTTGCATGGAGAGAAATGATATAAGAATGATACGATGGATGTATAATGTGAGTCTTAAAGACAGGCTTAGATCTGATGATCTTACAAATCCTAACAGTATAGAGAGATGTGCATAGAACGGGAAATCTTTTTGGCTTGATCACATTTAAAGAATGGATGAGAGTGCGTAAGTTAGTAAATGTAGAACAGTTGAGGTAGCAAGGTCAGTTGGCAGGTGAAAGGCCAAGGAAAACATGAGAGCAATTTATAAGGATGGATTTGAGAGAAAGAGGGATAAATAAAGATCTGGCCAGCGATAGAATATTTTGAAAGTCAATTTGTAAAAGCCATCCAATACATATCAACATGTAAGACAGATGTTAAACTGAAGATGTTAATGATGATGCATGTGTAGAAAGTCAGGGATCATTTTGACATTGCTTTTATGTTGTAAATCGGGCCCCCTTTTAAACACATGTTTTTAAGCATTCAATACTTTTCAAATCCACAAATTGTATGAGTAGAATAAAGTTTAAACAAAATATTGGAATGTTTACTCACCGAGATTTGAAAACAAAAAAAACAAAAGGAAAGATAACTCGTTTATATACATGTGAGAAAATCAGAAATCATTTTGAGATTGTGTGCAGGATAGCGCCTTAAATGTTGAAGGGGTTGCAGCTCAAATAGGGAGTATGTAACGTTGGAGCATCAAATATAAATGTTGTACCATAGTTCTGAAGTTTTTTAAGGGACCAAGAAGACAGTATGTAATGTAACATAGCTTCAATTATGTTGAGAGGGGGGATAGGAGAAATATGAATGTCTGTAATGTACTTCAAATCTTTATGCGTGACGTTACTTCTTATGGTTATGTGTCACATAGCCATTATCTTTATTGAGGGGATTCGCTTGTAACCTGAAAAGATGTCACATTGCATACACCTGAAAATCTGTACTTACTTGGTATCCTTTGACAGTCGATCATTTTAGCATTTAGCGGGTTGCTTTCTCCAGCAAAATCAAACACAAGGAAGACTCAAAACAAAAGGAGTTTACGTTGTTTACTTTCTATTGTTAATGTATGAGATCATAATCACATTGACACACTGGTTCTTGTTAGATCACCAAAGTTAAGCAACGTTGAGCCTGGTCAGTACCAGATGGGTGACCATTTGGAAATACCATGAGCTGTATGTAGGAGGACGTCGACACCTCCCTGCAAGAACTTTTTTTTTTTTAACATATTTCAAACATGGCAAACCGCCACTGTAGACATAAAGGGCTACTGAGAATTAAAGTGTAGATTTTGGGTGTCACCCCAAGTTGTCATCATCTCCCCTGACTGGGATATGCATGCGACTATGGATCACTTGTAAATTTGATATTTCCTAGAAACTTCCTCCAAAGGAGGAAACTGGTTCAACCCGTCTAGCGTGAATGCTATTTTGTTCGTTCGTTTTATGACATCATCTTACTCTCACATGCATTTTCAATGTTCAGCAGACTCCCTAACAGAGCCTGCTGGGGAAACAAACCACAGGACATCCTCACTTGTCAAAATCAAATAATCGCCTCCCCAGTTTTCCATTCACTAACCTTATTTTGCACAATCTACTTGTTATCACATTAAATATTGTTATATATTGTAAGTATTAAGTTTAAAACTATTTCAAAAATTATATGAATTACAAGTTGTGATGCAGTGAAGTCATTACAATTTTTATTTGTTTGCATATTTTTAAACTTAAGGTAGAAAAATCCTATTAGATTTTTCTATTTAAAAACGAGTGAACCCCTTTGCTTATTTTGATTTTTAGGTAATTATTTAAAAGTGTTTCATATTAGCAATCGTCTGGGTTGGATGAAGTAATTTGGGGAAATAAATTGTAGCTAAGTCCGTTATCATATTGCCAATAACACAGTAGAACAACAAATGAAAATTGGTTAGTCAGAAGGAAAGTCTGATTTGTCATTTGAGTCTGACTTTGAAAATCCATTAAGATAGCTTTATATGTTAGATACATAGGCAACAAAAAAGTGATTTTTCTTTACTGTTTTGATATGGTTGAAAAGATGTATTTTGAATTTTTCCATAATTAGAAAAGAAAATGAAAAAAATAATGTTTGTGTTTTCTTCACAGGAAAAACAAAATAAATTTTATTTATTTTGTTTAATTACAATCTTAACGTGGCACATATCATGCCTTATTCCTTTTGATTTCTCACCTGAGGATGGGAGAGGGTGTTGTGAAGTGGATAACGAAACCACGCGGACTGGTTTCATAGCATCACTTTCACTTATGGATGTTGGCAACCTTCAAGTGGCCCCTCCTATAAGTAGATTCTAGACTGATCCCAGGGAAACCAATGCCAACAATAGAATCAAGTCGATCAAAAAAAAAAGACGGACCATGCTGATTCATATTAATTTACTTTTTACCTGAGGATGGCCGTAGATTTGTGCAAGCAAAACATTGTGCTGAAAATGTGTATCAGATCAAAAGTCCGAACAATTACAAAAAAAAAAAAAAAAAAATGGTACTATTTATTTTTAGTCCAAACCGATTTGCTAAGGATGCAACAAATTTATTTACAAGTAAAAACACAACTCACCGTTTGTTTGGGTCGTACATGAAAAGAAAATTTAGCAGCCTAATCCCGGCTTCTGACAACCACGGAAAAGTGTGCCGTAAATTATTATAACTGAAAAGACAAGAAACAGTGAACACAAAAGGTAAATATTTCACATTTAATTTATGGAAATAATTCATCAGGAGTTTTGGATATTGAAGTCATCATCATAATCATATTCAGTTTAATGTACGTTTTACAGATAGGCATGTGTTGGACAGCTTTTAGAAATTGATATATATATATATATATATATAATGAAGAAGAATGGAAAGGAATTAGAGAAGCAAAAGCCAAATCATAATTCAATTCAATTGCTCAGAGCAAGGTATATTCCGCAAAAAAAGGCAATTTATTCAAGTAAAATTTAACTTGAATAAATTGCCTTTTTGCGGAATATACCTTGCTCTGAGCAATTGAATTGAATTATGATTTGGCTTTTGCTTCTCTAATTCCTTTCCATTCTTCTTCATTCTACCTGCTCTATCCTGGATATTGAGCTGTATACTCTTCACAATAGGTTTTACTTTTCCTAAAAGTTCGCTTTTAGTACACCACTTATATATATATATATATATATATATATATATATATATATATATATATATATATATATATATTATATATAAATGAATAAATGCAAAAGTTTTTCACCCATCCTAACTATATTAACATCAATGCTTATTTAATATTATGATACAAAATAACATTTTGAAATACCATATATATAGTAATATGCAAACACTCACAAACAGCTTTAGGCATTCCTAATTTGCACATTTATTTTTTAAACAGTTTTGAATTATTTAATATTCTGTAATATACATTTGTAATTTGCATTGTCATATTTATTTATATATACGCAATAGTTTCGTTGATAGTAAAACGTCTGCGATGCTAAGAAGAGATACTACACTTTGATCAAGGAACTATAAAAATAATCTTTGTATGACTTGGCTTTTGTAAATGAATGAAAAAAAATAACTGATTTAATTTCTTATTTTATTATCGTTTGATGGTGTGAGTAGTGTAGTATTGGTTCTGTTGTTATAAGACCGTCCTCCCAAGAATTACCTTCTCCTTTTTTAAGAGGGTGGGGGTAATTTTCTCAGTCATTACTTCCTCCTTTGGAGGTCTATGTATTATATGTTCGTTCACTATATCCTCCAAGGCTAGCATAATATGTGACTGGAGAGAGCATATATTTGCTAATATATATATATATATATATATATATATATATATATATATATATATATATATATATTGGGTACCAATAAAATTGTGTTTAATCATTGACAAGAACTAATAAACCAGTAAAGGCATCACTAGGGAGAATCTCCACCATGCAGTGTTCTGACTAGCATAACAAAAGGACTGACCAAAGGAAATTTTCAGATTTCCACTTCATCTTCACTACCCAGAGAAACCCACTATCCAATATATGTCAATTTGGTGCCGTGACCAGAATGCTTGAACATGAGTAAGTGAACCTAGGTGCTACAATGAAAAGAAAACTACTATAAAAGTACCAAAAATATTATGATTGATATGAGCAGATTTTTTTTATATTTTCGATGGGCTGGCCAGACACCCCACAAAGAATCTCCACCAAACAGTGCTACAACCAGCAAAGCAGAACAACAGTCTTCAGATCATCTAATCACATCAACCACAAAGAAAGCAAAACCTGTATCCAACATTATATCATTGGTTAAAATAATAAAATGCATTTATTTTTATTTTTTACTATTATTGTCTTATATATAAAATAAAGCCAGTGTTCCTCCTACCTTTTTTTAATACAAGGTACATAATTAGGTAAACTTTTACTATGAAACCCATCATAATTTACCCACTCCCCCCCCCCCTCCCCCCCAAAAAAAATCATATTATACTTTTTGGGAACGATTACATGTAAACAGACTGAAAAATGATCTGCAAAGAAAGAATTTTTTTAAAAAATTAAATATTTTAGGTGGAGATCACTTTTCTTATATAAATTTAATATAAAATGAGCTCACTTCCTGGCCAGTTAGCAGTAAATGGAGACGTGTAACAAATTGTCTTTTCTTTTCAATGCTTTGGAGGGAAATTAGAATTTGGGGGGGCATTTTTTTTTCTACAATAAAATAACCTGTGGAAACAATATCTAATGTTTTAGCATGCAATAAAAAAAATAGTGTAGAAACTATTTGGAGGGAGCATAATTTTTTTACATATCCAATTTATTATTTTTTCTGCTTTAAAAATAAATAAAAACATAAATAAAAATTGGGGAACCTTTTTTTTTAAAGCAGTGAAAAAACTATTGGGGTTGGGAGGCGGTCAGGCATAGATATACTGTTGGTATATCTAATCTAACCCTAACCCTCAAAAGAAGTAGAAACAAGTGATGTAGCCGAAAACGAAGATTTTTTTTTTTCTGAAATCAGGTACAATTCAAAAATTTGTTTAAAAATATTTTCGAAAGAAAAGTTGAAAAAAAAAAAAAATTGGTTACACGTCTCCATTTAACACTAACTGGCCAGAAAGTGGGTGCTCATTTTACATTAAATTTATATAGGAAAGTGATCCCCCATTCTAAAATCTAAAATATTAAAACAAAATTTAATTCCTTTTTTATGGATAATTTTTCAGGCTGCTTACATGTAATTGCCCAAGAAAAGTAGAATCTGATTTGGGGGATGGAGGGGGTTGGACTGCAATGGGTGTGATAGTAAAAAATACCCATAAGTAAATGTTTCATCAGTCATTTTAGACAAATATTGGTTTGTGTTCTAAAAAAAATAAAAAAAGTATTTCTGATCAATTTTAATATTTAGTCCAAAAAACGTATGATCAATCATCTGACACCCCAGTCTTTGATGTCGTCAGTAGTGGACGTGACGTCATGTCACCCCACTTCTTCTCTGCGGAGCTCAGGCTGAATACCGATGTTTACTTCCGTGTCATTCTGAGCAACGTATTGAAACCCTGGATCACTCAGGAAGCTGTATATGTGTTGCAGTAAAACTGGGTACCTTGTCATACCAGTCGGAAGACCCAAGTCTGGTGGTCAGAGAACTTTGTCAACCACAGTTCACATGATATTTGGCCTCCCAACTTGGCTGACTGCAAACCCTTCGACTTTTTTGTGTGGGACGCATGGCACGAGATATCAACAGACCCAGCTACAACAGGAATAAAGCGCTAAAGGCCTAGATCAGAAGAGTCTTTGGGGACCTTAGGCAACAGTGATGAAGGCCTGTCTGTGGTCAGTTCCGTCACCTCGAGAATGTCATCAAAGCCAAAAACAGGTGAAATCGACAGAACTCATGAAAACAAACTGACCCAAAGTTTGATGAATAAAAATCGAAAGAAAATGAAAAAAAATTTGATGAATGAATTTTATTTGTTACTAGAACAAATATCGTTCGTACTGTGTGTCGTCATCATATATTTAGTTTAACGTCCGTTTTATATGCTGGCATGTGTTGGACAGCTTTTAGAAATTGACTTCCAAACTTATCTCTAGTCAGGTTTCTTTTGAAGTCATTTCCTTAATTGAAGCAAAAAATGTTTTTGCCCTTCCTGATGCCAACCCAGTGAGGTGTTGGGGACCAGTGTTTTTATCGAGACACCATCTCTAGGTGATTGTCTACCAAGGCTAAAGAGTGCTTCACCTGCCCTTGTGTATACATATATACATATATCTGAACCAAGGCCATCCCTATAACAAGCCAAAAGATCTAATATTTGGGATTTTTTACTGGAGGCAAGATTTCTAGTCAGTCAGCAGATATCAATTTTTTTCAATAATTTATACTTTTCAGCAATACGTTTTTAACTAAAAAAATGAAAAACGGCATTACTTGAATAAACAATGTTATCAATATGAAAAGAAAACCTTAAAAAATTTTATGATATAAAAATTTTACAAAATATATCAAATTAACAAAGCAAATTTGACTTAAGAAATTAAAACAGTATGAACTTACTGTTTTAACTTTTTCTTAATTAATAATGAGGAATAATAATAATTCTTAATCAAAATTTAATTTTTATTTTTTACAGAAACTCATAATTCAAACATAGTTGATGATATAATATAGAATCTCGGCTGAAACAAATTTGATGGGTTAAAATCTCCTTTCAGAATGAACTTTTCTCGGAGCAATAAGAGTGAAGTGTTAGCAGCTAAAAAGATGTCTGCTGACCGACTGGAAATCTTGCCTCCAGTAAAATACCCCAAATGTTAGATCTCTTGGCCTATTATAGGGATGACCTTGCTCTAAACAAATACAAGTCGTTAACTTACGGTTGATTTTTTAAGGTTAGGTTCTCTAAAGCTGGCAGTTTGGACATTCCCTGTAGAAAAGAAAAACAAAAATGTTATTAAACATCATCATTATATTCGGTTTAACATCCATTTTACATGCTGGCATGTGTTGGATGGCTTCAAGAAATTGGCTCCAAACTAACCTATCTCTGGCCAGGTCTTTATTTATACCTTTTTATCTCAAGTTGATCCGTATCACTTTCTCCCATGTTTTCCTTGGTCTTCCCCTGTCAACTGAACCTGCTACCTCAATTGTTCTACATCTACTAACCCAAAAACTCTCATCCATTATTTCAATGTGACCAAACCATCAAAGTCTCCTGTTTTGCACACATCTTCCTATCCAGATTTAATCTTCCTCTGAGGTTATCAGATCTAAGCCTGTTTTTAAAACTCACATTACACATTCATCGTATCATTCTCATATCCTTTTTTTCCATGCAACACATGTCCTCAACCCTCACTAGCCAGGTTTCACTCCCATACATCATCATATTGCATACACATGCCTGATAGAATCTTCTCTGGGTTGGCAGTAGTAATGCTCTGCTGGTTAGTAATACCAGATGCTCCCTGAACTGACTCCATCCACTACTAACTCTTGCAATTATACTAGCACCTGCTCCTCCCTGTGCTCAAATTGTATCACTTTACTCGCTTCTGTTCTGACATAAGTTCTAGTAGCACTATCTCTTGAATTTAATCTTCGTAAGGGGACATAAAAGTGTCATAAAACTGTTCTGTTCGCAGTAGTAATTTTACTCATCCTAGGACGGGTATTCTTTTAGCTTGTTTATATATTTAAGTCATAATTGGTTGTGAAAATTTCGATTACTTTAAAATATCCATAATGGAAACTTTTTTAAAAATTAACCCTTTCCCATAACTTTAGTCATGTAAGTACTATTTTTCACAGTTTCCACCATTGCTCTGAAATATTTTGGAATCTGGCGTTGTCCAGTTATTAAAGAGTCCTACAGTGTTCTGCTCCAACAAATAAAATTCTTTCAAACCAAGATTTCATTGGTCAAATATTCTGTTATTCAAAAGGGATCAGCGATCATTCCATAAGAGTAGAGTTGTCAAAAGTATACATCGATATAATAAAGAGATGTAGATTGCTTGAAGCATTGCGTAAAATATGTATATAGAAGAGTATTAGAAGACTATCACAATGCAAGAAATGGAAGTATGTCAGTGTTAAGAAAACAAAAACAAGTGATTTTTTATAGTAAATCTTACTTGATTAGTCAAGACTTCTACACAATGATCTAATGTGTGTGACCATGTTCAATAATATGTTTTAAGAAAAGACCTCTTTATCAAATAGTAGGTGTTTCTACACCTACTATTTGATAAAGAGGTTTTTGATCGAAATATATAATGAAATACGGTCACACACATTAGATCACTGTGTAGAAGTCTTGACTAACCAAGTAAGATTTACTATAAAAATAATATTTAAAAAATCACTTGTCTTTGTCTTCCTTCTAACACCGACATATTTCTATTTCTTGCAATGTGAGAGTCTTCTAATACTCCTCTATATACATAATATCGAGCCATTGTCCTTCCAACACTCTTGGATGCATCAGAGACCTGGACGACATACCGTCAACATCTTATAGCACTAGAAAAACTACATCAAAAACTTTTTTTTAAATTTAAAAAATTAACTGCCAAGATCGTCGAATCAACATCAGTATCATGGAAGAGTCTAGTTGCTCTAGTATAGAGGCTTTAATTGTTAAAAATCGTTTGAGATGGGTTGATCACGTTGTAAGAATGAGCAACCAGTCCTATCCTAAGAAAATATTTTATTCCAAACTGAATGTGGCAGCTAGGAGGGTTGGAGGACAGAAGAAGCGGTACAAGGATTGTTTGAAAGAGGATATGAAGAGGTGTTGAATTGATTACACAACATGGGAAGTGAGTGCACTTGAGAGAATGGAGTGAAGGAATGGAATAAGGAGTGGTATGGAAAGATTTGAAAGTGAACGGTGTCATTACATTGAAGAACTGAAAGCAGCAAGAATAGTGCGCCACGAAAATCAATTGCCAAACGATAATGCAGACCCGATCTGTGATAAGATGTGTAGATCTCGAATTGGACTGTTTTCTCATATGAGAACCCACAAATGAAGCCCCTGGTGACCCGTATACTTGATTCGAGTGACGGCCATTATGATGATGATATACATAATACATCGATATCTTTTGATAATACGATAAGATATACTTTATATATATTCAACTAGCTCTATCTACCCGGCATACCTATAAATGTATAATCCAAATTTAATTCATGATATAATACAGAATCTCAGCTGAAATAAATTTGATGGGTTAGAATGTGAAATCAGACAAAATCTAACACATCAGGTCAGCAGATTTACTGAAAGACTACATTTGCCCAGCATAGAGGTTATCTTAAGGATGAATCGATTACGCTGGTATGGTCATGTGGAATATTTATCCTTCTGGATAGGCTGTTGCAGAAGCATGAATGTATTAAATAGCAGAAAGGTTGGCCAGCCAAGGAAAACTTGGAAGCAAGTGATTGGACAAGACAGCACAGAGGGGAATTTGGAGACAGTTGACCCAGTGAACCATGAAAGCTGGAGAGTGGGCTTGCGTTATATCAGAAAATGTCTGACCCCTGAACAAGTGACGGCACGGAAGGAGACAGTCGTCAAACCGAGACGCGAACCCACGCCCATTAAATTACGAGACTGAGAGGGTTGCATTATGCAAATCAGGTGTGGCAAAGAAGGCTAGATAAAAGGCGGTGTTTTTTGGATCAGAGTGAAGTTGAGTAGAGAACATCTCGAAGTTCACATGCGTTTGGATAATACGGTTCAAAGAAGGAAAAACGTGTTGCCCGGAAGAAAAAAGAAACACAATTCACAAGTCACTATTACAGAAAAAGTAATGTTAAATGAGAAGAAGAAAAAGAAGAATTAAATTTTCTCGGAGCAATGAGAGTGAAGTGTTAGCAGCTAAAAAGATATCTGCTGCTGACTTGAAATCTGCATTTAAATGTAGCAGCCAATAAAAGTACATTTATAAATGATCTCATCATTGGACTTTTTTTCCATGATTTCATTAGTAGTATTGATATATTGTTTGTTTTTTTTAATATTAGTATTATAGTTAAGTTAAAATTTTCTTATCATGACAATCTTATGTAAGAGAGACCAACTTACAGGCCAGATAGCATCGTTTGGAGTGCCAAACATTTCTATGATCAATTCGATTTGATGTATCTCTCCCCTGCCTGGAAGTAATGGTCGATGGGCTAAAAGTTCTCCAAATATGCAACCTATTGACCTGAAAAGAAAAAAAGAAAATATATTAACAAGCATTATATAGTGTCACACAAAAGTATGGACGCCATGGCGTTCTATATTACAGGCTATTTCATGGCCCAGCTGAGAAGTACAACTGAAGGCCTATTGATAAATGTTTGATTTTCAGAAATTTTGGAAGTCAACTATATTTGAAAATACTGAGAATAATATTTTGACAGATATCTGAGAATAAGAAGATGTGTTAAAAGCTAAATAAATAAAAATACATATATTTGTTTCAACGTTATGTGGATAATATCTCTTACTAGACATCTTAATTGGTCCCCCGATTTATAAAATCAGGAGACCTATGTTTTGATGGCATTTCCGTCCGTCCGGATTTTTCTCCGCAACCATCCATTGAATTTCTCTGAAATTTTGCATGAAGTTGTAACTTTTGTCAGGTTGGAAAGTGACATTCTCCGAGTTTTGAAAAAAATCTGATTAGCCCCCCCCCCCCCCCCCCCCGGGTCAAAAGGCCCCAAAATGGCAAAAAATGACATTTTTTGCCCCATAACTTTTCATCCATCCATTCAATTTCTCTGAAACTTGGCCAAAATATGGAGGCAATTGTTCCTAATAGAAAATAAGTATCGCTGACCTTGGAAAAAACCTGGTTCGCTCCCTCAGGGGGTCAAAAGCCCCCAAAATGGCAAAAAATTACCCTTTTTCTCCCACAACGTTTGATCCATCCATTCAATTTTTCTAAAACTTGGCCAAAATGTAGAGGCAATTGTTCTGGATATAAAATGAGCATCCTTGACCTCAGAAAAATTCTCGTTCGCGCCCCCAGGGGGTACAATGGGGGTCAAAAATGCCCCAAATTGCCCAAATTTATTGCATTTTACACTCGCCACATCGAGTCACATACAGAGGGGGACCACGCATGCGCGGCTTGTTAACTCTGTGTTTTGTTTAATACTTATCAGTTTTCACAAGAAGCACAACTGGAGGCTGATTGACAAATGTTTGATCGTTAGAAATTTTAGAAGAAGATTTAATCAACTATATTTGAAAATACTTAAAATAGTATTTTGATCAATACCTGAGGATAAGAAAATGTGTAAACAATTAAATAAATTTAAAATGTTTGTTGTGTAAACTGATCAATATTAAACAAAACACAGAGTTAATTAAGATGTTTGGTAAAAGATATTATCCACATAACATTGAAACAAAAGTAATCTTATAGAATCATTCCCATCGCCAATCGGGTTGTATATTTTCATGCTGAAAAGTTAGAAATAAAAATAAAATAATTACTTTACTCTAAGAAATAGTCTGAAAAACTTGATGAAAAAAAAAAAAACACTCTCTTAACCCTACCACTAACCCGAAGTCTTTAACAGCCCAATATATGTAGGAAGAACCGTTTTGGAGCTTGGTTTGGGGACAGGAATGATTCTATAAAAATACAGAAACAAAAATATGTATTTTCATTTTTTTAGCATTTAATATATTTTCTTATCCTCAGGTATGGATCAAAATGTTATTCTAAGTATTTGCAAATATAGTTGATTAATTTCCTTAAAAACTATTTGAAAATCAAACATTTGTCAATAGGCCTCCAGTCATGCTTTTCAGCAACACCATGAAGTGGACTGTAATATAGAACGCCATGATTTAAACCCAACTGAAAAATCAAGAAAATAAATAACTTGAGTGATCATTTACAATAATTTCACCATTCAAAATGGGGTCTTATTTTTCTATACTCCGACCAGTGATAATAGCTTCGTAATAAAAGTAGAGATTTTTCAGTTTTTTGTTGTTTGCTGTCTTTAACGCTTTTTTATTTTTTAGCATGAGCGGCGATAATAGCGTTCTATATCTGCAATAACAATGGGGTGTCTAAAAGCCCTGATAATATAAAAGCATTATAATCAAAGAATCTACTAAAGATACCTCTCCTGGTGTCAGGTTGTCATGTCAATACAGTGAAAAGATTTTCTTTTTTTTATGTACTAAGGGTCATCGCTTATCAAGACCCATAGGCCACTGAAGTATAAGGGTCAATTAGTTTGTCAGGAAGACAGTCAAACAACGTAAGGGTTGGTAACTATGGTTTAAACTGGTCCAAATTAGATTATTTAAGAGAACAGCTCAACAAGAATTTGTTAACATTGGACTTGAAAACGACGATGTTATAGTCAGCTGGGAAGCAGTCCATGGTATTGTGTTCCACAGGTAGATAATTCTTGGAAAGAAACTTTGCTGATGGAAATTCCATTTAGTTTCAGGTAGACAGAGGGAGAAAGGAAAAGATTCCAGAAATACTCATCACCAAGTAATAAATAATCAGGTGCTGGCATTTCCAAGACTTTCACTGATAGACATTTGAGGAATATTGGTCACCAACACCATAGAAGACCTAGACAATCAAACAAGTCCATTTTTACCGCAGCTGGATGTTCTGATGTACTGAAATCCATAAGGAATGCCATTCTTGGGACCATAGCTTCTATGAAAGTTCCACTGAAATTAAGTTCTTACGTCAAGACACAAAAGTATAAGGATGAAATGGGTCAAGAAATATTTAAAGATGAACAAAAGTTGCATTCTTTTCACTGATGAAACCCGAGCAATTCTTGATGGACATGACAGCTGGGCAAATGGTTGGGTGTAATTTGGAGATAAGCATTACCATCGTTTGAGGCGTGAACAATAGGGTGGAGGAGTTATGATATGGGGAGGCATCATCTGGGATATACTTGTTGGTCCTATCAGAGTACACGAAAAAGTAAAAAGGACATCTCCTGCCTATTACAACATCTTGAAAGAATCTTTGGTGCTTTCGTTTTTCAGAAATTGATTCATAGAAAATTGAGAAATCTTTACTTTTATTATCAAGCTATTATTGCTGGTCGGTTGAGTGTAGATAGTTCAATTTTGTTGGCGTGAGTACTCCAATAGACACTTAGAATCTTGTTGCATTTTAATACCAAACAAGTATTTTTTTTATTTTACTTTAAATTGTGACTTACTACATAATAGTATTACTGGTGTCGCCATGTTGTTTGTATCTGTACTAAAATGATGGCAGCACAAAACGCTCACTATATTTGGTGTTTAGGTGCACAACACATTGAAAATAAGGTTCACAAAGCAGCTTATGTGTCAAAATAGTGAGCGTTTTATGCTGCCATAATTTCAACATGGTGGCGCACATAATCTTATCAGGTAATAAGTAAAAATTAAAATAAAGTAAAAACTACTTGCTTATTATCAAACGACACCGAAATTATAAGAGTGTATGACCATTTGAGTATTCATGTGGCATAATCATTTAGTCCTTAGCATTTTATATCAACAAAATTCTACGAGTGTGACGACTATTGAAGTAAGCACAGCAAAAATTGGGCGATTTAAAAAATAAGGCGTTTTTTCGTGGTATGATTATTATAAAGGATTCTTGGAGGTTTGAAAGTCACATTAGTGTAAAATTTGTGCTGATAACTTTTCAAGCAATTTACTCTAAGCAAATTGTGGAATGACAGAAATATATAGCTATGCCTATCTGGTATTGCTGGGAGATTTTGTTTTTTTTAAATAAGATTTTGAAAGTTAAATTTAATTATTACGGTCATTAATTTAATTATTATTGGTCATTAAATTATTGATTGAACCAAACTATCACAAAATTATAACTAATTGTAGTTAAGTTAACGTTGTTTTAATCTCTATAAACTTATTAGATGTAAATAGCTTCCAAAACTTTTAATCGGCTGAGAATTTCATAATACTTTTATGGTCAGAAATTACTTTCTATTTCACAGTTTAAATGTTTCCAAATTCCTTTCATAAACTAAATTTTTTAAATCCTATTTTAAAAAATAATTTACTTACAAAATTAAATCCGCAAAAATGCATTTTGGTTTCTTTGTAAAACAAGTCAGCCATTTAAAAAAATTTAATAATTGAAAAAGAAATGAATTACTTAGTGGTCCTTAATAATTTGGAAGCATTTAAATTGTCGAATAGGAAGTCATTTTCTGGCATTAAAATTCTTAGCAAATCTTTATGTCTTAAAAGACTTAAAGTTTTGAAAGCAAGACATCATCATCATCATCATCAACCGGTTTATTTGTTGAATCAGGCCACAATTAATCCTCTGATGAGGGTGGGGCCTGATTGTCTAGTCTCGAAATCTAAGTCTTCCTCTTTACTCCTGTCTTTGGCAAGGTTTGATGGAATCCATACCCATGGCCTTCCTATCACGTTTGACTACGTCCTCCCAAGTCAACTTGGGTCTGCCAGTGGTGATGTTCTCTGCTGGCACATTCAACTTTCGGACTTTAGCAATCCAGCCATCGCTACGCTCAATGTGACCCAACCAACGCAGTCTGTTCTTCCGCATGATGTCCGTAAGGCTTTTCAAGTCGACCTGTGAGAGCAGGGATTCAAAAGAAACGTACTGTTCAGGCCTCACCAAACAGATCCATCTGACCATTGCCCTGTCATTACGGTGCAGCTTCTTTAGTATGCCAGCAGAGACAGCCCAAGTTTCTGAGCCATACAACAGCACACTTCTGACACATGAGGAGTATACACGCCCTCTCATAGTTGTTGGCAGGTGTTTGCTTGTCAGGATTGGTAGCAGCTCTCTAAATTTTTTCCAGGCACACTTGCAACGTGTAGCTGCCGCGAGTTCACAGCCTCCACCTGATGACAGCACATCTCCAAGATAACAAAAGTCTGTCACTACTTCCAGCTTGTTGTCACCAGTATCCATCTCCGTCAGTGGTCTGTCATCTATTGGTCTTGCCGTGCCGGTGCAACGAAAGCACATAAAGTGAGGATCTGCTTTGAGAGAGCCCTTTATGCCACTGCACCTTTTGTGGACCCAACCTGAACAGTGAGTGCAGATGATTGAGTTGCTGCCAGTTCCTTTCAGACATACAGCACACGGGTATTTTCCTGTTTTCTGTAATAAGCTGAGGTTTGGACCTGCGATCATGACCTTAGTTTTACCCATGTTGACTCTGAGACCTTTCTCCTCCATGCTGCTCTTCCATCTATCCAGATGTTCCTTGAGTGACTGAAGTGAAGTATCAATGATCGCTAGGTCATCGGCATATAGCAGCTCCCACGGGCAGCCAGTATGGAATTCCAGTGATAGAGCCTCGAGTACAATGATGAATAGAAGGGGACTTAAGACAGATCCCTGATGGACACCTACTCTAACCTCAAATTCGTCGCTGTAGCTGTTACCGACTCGTACCCGACTACGTACATTGGTGTACATAGACGTTATCACCTGAACCAACCACTCAGTAACACCCAGCTTTCGCAGGGCCCACCAGATGACCCTTCTGGGGACACGGTCAAAAGCTTTCTCCAAATCTACAAATGCCATGTACAGTGGTTTGTTTGCTGCTAGATGTTTCTCCATGACTTGGCGTATGATGAAAATTGCATCTGTGGTGCTCCTACCGGGCATGAAGCCAAATTGCATATCAGCAATCTGTATTTGTTGTCTGATCAGCTGTTCAACAATTCTTTCCAGGACTTTCATGACCTGATCAATGAGCTTGAGTCCACGGTAGTTACCTCTGTTTAATGCATCGCCTTTACCTTTGTACAGACTTACTATAATGCTGTCTTCCCATTCCTTAGGTATGCATTCTTCTCTGATGATGGCTTCAATCAGTTCATGCACCAAACTGGCCCCTAGTTCACCGGTTGGTTTGAGCATCTCAGCAACTATACCAGATGGCCCAGCTGCTTTATCAGCTCCCATTTTACGGATTGCTTCAGTGATCATCTCCTGGGTAATGGGGGTACTAGGACCTTCTATAGGAGGTTCATAAGTCAGCTCATCGGGGTTCCATGGAAATTCAACGTTCAGCAAGCGTTCGTAGTGCTGTTTCCATGACTGTTTTTTCGCTTCATCATCCAATGAGAGTTCACCAGAGTCGTTCCTTATAGGTTTTTCACCCAAGACATCTTGATTGTCACGGCGCATCTGTTTTGCGAGCTTGTAAATGTCACTTGACTTGGGATTTATTTTGAGAAAAATCTCTTTATCGGCCTCTGACTTAGCGTGGTGTACAGCAGCTTTAGCAGCACGCTTGGCTCCATTGTATGCTTCCCTACTACCTCCTGTTTTCCATGCTCTGTAGCATCGCCTCTTCTCTCTAACAGCTTGATCAACAATCTCATTCCACCACCAGGTTTGTTTCCTCCAATTGTGCTTGGATGACACTCCACACACCTCCGTCGCTGCATCATTCAATCCATCCTTGAGCCTCTCCCAGTGCTCTTCAACACTCACTACCCGTGTATCCCGATGTGAAGAAACAAATCTCTCAGCAAATTTAGCCTGAATGATTGGATCCTTCAGCTTCCACAGTTTTATGCGTGGTGTAAACTTGTGTTTGCATTTGCGGGAAGCTTCTGCCTTGAGATCACATAATAGCAGATTGTGTTGAGATACACATTCTTCACCCAGGCTGACTCTGACATTTG
Organism: Sepiola atlantica; assembly: GCA_963556195.1. Classification (NCBI taxonomy): domain Eukaryota; kingdom Metazoa; phylum Mollusca; class Cephalopoda; order Sepiida; family Sepiolidae; genus Sepiola; species Sepiola atlantica. Next base: position 43,987,506 of record OY744534.1, read on the forward strand.
TGACATGTCTCCTGAAGCTGCGCCGGAATAGTATGTAGTCTATCTGGGTCATGATTCTTCCAGATTGGTATGTAACTAGGTGTTTAGGCCTCTTTTCGAACACCGAGTTGCCAATCACTAGATTATTAGCAACAGCAAACTCGAGTAGTCTTTCTCCTCCAACATTCCTCATACCAATAGCATGTCCACCATGTACTTTTTCATAACCGCAAGGAGTGGAACCAATATGTCCATTCCAGTCACCACACACAAACAGTTCCTCAGTACTAGGTACAGTCGCCACTAGGCTCTGCAGCTGCTTGTAGAAGTTGTCCTTTGCTTCCTCGCTGAGTCCAACTTGTGGAGCGTAGATGCAAACAATGGCAAACACTAACTTTCCAACAACAAGACGAACAAATATTATCCTGTCGGATATTCGCTTCACCTCAAAAACTTTCTCCCACCACTTCTCTGCCACCAATATTCCCACTCCACCTGTCCCTTTATCATTCCCAGACCAGTAAAACTTGCAGTTGGTATCCCTCCCGACTATTTTTCTCACACCTTCATTTCTCCATCTCGTCTCTTGTAAACAACACAAGTCAATCTTCTTTCTGGATATTGTCTCCACCACCTCATTTGCCTTTCCTCGCATGGTTCCAACATTCAGAGATCCAATGCGAAAAAGTTCTGGATGTTTGTATGATTTGCCATAGCCAGGCACTGAAGATCCACGCATCCTGGGATCTACGAAGCCCAAGACACTACCAGCAGCATTAGTGTTACTGGCACTGCCTTTCTTTTTTCCTGCTGTATTTCGACTAGACATTGTATTTAAGGCAATTTTACGGCTGGATGCCTATCCTTTACCAACTTGAACACTTTTGGCAGTCCAAGACCTCCACCGTTCCCATCTAACTAGGGCTGATGTCGTTTCCACTTAAGCATGTACACATGTCATACATTACCAGTGAGTTCCTTATCAAGATGTTGTTGGTGAAGTATAAAACAAGAATTCCACTTGTATGAACAAAATAGTGACACATTTAGTTTCGATTTTGTTTTCAAATCTTCGACGCAACCGTTTGAATTGAAATTATCTGATGTTATTGAAAATATTTCCTTCTTAGTTTTGATTTCGTTTTCAAATCTTCGACGCGACTGTTTGGATTGAAATTATCTGATATTGAAAATATTTCCTTCTTAGTTTTGATTTCGTTTTCAAATCTTCGACGTGACCGTTTGGATTGAAATTATCTGATGTTATTGAAAATATTTCCTTCTTAGTTTTGATTTCGTTTTCAAATCTTCGACGCGACTGTTTGGATTGAAATTATCTGATATTGAAAATATTTCCTTAGTTTTGATTTCGTTTTCAAATCTTCGACGCGACTGTTTGGATTGAAATTATCTGATGTTATTGAAAATATTTCCTTCTTAGTTTTGATTTCGTTTTCAAATCTTCGACGCGACTGTTTGGATTGAAATTATCTGATGTTATTGAAAATATTTCCTTCTTAGTTTTGAAGATAATAATTTCATAGAAGTTAAAATATCATTTCCCCTAAGAAAATTAGTTCTAATTTTATAACAATTTGATTTAATTAATAATGATTTAATGAGCAAATGATACTATATTAATTATATTTAACTTTCAAAATCCTATTAAAAAAATAGATGATTTGGTAAAAAAAAATCTTATTTCAATTAATGGACAAGTGAAATATGGCAGTTATTGATAGAATAACAGAAAAACTATTTGATATACTTACGTACCAGTCCAAAGTATTTGTGTACACAAAAGATTATGTAAAAATATTGAATAGAATTTTAATAAAAAATAAAATTAATTTAATATTCGGAGTCAACGAACTCCGAACCACAATACCGCATGGCGTCTTCATATTAGAAGAAGGGAGATAATCTTCTACGACGCGCTGGCTTAAAGATGCATAATGGTGTCGCTTCAACGTATACTCGAACATATGAATAAAAAATCGATTTTATTTATTACTAAAATTTTAATCGATAATTTTCCGTAATTTTTGGTGTAGACAAATACTTTTGCCTGATACGTAAGTATTTCAAATAGTTTTCCTGTTATTTTATTTTGATTTGCCATATTTCACTTGTGCTTTGATCTAAATAAGAACTAATAAAAAAAGGACAGTGTAAAGAAGAAAGAAAAATGTGAAACAAAATTGAAAGTAAAAAGACTCCCGGACAACACCGGATGAATACAGCTGGTAAAAAATAAAAATGCTTAAGTTAGCAAAATAAATTTTTTAAAACATGGAGTAGCTAAAAAAAGGACTTATAAAAAGTAGTTCTTGATCTAAATTATGATAGCTTGAAACAAATTGGCTTTGTTTGCTGTTTTTCAGTTAAAAAACCTCACCACATGTCAATCGCTGTTGTCTGAGTTTTTGATCCAAACAATAATTCTGGAGCACGGTACCTGAAAAAAAAAAATAAATATAAATTAAAAAAAAAAAATTGGTTCTTATTTAGATTAATTCACAAGTGAAATATGGCAGTTAAAAATAGAATAACATGAAAAACTATTTGATATAATTATGTATCAGGTCAAAGCATTTGTGTATACCAAAAATTACGGAAAAATATCGAGTAGAATTTAAAAAAAAAAAAATTAATTTTGTATTTTGAGTCAACGAACTCCGAACCACAAGACTGCATAGCGTCTTCATATTAGAAGATAAGGTGGAAGGAGAAAGTGCAGACGTCTTACTAAGTAGAGAATGAGCTTGCGTAATATGAGAAAATGTTTGACCCCTGAACAAGGAAAAAGTGCCGTTAAATGAAACAAAGAAGAATAGTAAATATATAATATAGGTCGTTGGAAATTTTTTTAAATTTTCTATTCTCCCGCCAACTTATTTTGTTTCTGATGACCCCGAAAAGAATGAATATCAAAAAAAATTGGGTTCTTATTTAGATTAATGCACAAGTGAAATATGGCAGTTAAAAATAAAATAACATGAAAAACTATTTGATATAATTACGTATCAAGTCAAAGCATTTATGTATACCAAAAATTACGGAAAAAAATCGAGTAGAATTTTAATAAACAATAAAATTAATTTACTATTCAGAGTCAATAAACTCTGAACCAAAACACTGCATTGCATCTTCATATGAGAAGAAGGGAGACAATCTTCTACAATCTTCTAGACACATAATGGCGTCGCTTCAATGTATACTCGAACATATGAGTAAAAAATCAATTTTATTTATTATTAAAATTCTACTCGATAATCTTCCATAATTTTTGGTGTAGACAAATACTTTTGCCTGATATGTAAGTATATCAACTAGTTTTCCTGTTATTTTATTTTGACCTGCCATATTTCATTATTAAGAACAAAAAATGTTTTTAAAGGAGGGAGGGAGGGGGTAGAAAATGAAGAGATAAATATCTGAGCATTATCAAAACAGAAATTGCTCTGCATGTAGTGATAGCAACGATGCAAATGACTTGCGTTATAGAGCGAAGCTGCATCGTATGACTAGCATGTAGGATACTTCGTAAAGGAAGTGTGACCACTTCTGACATTTCAAGTTATAGAAGGGCAGATCTCATGCGCAACGGGAGTCTTGCTATTTCTCATGTTTGTTTCTGCTTCTTGCATCAATAAAAGGCGCATCACTAAAGAAAAACGTGTTCAGACTGCGACATTGGTGCAGAAGCGCAACTTACAAACAAGTAAGTTGCGCTTCTGCACGTGGATTAATTTACTTGAATTATTGCCAATGTTACAGTTGCGGCCATCCTCACCAGAATTATGGTTCGGCAAAACTTTAACATGTTGTTGTTTTGGGCCACATCCATTTGATTATGACACAACCCATTTAGGGTCATATGTTATTATAGAGTGATTTTAATTTTAGAGAAAAAAACGTTTCATTCCAAAAATTGATCAATAAATTGTTTTGTATAAAATAAAAGATAATACTACTTACCATAATGTCACAACTTTTGGTGTCATGGGTTTCATTGGCATAGAGTACTTTCGGGTGAGGCCAAAGTCAGCTAAAGATTTAAAAAAGAAAAATGAAATGTTTTGATTCTTATACAGATAAAGACACATATGAAAATCGCATTCCAAGTAAAAACTTTTTCATATATTTACGTATCAGGCAAGAATAAGTATCCTCACCAAAAATTATCGAGTAGAAGTTTAATTAAAAGTAAAAATCAATTTTATCGTATTACATAATTTTTAAGATTAATCTAAAAAACAGGGGAGATAATTCAGTCAGTCATTTCGGCAAACATTAAAATAGGTGAAAGTTTAGAATAGTTTAATCCCTCCTTCTCCATGTTAAGAATCGCTTTAGAAATAATAACGTTATCATTTCTAAAGCCATTCTTAACATGGGGAAAAAGGGGGGGGGGTCATGTTACCTGGGATTACGACTTCAAAGGAGACTCTTTTATGTAAATCGTCACAACAGGCCATGATGACTCTTGCAATTTACAATAAAATTGATTTTTACTTTTAAGTAAACTTCTACTCGATCATTTTTCCTAATTTTTGGTGAGGATACTTATTTTTTGCCTGATACGTAAGTATATCAAAGAGGGATAAATAAAAACATGGTCAGAGATAGATTAGTTTGGAAGTCAATTTCTAAAAGCTGTCCAACACATGCCAGCGTGTAAAAGAGACGTTAAACTGAATATGATGAAAAATAAAAATAGTAATACAAGTGGAATATTTCGACCAGTTATTTATTTATACCTCCATGGATATCTTGGTAAAACACTATGTGATAAAGCAAAAGAAAAGGTGCAATTCCATTTCAATATTTAAAAAAAAAACTCATCTGAAAGCTCCCAATACTGTCCATGCAATCCATTCTTTATAAAACATAATCACAAAAATCATTTTTTAAACTTCTTACACTAGTTACATTTTTTACGTATTGCAGCAGCAGCAGCTTATGTAGAACTATTGATGGAGAATTTAGCATAAATTATTGACGAAGATTGAAAACCATGAAAATAATAATGTTGAAAGAATATTCAAAACGCAGTTTGAATAGGAATTTTGAAAATGAAATTTCATATTAGGATTTGAGTTATGACGCAAGTCAATTAACAATGGGCAATTGAAACAATTTAGGTTTTCAAAGTAAGTCAAATAAGTTATGAGAAATTTGATAAACAAATCATCATCATCATCATCATCAACCGGTTTATTTGTTGAATCAGGCCACAATTAATCCTCTGATGAGGGTGGGGCCTGATTGTCTAGTCTCGAAATATAAGTCTTCCTCTCCACTCCTACCTTTGGCAAGGCTTGATGAAATCCATACCCATGGCTTTCCTATCACGTTTGACTATGTCCTCCCAAGTCAACTTGGGTCTGCCAGTGGTGATGTTCTCTGCTGGCACATTCAACTGTCGGACTTTAGCAATCCAGCCATCGCTACGCTCAATGTGACCCAACCAACGCAGTCTGTTCTTCCGCATGATGTCCGCAAGGCTTTTCAAGTAGACCTGTGAGAGCAGGGATTCAAAAGAAACGTACTGTTCAGGCCTCACCAAACAGATCCATCTGACCATTGCCCTGTCATTACGGCGCAGCTTCTTTAGTATGCCAGCAAAGACAGCCCAAGTTTCTGAGCCATACAACAGCACACTTCTGACACATGAGGAGTATACACGCCCTCTCGTAGTTGTTGGCAGGTGTTTGTTTGTCAGGATTGGTAGCAGCTCTCTAAACTTATGATATGTGTAAAAATATTGGATTGGAATTAATGCAAAGAATGTGGCATGACGTAAATCGATGACAAAAATGATAGTTAAATAGATAGACAGAGAGAAGAAAGAAAAAAAGTGGAACGACAGATATAGACAGCAGTTTACTTGTCGTCTATGAATATATACACAAAGTCTTCACAGATAGTTGAGTAACAATTGAATCTTGGGTCTGTATGCTCACATAAATAAAGCAAGAACACCTTTTTTTACAATTAAAAGCTAATTGTACGTGTTTTCTTCCTGATGGGGTCTTGTGTATATTAACAATGACTCGCACAGTAAGCATAATGTGCAGGACGAAGAAACTACAACTGTTCAACACGCAGCGAGTCTCTAAGATTTTGGCACCAGCCTTATTAGTCGGCACCACACTACATACATTCTTTTTAGTATGGCAAGCTGCTCTATTTGTTCCAGTAATTGCTCTTTTACTAAAAAAAAAAAACTCCCGATGTTTATTGGAGTGAGTGATCAAATTGCTTCATTTCTTTGAAATATTTCTTAAATTATCCATAGTTATGTCGGTTTCAAATTTTAAACAATTTAATTAGATCACCCTGCATTCTATGATCTAAAAGTGTTGTGAAATCTAATCTTCCCAATTTTTGTATTGATATTGCCCCTGGCAGATTGGGGGTAGATGGTGGTGATATTAATCGTGACGAAAAGTGTGTGAGGTTAAGTTTTGGAATTTAATAAGGAATACAATACGATTTGAAAAATAAAGAAAAGTCATTTTTGGGTGTGTTAAGTTTTGCAAACAATGGGAGAGATACTAGCTGTGGAATCAAATAATATGGGGGCGGATTTTGTGACTGGATAGTGACGACGTCTTCTGCGTTTTCTCCCACTGGGAGGAGAGAGGGGTCCCAGAGACCCCACGATACATAAAATTGAGGAGTATGAGAAAACAGTGTCACATCAAATAAAGTGAGTACTGAAAATTCCTTTTGTGTTTTTTGAGTCTTCGATTATAAATCAGCCTTCAAGGAAAAGATGTTCCACGAAATGCGAGGAGAATTCTCCAACGGAAAGACAAGTGCTTCTCTTTAGTCTTATGTAATTACATTACATTTCTCCTTATAACTCAAATTGTCTGCCCTTGATGATGCTTCTGAATTTTGTCTATAACCTTTCTAAATTCAAAGTTGGCGTAAAGTTTTGAAGCCTATAAGTGGACAACAAAGACAAAAAATGTTCAGTTGTAATATAGATTAAATTATTTACTAACAAGAAGCGAGAGTTTTATGTTGAAATTTGAAGTTTTCTATTCTTCAGCATAAAGGAACTGCAGACTGACATATACTGTCCAATTTATATACACAATTGGTCAATTCTGATTGGCCAATAGATCAGTGCCATTCAAATTAGCTGAAAGTGCCATCCATCTAAATCATGGACAACTCTCTTTAATTAATTTTAAGGCATAATAGATGAGAGTTCTTGGATTAATAGATGTAGAAAAGTTGAAGTAGCAGGGTCAGTTTGCAAGGGAAGGCCAAGGAAAATATGGAAGGAAGTGATAAGAATGGATTTGAAAGGAGGATAAATTAAAACCCGACCAGAGATAGGTTAGTTTGGAAGTCAATTTATAAAGGCCGTCCAACACATGCCAGCATGCAAATCAGATGTTAAACCAATACTATTAATGATGACGCTGATGCACGTTTTGCATACTAATGGTTTGTAGATATAGCATCATCATATTCTTCTGCATTTATCCTGCAAAGTAGGATCTGCATAGGATTTCTTTCTTTCACCAGACACAGTTAAAGCTTAGTGAGGATGAAGTTCAGCCATCTTGATGTCGGGTATTAGACCACCTTTGTTTCAGCCGTCCTCTTTTCCTTTTCCCAGGGGCCTCCATTTTGAATGCTGTTTTTAAGACGCTGTTGCTGATTAAATGCAGTACGTGTCTGCCCACACACAGATCCTCATTCATAACTGAACAACGCTGAGTGAGTCTCCTAGTCTCTATTTACTTGCCTCCCCATGAAGGCAGAGTTACTGTGGGGAAATCCAACTCCCAAAAGATTGGGACCAAAATTAAAATTGCCGACCGAGGACAGAACAAATATTACACTTACATCGTAGCCCGAAGGCTGAGAAGTGAAAATGGGATTCCTAGTCATTTTTATACGTAGCTAGAATACCCGTCCCAGGACGGGTAAAATCAATTCCTCCATGCAAAACAGTTTTGTACTACTTTTATGCCTCTTACAAAGATTAAAATCAAGATATAATGATACTAGAACTTATGTATAGAATCCTTATTCTAATTTTGATCAAAATCCATTACATGATTTTGATTCTAGAAAATGTTTAAAATTTAAGGCTTAAGCTTAAGGGGTCTTAAGAAGAAATTGAAATTAAAGGAGTCTAGCTTAATTGGTGTCTAATGACTGAATCAAATTCAATGCAAATCTGATATATTTGAATTTTCAAAGTTGTCCTCATATTATGCCCCTAAAAACGCTGAAATTTGGGGAATAATTATAACATGATGTCTAATACCTATTGTTGAAATTTAAAAAATCGAAGGTATCTGAATTTTCACAAAGGGCTTCCACCCCTCTTTGCCACCTAAAACTAACTTTAAATATAGCCCACATTAGCACCCCTTACGACTAGCAGCTGTGTTCTAAAATCTATAATGATTGATTAATTAGTTTAGAAGTGAATCCTGTACATACAAATATATAAACATATACACATGGCCACCTTTATATAGATAGAGATGTGAATTACAATTGGTCCCAACTAAAAGGTTTTGATGAAATGGACAGGGTTAAATATGGAGACATTTCTGTCTTGAAGCAATTACCAAAGTAAATACTCACCAATTTTAACACAACCTTTGTCGGTCATTAACAAATTTGATACTTTAAGATCTCTGAAAGAAAGAAGTAAAACAAAAGTGTGAGTGAAATATATCACAGAAGAAAGATCAACCTTATTTGCAGTCAAACTAATCATCGTGGTTATAATTGTTAAGTCACTGCAGAGTTCAGTCCCTTTAGTGATGCAGGTTAGCGCTGAGTTAGGTGCCCTTACTTGTTTTTACCCAATAGATCGGTATTGTCTGGGCCTTCGGGTCTGGATTTATGCCGGTCTATCGGTTGTCCGTCCTGTGCAGTTATAGGAAGTGCACCCTCCCAGGCTTTGCCTTCTCACCCTTTGAGAAGCGGTTAGTTTATTGCTAATCGCCTGAGGCGTTCCTACCGGGGAATGCCGACGGGGCTGCCCAGGCAATTTTTAAATGACCAGAGCGCTCAAATTCTCGAGCGCTGGTTTTTCAAATCCCACTTTCCCGACCTTGTGTCACATCTTACCTTGTGGAAGGAAGATAAATAGAAGATAACTTTATTTTCTTTTTTTTTACTAATTAGTCACTAATTATCAAGGCAAAAAGCCACTCAAGGGTAGGGGTTGATGATAGATTGTCAGTTCAACTCCGAATCTCTTTCGTTGTCATGTATCAGATTCCCTGATTAACTTAACTCCCCACAAGAGCAGGGAAAATCTAGCTCTGAACACGTTGAGCTGTCAGAATCTTCTTCCGGCAAGATGACACTGTAGCAAGGAAAGCGAACGTATGTGTGTCCGGCACCCTTAACCTATGAATAATCATGTGTGTAAATTTATTTTTTATTAGCAAAGAAGGGGGGAGTTAATCTTAATAATAACTGATAATAATACAACTAAAGGAAAGAATTCCTTTCATTTTTAATATAGACACAAAATAAAATTCTCTTCCTTCACTGAAAAAATATGTTCAAAGTTAAAAGTTGGAAAAATGTTTAAATCCAGCCTCGAAATGACTAAAAAATATGTTTTAAGTTTGCTGATTTTAAGAAAAATGAAGACAAAACTAATCGATAAGAAAAGACAAATTGAAAAAGACAGATAGACACACAGAAACTTTTTCTTATTACTTAGTTTTTGTCTTCTTTTTCTTATCGATTAGTTTTGTTTCAATGATTTCAAGTAGTGAATAGGAATTAAATTGGGAAGCGATAAAGAGAAAGTGAAGCCAGTTAGTTCTCAATATTTCAGATTAAAAATAAAATATTTTGTAAAGTGTGACAGTTTTTTTTACACACACCAAATCTCCATTATAATAAGATGAATATTTACCTGTGGATTATGAAATTTTCATGTAAATACTGCAGTCCCTTGAATACTTGTATCATGATACATTTTACCTGAAAACAAAAAGAAATATTTCTAGTATAAAATATCTACAGTATCAATGGTTTATAGAAAAATTAAACTATGACAATTAAGTAAATTAAGTCTCTATAAAAATACATGCTAAGTGGCAGTTTGTATATATATATATATATATATATTTCTGTGTATGTAAAATTAGTTATTTGTATATATATTTGTATATATATTTCTATGTATAGGATTCACTTCTAAACTAATGAGCCATTTAAGATGTGTTATCCCCAAATTTGTATACAAATAATTTAATAGAGAAAAATTGCTCTACATCAAATTTTGAGTTATCTTATGTAATAAAATTTTAACTGGACTGGTACATACACGCGTGAGTGTCAGGATAAACTCCTAAACTAATGAACTTATTATTATAAATTATGGCATACGTATTCTAGGCAACACTGAAATTATTAAAAGCAAATGTAATCATTAAAACCAGGTTATTAAGTTATTCTCACCTGAGCTTCTGAAAAAGGTGCCATCATATTGTCCAGTAAAGATGCCAAATCTTGTTCACAATATTCCATTACAAGAAATATACTGAAATGAAAAATAAAATCATCAAAGAAAGAAATAACATTAAAAGCATTTCATGTTTGAGAATTTTTGAGATAAGGATTGATAATTTGTATTATTTGGATTATTCCGACTACTATTCTCATCTTGGATATCATTTTCGCTGATGTAACCTACGACCTTCTTCGGGTGCATCTTATCGAACTTGAGAATCTTCATGTTTAATTTTTATCCGTACGGAATTTCGAACTGAACCCTTTATTTAATCCACGGAGTAAATTGTTCTCGTTCCATCAGCCATGATCGGATAAAAGTCTTAAGTAATTCTTAATCATATTTTTAATATCGCCTGTACTGAGGATTGAACCTTCAACCTCCAGACTGATTATTACATAGTGCTTTATCGATTGCGCCACGGGTCGAATAATTAAAACAATACCTAAAAGCATTTATTTATGAAAATCAAACTTCTTTTTAACTATCAAAGCCCCTAATTTAACATATATCTAACATATAAAGTTACCTTGTTAGATTTTAAAAGTTGGACCTAAATAGCATCTAAGTTGACATATCAAACTTTGATTCTGACTAACCTATTTTCATTTGCTATTGTTGTACCATGTTATTTACACTATAATAATGTAGATCGCTAATATAGTTTATTTTTTAAATTATGTAGTCCTACTCAGATAATTGGGAAAACGGAAACATTTTTCAATCATGATGAAAAAATTACATTAAAAGTATAAAGGGGAATAACTCATTTTTATTGAAGATTTAAAAAGAGTTGTCTTACTTCCAAATACATTTTTTTCTTCTGTATAAGTTTAAACATGTGCAAACAAATAAAAAATTTTTTTAAAATGACTTCACTTCGCCGGATAAGTACAGCTAATAACCTATAATCTTGTATGTTTCGCCAGCTCTCCTGAACACTAGCCAAGTTTACTAATAATAAACCAGCAGTTACGATGATATATACTCTCAGTACCTTATCCTAGTTTGTTTTTGATTTTTCCCTTTTTGCACTGTTTTCTCTCTGTTCCTTCCTCTGCTAGTTTCTTCTGAACACTATTTTATTGAATACTAACTGTACCTACTCGGCGTTGACCAGGATGTTCTTAATTTTTATTTGTTTGCACATAAGTTAGACAACTCTTATTATATTCTTTGACCTAAAATATGAGTTATCCACCTTGCTCATTTTTATTTTTAAGTGATCATTTGAAAACATTTTACATTAGGAGTCATCTGGACCAGACTAAATATTTTTTTTAATAAATTGTAGCGAAATACATTATTATATTGCCAATAACCCAGTATAACAATAACAAATGAAAATTGGCTAGTCAGATAAAAGTTTGATGTGTCAGCTTAAATGCTATTGGATCTGACTTTGAAAATCCGACAACATAACTTTATGTTAGAAGGAGAGACTAAAAAGGCAGCCAATAATAAAAAACTTTAGCAGTAAACAAGGTCGGAACCTTCAAAGGAAGAAATCCTCTGAAGACATTAGAGATGGATTGGACATAGCTTTTGCAGATTTGAAATCCACAAAAAAAAAGGAATATAGGCAGACCATGAAACACATGGTGCCGTGACCAGGATACAGACATGCAAATAACTGGGCATACATAGACAGAGTTTATTGAGCTGGTGCATGACCAAGATGCATAATGTCTTTATTTATGCGCTGTCCCAAATGGCAATGATTCTGACAAATCGATACTTGATTCTGATTGGCCAGTGAAATATGGAAACTTTCAGTCAGTGTTCTTTAGATATAAAAAAGAAAATGGCAGCACTCACCTGTCTAGACTTTTTCCCACAACAACCTCTTGCAGCTCAACAATATTTTCATGACGAAGGTTGAGAAGAATATTGATCTCTCGGAGACCACTGATCGGAATTCCTGTGAATTAAAACTTGAGAATTTAATTGTAATCACTTTTTTCAAAATTTGTTTATTTGTTTATTTTTTATTAAGAGAAGAATTATAAAAGGATACTTTTTATGAGTTTAATAGAAATCAATAGGTTATAGCATTATATTCAGAATCTCAGGTGCTTTTTCGTTGTACCCAACGGAAAAGAAAAAAATTAAATAATAACATTGAAGAGAAAGGGGGGGGGAAAAATAGAAGAGAAAAAAAAGGTGGAAAAGAAACTAGGGACGGAAAAAAATATAAAAAGTAAAAGAAAAGAATGGAGAAAAAATTTTAAAAATAAATGAAACAAAAGAAAAAAGTTGGACAAAATGAAGAAAAAAATGAATAAAATGTAAAAAAAAATTTTTAAACATGGAAAATTGAAATAATGAAAGAACAAAGATAAGAATAGAATGAAAAAAGAAAGAATGGAGAAAATTTTTTTTAAATAAATGAAACAAAAGAAAAAAGTTGAACAAGAAAAAGGAAAAGGAAAAAATGAAAAAAAATGAATAAAATGTAAAAAAAAATTTTAAACATGGAAAATTGAAATAATGAAAGAACAAAGAAAAGAATAGAATGAAAAAAAAAGAATGGAGAAAAGAAGAGATTGAAGAAAAATTGGAGTTTTTTGCTATTGCTTTTTTTTTTTAAATACAAAAAAACAAACTTACCATCCCTTTCTCTTTCCATCCTCATTTTTTTCAAAGCTACAATCTTATTTGATCGGATATCACGAGCTCGGTCTTCAAAAGTGAACAAAAATGGAGAAAGGAATAGAAAAAACAGTTTATAAATTTTTTTTAAGTTATCAATTTTAACTATAGTATCAAAATTCATTATAGTTTCACACGACTTCTTTTCTTATTTTTTTAACATAGTTCACCCCAAACAAGGCAGGCCGCCACTTTGGACGTAAGGGGCTACTAAGAAAAAAGAAATGGGGAGAAGGTAGGGGGGGGGGGGGTCAACCTAAATTGGGATCTGCGCAGTTTTAAATTTCTGCATGTCTGTACTGTCGGGGAAACAGGGGGCAGGGAGGGAGTTCCAGAGGCCAGCAGCACGAGGAAAGAAGCTATTTGAGTAGAAGGCTCTCCGACATCTGGGGACCTCCACAGTGAATGAATGAGATTTAGTTGATTGTCGAGTTAGTCTAGTGAATTTACGTTGAGGGAGCACCAGAGTAGCCATTCACTTTTCTTTAGTTTTATTGTATAACAGTTCAAATCACTGTTGAAGGCAGGTGTGTAACACTTAGCGTTAACTTTAGCTAACAACCCTAATCATAAGACACCCAAAAATATAAACTCAACAGAATGAGAAACAGGAATTTAAATGCCTTTAACACCAATCCAAACAAACTGCCAGAGCTCAAAAAGGGCTTTCAATTTATGTTTACTGATATTTTTCCCGGCATAGACCACATTGTCAATAAATAAAAATATTTCTGGACAGCAAATCACCACAACCTATCCAGAAAAATAATAAAATCTCAATTGCTTAATGACAGTTTTTAATGCCGGATAGGACCCTATGGTGGATTTTATTACTCAGTTTTTAAAGCTGGGGCACCATCTTTGATTTAAGTTATACACAATCTGAATTGTCTTTTTTCCCCTCTACCTATAGAAGAGTTAGATACGTCCTAAGATGGAGTACTGCTGCCACATCTGGGGAGGTGCCACTCAAAGTACTCTTTCTTACCTTGACAGAGTACAAAATCAACCTCGGCAATCTAGTAGGAGATGATCTCTTCTGTTCTCTACAGCATTTTGCTCACAGAAGAGACGTTGCTAGTCTTTCTCCACTCTATCCTTATTTCCATAGAAGGTGCTTAACTGAGTTTCAATCTCTGGTTCCTCATTGTAAGACATTCACAGCAAGAACTAGTTTTCCTACCACAACTGCAAAGAAATTTCCTTTCTTCTTCCGTGTGCCTAACATCAAACGGAATTAACATGAATAGGGGTTTATTTCTAAGAAGTTCTCATCTGTGGAAAACATTACCATGGGACTGGTCATATTCAAATCCAATTCATAGACCGTCCATATAAGTAATCAAATTTTAGTCATTCATTCATTATTTTAAATCCTCCCATAATATTCTTCATAATTCAACTGACAATCGATCCATCTCATTGACCCTTGTCCTCAAAAGGTTTTTAGTCTTGATAAGTGGTTATTCTTTAGTAAAAAATATCCAGATGGTTTTTCTATTTTTCTTTTTGTGCTGACTTAATACTTTCTTCCTATCACATAGTTAAACATATCAGGTGGAGCATAAAGATCTTTCATATGTGGAAAACATTATCCTCGAGTGGTTATTGGCCTGGATAAGTGGTTACCATATAGTAAAAAGAAGAAAAAATGTATATCATCCCTTTAACTATTATATTAAATATTTCTTGATATTAGACAATAAAAAAGTTCAGCTTTTGGAGATTTTTTTCAAGTTAGAATAAGAACAAAGATGCTTACAGACAATTCCATATGTTCCTTCACCGACTCGATTCATCTTTTCAAAGTCTGTGACGCTTCGACATCTTCCAAGCTGCAAAATAAAAAATCATTAAGAAAAAGTTGACTTCCAAATTTTAGGATAAACGTGACATTTATTCCAGATTACACATCTCTTTATTAGAGGGTTATTTACAAATCACTCTCCCATGAAAAAAAAAACACTCTTTTCTTTTAAATAGGCCGAGTTTGGAGGTGGGTACTCCACTACTTTATAAACTCTTAGACTCTAATGCATTTCGATACCAATTTTTTTTTTTTTAAGTTTCACTTATTACATGCTAATATTGTGCACAAAGAATAAAAACTAAAGTTCACAAAGAAGCCAAAGATAATAACTGAACACATATTTTCAAACTGACTTTGTTTTAAACTAAAATTATATTTTTTCCATTAAAAATTTCAAAATAATATTTACTTAAAAAAATTATATATATATATATATATATATATATATATATATGCTAGTAATAATATGCTCCTTCCGGGCGCATATATAACATAAGTGTTGAATTTGCTAATAAACAGTCAATTGTAACAATTTCTTGTTGACGTATGCCAATGAAAGGAGGAGATAATGCCTGGAAAGATGGTCTCATGATAACAGAACAGATACTACACTACCTCTGCCCCCTCCCCCGCAAAAAAAAATAGGAGATAATGCCTGGGAAGATGGTCTCATGACAACAGAACAGATACTACACCACCCCCTGAATTGAGAATTAAAAGATAGTATAGTCTGAAATAGTATAGTAAACTGAATTGAGCATTAGTATAATTAATAGAAGTAATAGTATAGTTTGGGCTTTTGACAGACATATACCAAATCTCCATTAGTAAAAGAAGTACAATAGAAGATGTATAGTTTCAACTTCAGACAAAGATACAAAATCCTCATTAGTAAAATATATATATATATATATATATATATATATATATATATATATATATTTAAGCTATGTTATTAAATAAATAACATGGAATGCTTTCGTTTGATGAGACCTTTTTTATTTTTTTCGAATAGTTCAAATAGTATTTTAGTCAAATTGGTGTGTATATGTTCCGTGGGTTTCTGGTACCATTTCATTTTTTTTTTTTTCGCGAGTACTTTCGATTTGATTCTTCAAATTATCATCAGTTGGTGTTAGTCTTGGTGTGTTTACAAAATGTCTTTACTGTTGAGTTTTTTTTTTTCAACTGTAGTGATGAGATGTTGCATGGGAACGTGATTACACAATTGAAAGGGATGTGTTTAACGGCTAAGAATTATTCATGTTAATTACTACACTAGACACTTTAAAATTTGTGACTAATTTTGTAATTAACATTATTAATGATACCTGTTGGATGTTTACAATAAAGCATGTTGATTAGTATTTATTTCAATGGCCTATAACTCAGAAACCAAGCGTTTCTGAACGTATAGAAACATGCAGAATATAATCTTAAAGTTATGCCATCGATTTTCCTACATAAAACTACATAAAAACTTATCTTTCGTCATAACCATCCATTCGTTCGTGTTCTGAAAAAGAAAGATTTTTATTTCCAATCCTTTTTATTTTTATATTTAATTCGCACACCAGTTTCTGTTTTTATTATTAATGTCATAGATGGAGTCGCAGCAGATAACCCTCTCTCAGTCACAAGTCCTCTTACTGCTACCAGAATCACCGGGTTCAAATATTTCATAGGGTACATGAAGTTAAGCTAAACCGCTTTTATAGAATAATTCTGAGTCTGAGTTTTATTTATGTTTGAGAAGATATGGAATTTAAGTGAGATCAGATACAGCGTCTGGTTAAACCCATCCTTTTCAGCTATCAGTATCAGTTCAAGTCATGTCTAAAACATCCAGTTTGCATACCATTTCATGATTTTTCTAGAGGAGGTACAGTGATGAAGTCCCCAACACTCTTCCACCTGGTGTTTTTTTTCTAAGATACCTTATCGTACAGTACAAACGCCATGATCAGAATCATTGACTTGCCTCCTGTTACTCTACAGCCAATGTTGACCAATGGTTTGACCCATCCACCAATTGAAGATACCGTTTTGATGACATTATTAGTTTTTGTAATGGACGTGTCATCATCATCATTCTCCCACATACAGCACCTGGTATTCCCAAATGGTCACCCATCTGGTACTGACCAGGCTCAAATTTGCTTAACTTTGGTGATCTTATGAGAATCAGTATGTCAACATGATTATGCCATATAATTAGGGTGCTGAATTTACATATGATCCATGATTTCAATTCAGAAAGAATACAACCTGAAATTACCAATGGTGGATATTACGTAAAAAAAAAAAAAATATAGAAAAACAAAGAAAAAGAGGGTGGGAAAAAAAAGGCCATTCTTACCCGTGCCTTTTCGGGAATCTCAACCAAATCCCCAGTCAAGAAAGAATAGAAATAATCATTCCGATTACTACTAGACCGTTTCTCACTCATCTTTGCCAAGATCCTCTTTTATTGTCACTAAGCAACCATCTCTAAAACAAAATGACAAAAAAGCAACATAGAATTTTTACAAAACATAACCACAATATAACCACGGTTGAATTTTGCATCAAACTTTCATTACTCTAGAGATGAAAGATGAGAATAAAAAATTGTAAAGATACAATATTTATTAGAACATCAAAAGTTCAGAGCAAGGAGCTTCATATCCTTAATCCATGGATTTTCAAAGATAAACTCTTTTCATCAGAGGATAGGGAAAAGCCGACAATGTAATTGTAAATATTATCGGCAACATTTAACTTTGAAACTTTTACATAAAATAAAACAAATTAAACAAGTTTTCTTTGTTTATCCCGTACAATGAGATCTGCACTGAAGTTCTCCCTCCACCATACACGGTCAAAGGTTTTGGTCAGAATGAAATCCGTCTGTCTTCAGATCTTGGTGTAGGGTATTCGACTGTATAACAAGATCACCCGGGGTGATCGGAGAAGCAGGATAGTGAATAAGAATTATAATCTAGATAGTAATGAGATGTAGGTCAGGAGTGGTGTATGGGTAGAGGTAGCGTTTGGAATGCGACTGTGATTGTTTTAACTATTTCAAGATTGGGAAGAAAATTGAAATGAACACGTATATTGTTTGTTGTTTGAGTTATGTTCTGATGTGCCCGTGTCGGTTATTGAAATGATGTTGTGAGACAGGACGAATATATGAAAATGAATTTGGATGAAAAATCTTAGTTATAAATCAACAATAATATTTATTAACATATTTACAGCTGAAAGAAGAATTTACTTTTATAATGAGGACATTAATTGAAACCGCTGTGCGACGCACGTCCATTGAAATCAGCTCTCAAAATGAATGCAAGGGATGTAACTCAAAATATCTTTAAGGCAAGCGAGACAAGAGCAAGAGTTACTTTAAAATACAAAAATGTCTCCATATTTATTTACTTAAATGAATCTGTTTTCATCTAACATGTTGTATAAAGGAATGTGTGAAGAAAAACAATTTTAAGAATTACAGTCACCAATCGAGAGACATTTCACCTTTTGCTTTATCCAGCGGAGAGTGGAGAGCTGACTGTATATGTAACCTTGCGGCCTTGCTCAGGACCACTGTGCATGGACCGCCATGATTCAAGATATAGTGCAGGCCAGGGAAGAAACCAGCTCAACCTGACCAGGGTCAACGTCATTGCAACAACAACAATGGTAATGGCAAGGTATTTATCTTTAAAATGTTACAAAAAAGTTTACAGTATAGCAAATTTTCGGGAGAAGGGAATTTTGGGGAGGACTTCTGGCTTTCGGTGAAAAAAATCGTGTATGGATGCCTGAAAGTGATACAACAATTTTTTTTTATTCATATTAATTTGAGACTTTTCTTTCATCATATTCAAATAATCGAAAAGTAAACAAAATATTGGTAAAAACAACCCCAATAAATGTCACCAATCGTGAAAAATGGTGATGTTCTAGCAGTATGTTGTTTAATTTTCGATTTTTGAGTGATTATCAAGGGTCGTTATGCAGGGCTCATGGCCATCCGTTTTGTTTTTCGTTCTTACTGAACAGAGTGGACACCAGGGTTTTTTTTTTAACTAAAATAAAATTTTAAAAAACGCTTTAAAATAAGTTAAAACACAAATAAACTTATCCAGTTAGGTAGAAGAGTAACTTACCTTGCCTTTGGTAACATTTATTGTATATTTATTTTATTTGTTTTGTTTTGTTGGCTCTTGTTAAAAATGTCCAAATAAATTATATATTATTATTTTAGAGGAGGGGGGGGGGTAGGTTTATGTTTATTGTCAAAAAAGACATTCTGGGCTAGAATGAAAGTGTCAAGGGGGAAAAAGTCAAATTCTGATTCGTTTGTGATTCAGTTCTTAAACCAAAGAAAACATTTTCGCACACGACCCTTTTTTAATAACGAGTTTTAACATTTTTAAAACTCTAAGACGAAACGCCGTTTTCTTAACTTAAAATATTCAACCTATTATCATTCATTTTTCTTTTTTCCGTAAAAATCAAAAAGGGAATCGAAAATAATTTCAAGCCAATCAAACTTTTAAATATTTAGGATTATGATAAAAATTCAAAATCATACATTTACGTTGCCGTAGTTCTTAAAAACAAAAATAAGCATAACAAATATTCTTTTTAATCCAAGTCGAGCGGAAAGAATAAAAACAAACCTTTTATAAGATTAAATAAAAACGTAAACAATCTGTCTCCTGGTCGGTTTGAGATTTTATAACATTTTGTTAAACGAGGAAGAGTTACTGCCGACCAAATAGTCAATGGGAGTTATCTCCCTTCACTTCGTTTGAATTTCCACGGCTTTTTTTCAGACAGATTGTTTTAAAAAAACAAAAAAAAATGTTTTTTAATAAATTAAATCCATCCTTTACGTCGCAGATTTATTTATTCGATCTCTCATCGCTGGCCAGTGTATGATCGGCTCAGATCACAACGAACAGATCATGACCATCTTGTATCAATCGGCAACCACCCAATCCCCTTTCGCATCTATCGATCGTCTATCCTTCGATCAAGGTGACCGGCCTATTTCTTCTATAATTTGTCAGTCGAATTGAATGTATCCGCCATCCTGGTCACCGCCTGCAGCTGTTTATTGCTGAAACAGTTGGCCCAGTAGACGCTGGCAATGCAGTGCTTTATCGCATGCTTGGTGATAGCCAGCTTCTGTCAATCGACCAGGTGTCTGACCCATAGAACATTGCCGGATAAGGGCGCCTAACGTGATCAACCACACACTTGTAGAGGAGTTAGAAGCTTGTTATATGAAGGCAAGTTGAGTTCATATCCATCCTTCTGGCCTTGTTGGATATGAAAAAAAAACGAGGTACAATCGTTTGGTTATAAAGAAAACTTATTCTCTACAATTTAAATAAATGTTATTCCAACAGTTTCATCAACACAACAAACATGGTCTGGAAAGAGTTATGAAAACAGGAATACAAAAATATGTTGAGTCAGTAGACATGCATGTACTATACAAGAAAGATTAAGTCCGGATTTTTTCATCTCGCCTCTCGCCAAAGTCCTGGCGAGAGATGAGAAAGGGATATCATATCTTGTCAACTTGACTCGCAAAAATTGATTGTTCATAAAGTGCGAGAAAAGGTTTGGGCCCAAAGTGCCGCCTATGCATCAGTGCGTTCTTACTGAACAACGTATAAATCACTCCGCGAGCACAAAAGAAAATAGATAGTAATTATTTAATTGCTACAAACTCCACTTCTAAAGAAGATGACAAAAAGGGAGGTAACAACTTCGTTGACTCTGAAAGAGAAGATAATGCATCTGAGAGTACGTCCTGAGACCAACCAGGCAGTCATTTCTAACCCAACGAAAAGACAGTCCTACTCAGCCTCAAAGCCAGGAAAAAAGTGAAATAATAGTCGCAACTTGCTTCTCGGCGTCAATCTCGTTTTTTCTCCTATCAGACCCAAAACCCTGCATCTGAATGCTTGAATTCAATTCCCATCACTCTCCCAACATCCTAGCTTTTCAATTGTGCACCAATGATACTCAAGTTAATCAAATTCAGCTGGTTAATGCTACACCTAATACATGTTGCCATGCAAGTTCTTTTCGCATTACATATTCTTATTGCTGAAATAGTTCACGTTCACAATATCATATTTACAACCATCTTCCACTCTATAATAAAGATCGATCTGTATACAATAAATACAAATAAATCTAAATCTAACAAAAGTTAGCAGGTAAAAATCGTGCCTTTTCTAGCAACCGGACGGAACTATTTCAAGTGGTGAGGGGAAGCGAGAAAGCAAATAGCAAGTCAGACAACCCCTGAAATAAATCCACTCTAAAGAAAAAGTCAACGGTGAGTATTCCTTTTTTTCTTTAGGTCATCAGAAATTATAATAATAATTCATATATGACAACATTACTTGCTTTGGCCGAAGGGGTATATCTTGGGACCGGAACCAATGTGGCAACATCGTTTGCCGGCTGGGCGATCTTTGTCAGACTTTTGTCGACGACAGGACGATGTGTGACGACATGTGCACATATGTGCAATGTCTCGTCTTGTTATGGTCAGTGAGCAATCATCGTTTGACGATAGTCACTGTTGTCTGCTTTTGGGACTGGCTGGCTGTTTGGTCGGGACCATCGTGCTGCAAATCAAACATCGTGTAATAATGGAACAAACCATTTTACTTTTTATATAAAAATATAATTTATTATATTGTGAAAAGAAACATCTCGGAGCGCGCGACAAACGTGTCTTCCTCGTCTGAATTTGAAACCAGTCTCTGAATTTTCAATCTCTTTATCAGAGAGAGAGAGAGAGAGGAGGAAAGTGAGAAAGAGAAGGAAAGACAGAGTGAGAGAAAGAGAGAGAGAAGGGAATACAGCCGTCATCGTTGTACGCCTTGTAAAATGTTTTGTTTTGATAACTGATTTTCTCGAACCCATCACATGCATTGAATTGGTTTGACACCGACTTTCAGTCCTCCAAATATGACTGCACTCAGTGATCTCAAAACGCAGAGAATTACTGTTTTTAAAATAAGTCTGGCATAAGGATTACGAATGTAACAGGGAGCACTTAGCTCCCCAAACGGTCACGCATTGTGCCACAGTAATTCTATGATTTTATATGAATATTAGTGCGAACACTGGTGAAGCATAATATTTTCCCCCCTTTATTTTTGAGTTATAGATAGTATAAGCATGTTTATCAAATTCAGTTAACTCCTTTGCTGACTCCATTGAATATTGCTATCTTTTGGTGGAAGAGGTGTTTGCAGACAAAAAACAGCCATTTTCCTCCAGAGCAGTTTACGCCAAGATATCCAAACATGATGATTAACTCGTTGGTACCAACTCTTTCATGTTATCAGAGGTAATTCCGTACTCAGTGATCAAGCTGATTGAACCATTCACCTTTGTTCCTATCCATATGAGTATGTATTTCGATAAGCAAAGAAAGGGAAGATTAATCTTAATCTTAATAACTGATGATAATAAAAAAGGAAACAATAATCATGTGTTGGATAATGGCCCTATGGGAATGGACGTATCTGTTGGAAATCGTTGGTTTGACTTGCGCAAATTAATGCAGGGTGGACCGGCAGTCGAGTGCAGAATGGGGCCTGTTCTCACAGTAGGAGATCACAGACGTGACAGGGTCGCCGTGTGACGAGACCCCGAATCAAGGGTCGGTGAGCACCTGCGAGAGTCTCTGTGACGACACAGGCCTTGCGTGGGAAACAGAGGGTTTTGGAGGCAAACCGATGAGACGTGATTGTTAAAATGTAATTTACAACATATAAGGGAAATATTTTCCTAAGAAAATACAAGCGAGAGATCTCCCCCCCCCCCCTTCACGAGTGATTAGAAAATAATTGTTAACTAACTACGATAAAGTAGTGATTGATCTCTCTCCCTCTCACTCGACGTAGTGAATATCTCCCATTTGATTTGATACCTAACGCTTGAAATAAAAACTGAAGTTGAAAGTTAAAGGGATTGTTTGTCTTCGGAGTTCGACCTGATCATGGAGTTTTGTTGCAGTGGCGAGGAACCACGGCAGTGAGGAAGAGAAGAAAGAATTCATCCACTAGACGACACGACCCTCTACACGGTGAGGGGAAAACTAAAGGTATGCAAACAATATATGAACTATGTGATTCATGATGTTTTAAAAATGACGAGTATTAAATGTGAACTGCCACGGCCCTTTCCGGGACGAGTATACGAAACGAGTAAAGCCACGGCACATAGTGGGTGCGAGTGTACAAAACGCGCACTGCTGCAGTCTAGGAGGAGTGGGCCATGAAACACATGTATGCAAATTAAAATTTTATAAACAAATATCTGATAATAATAAAAAAGAAACGAAAGAATTTCTTTTATTTTTAACCCTTAAATTGTTTATTTTTTATATTGGTTTGACATAAAAAATATTGATTACCTATTTAGCGGGTGTGCTGATGCAACATCATACTAATACCTACTCACACTTGCCAACAGGCCCGTTGCAGATGTGAAAGAAGTTGCAGTTTGACACATTTTCGTTGAATATTATATTAAATATTTTGTTGGAATGTGTCATATTTTAAACAAAAAGCATTTAAGGGTTAATATAGACACAAAAATATTTTATTATTATTAAAACAAAGGGAGAGGAAAGAGAGAAAAACAGTAAGTTTTCTTTTCATTTTCTTATCGATTAGTTGTGTTTTCTTTTCGATTAGTTTTGTCTTATTTCTTAGTTTTGTCTGTTTTCTTATTGATAGAAAGAGAGAGAGGGAGTGTCGTCTTCTTTATCTTATCGATTAGTTTTGTTTCAATGATTTCAAGCAATGAATAGGAATTAAATTGAGAAGCGATAACGAGCAGGTGAAGCTTGCTGGTTCAAAATAAAATTCAAAATTTGGAACTGTGAACGCTGATTGGATAAGCAGGTCAGGTGAAGCATTGTCACGTTCATCCACACACAAATTCAAATGATCTAGTCAAAAATTAAAAGACATATTTAAATTTTCTAACCAATGGGAATCCCTCCTGCCGAACTAACCAACTTGGAGCCTATTTGATAGAGATATAAAGTCTACAACCAGTATGTCTACAACCAGTATGTCTACAACCAGTATGGTCCTGTTCAGTCCTTGGAGGTGCACCCTCCCAGGCTTTACCTTCTCTTTTTGAAAAGGGGTTAATTTATTGCCAATCTTTTGGGGCACTCCTACCGAGGAATGCCGACGGGCTGCTCAAGCTATTTTCGTGGAGACAGAGGGCACCCCCTTCTGGTGCGTTGGTTTTCTGGCCTTGCACCACATCTTTTTGTGGTGGGAAGGAAGTAATTATGTACCAAAGGCAAAATGTAAAGAGCCAATATCATCTCGAATTGACATGGTTCTATTGAAATGGTTTCATTACTTCATCGAAAGACAAGTGTCTTTTGTAGAGGAAAAATATTATCAAATAAATGACAAATGCATTTCATACAAATTAAAATTGAAATTTATTTATGAAACTCGGTTTAAATAAACCAAGTAAAAAATGTCTGTGAAGAAACAAAAAATATCCTGCTTGCGTTTCGTGGAGTCACACGAGAGAATTAAAGTCAAGTAGTAGCAGCGGTGGTCATGTATGTGAACGATTATTGTTAGTAATGGCTGCCTGACTGCTGCTGCTTTTTTGTTGTTGTTGCTGGATCAGAAAGGGTTCCACTTTCATCTTGTCAACTCGAGTTTTAGGAGGTCAACTTTCCAAGGTTTACCTTCTTGCCCTTTGAGAAGGGGTTTAGTTTATCACTAATTGCCTGAGACGCCCCTACTGGGGAATGCCGACGGGTCTGCCCAGGCAATTTTCGTTCAGCCAGAGTGGTTTTCCTCTAGAGCACTGGCTTTTCAAATCCCACTTTCCTGACCTTGCGTCTAATCTTCCCGCCGTAGGAGAGAGATAAACAAAAACTCCACATGCATTAGCTGAGATTCTTCTTCCAGAAAAAATAACTAATTTCGCCTACCAGATGTATTTGGAATCATTCTCAAACTAATTTTACTTTGAAGTGTCAAATGCAACCTTGAGCGCACTCTGGAAAAGCTGCAATCCCATCTAAATCGAGCCATCACTTAAAGAGGAATCATTATCCTTTTTGTTTCTTTTTTCTTAACTAATGAGTCACCACTTATCAAGACTCCTATTTATCTACGTCCCACAAAGTAGAATGTGACACAAGGTCGGAAGGTGGGAATTTGTACTCTAGAGGAAGAGTACGGAGTTTCTTAAAAAATTGCCTGGGCAGGGCGCCTCAGACAGTAAGCAATAAACTTACTCCTCCCCAAAGAGGGGAGGCAAAGCTTGGGAGGGGGTTAACCTCCCATAACTGCACAGGACAGTGGGAACAGATACTACACTTTGATCTTAGCCAAAAGACCAAGGAAGCACCACTTATCAAGACTAAATACCACTCAAGGATAAGAGTTAATGTGATGGATAGATTGAAAGATGATGAATATTATGAGATGATTGAAAATCTCTACTCAAAGCAACAGCCGACCCAGAAAACAGAAATTCTTCCTCCTTTGTCAGAAACATCGCTCATGGAAAGTGAGAACTGAAGGACAAAATAGGGAAGAGGAAGCTAGACTTACGAGGTTGCCAAAAGAAAACCTAAAGTCCACTTTCTATTCTGTCACAAAGTTTCAACTTCATGTTGGTTGAAGATACCTGACATGGTGTGGTATGTCATACACTCGTACGGACAATGAACTGATAATTCTGTAAATGCTTGAATTCTGGGGTTGGAGGTTCTATTCATGCTACGTCGACTTTGTACACGGCCATATCTGTAGTGGATCGTGATGAAAGTGGTGCGTCAACATTCTTTAACTTCTTCCCTTTCATTTTTTTTGTAAATTTTAAAACGAGGCAATTTTTTATTTGCTTAAATTATCCATTTTATATTTGATTAAGTGAATTTGAGAATATAATATAATAAAATTATCAAGATTTTGGAAGTTAGATGAGTTTGAAAATTATCCTATTAATATTCTTGGTATAGACATTATACATACACACACACATAAATAAAAGTTTTTTGTTTTATTTGCCAAAAACTGTTCCATCTACATTTTTCACAGCATTAGTTTTGTAAAGTGAAATTTTGCCTTCAACTGAAATCATTTACATCCATTAGAAAAAAAAAAGATATCTTTTTCTCAGTATCCGTTTCAATTTGGAATTTTGAATACAATACAAAAATAAACTAGTGAAGAAGTATTCTTTTACATTTTGAAAATGGTAAATAAAACGCATCACAATTGCTAAAAGAAAAATATTTAATTAGTGACTTGTATTTAGAAATAAACATAAAAGAAAACAGAGTGAGACTTATCAGACTGCACAAGAAACTGAAAATTCTCAAGATTCAAAGAAAACAGGAAATTATCAGATAAGGACCTGTTTGAGGCTAGTAGTAAATTTAGTTTCAGTGATAGAATGCAAATACTCGGGATTGTAAAAATTGTTCAGAATCCTTATACGTGAATACTTAGGATAATCATGGAAGCGGTTAATCTGACCTCATTATCATAGATTGCATTAGGACATGCAGTTTGGCTCAAGGTGTTATTGAGATTGCATTGCATTGCATCCAATAAATGGCTTCTTATAGAGAACATTGCACCTTTGCAGCGATTTACTTACTACTTCTGTGACACCTCTACAATTCTATTTCTTAATGGAACATGCACTAAAATTGCTGATGGACACCTCAATCTTCCATGAATGTTTTGATGCTGGACACAGCCTCATTTTTAGTTGTGAAAACACTAGCGACAGTGCACCAAAAGTTGCAAAATAATAAATACTTGTCATAAACCGTCCTCTAAGTAATCAAATTTTGTTGAACATGTTGCCACAAGATTGCTTCCCTGCAGACTACAATATGGCCATCTTCAAATCCAATGTTTGTCATAAGTCATCCTCAGACTAAAATATGGCCATCTTCAAATCCAATGTTTGTCATAAGCCGTCCTCAGACTACAATATGGCCATCTTCAAATCCAATATTTGTCATAAGCCATCCTCAGACTACAATATGGCCATCTTCAAATCCAATGTTTGTCATAAGCCGTCCTCAGACTACAATATGGCCATCTTCAAATCCAATATTTGTCATAAGCCATCCTCAGACTACAATATGGCCATCTTCAAATCCAATGTTTGTCATAAGCCGTCCTCAGACTACAATATGGTCATCTTCAAATCCAATATTTGTCATAAGCCATCCTCAGACTACAATATGTCCATCTTCAAATCCAATGTTTGTCATAAGCCGTCCTCAGACTACAATAGGGCCATCTTCAAATCCAATGTTTGTCATAAGCCGTCCTCAGACTACAATATGGCCATCTTTGAATCCAATATTTGTCATAAGCTGTCCTCAGACTACAATATGGCCATCTTTGATACAATATTTGTCATAAGCCGTCTTCATTAATTATCAAATTTTCTTCATTCTATTCATCATTTTCAGTCCTTTTATAATATTCTTCATCATTCAAGTGACAATCGATCCATCTCATTAACTTTTATCCTAGAATGGCTTTTGGCCTTGATAAGTGATGATTCATAAGTGAAAGAAACAATAAAAAATGGTGTTTGATTGCCGCCAATGAAGGCCAGATATATTTCATGATCATAATGAGCGATTTTCTTTCCCAGTTTGGACCATAATTGGTTTACCCCTAGTCACACTCCACAAATGCCAGTTCTATGGATTCAGATTCGGATTCGAGACAATTCTGAACTATGACCTTTACAGCTTCCCTTACTGCAGCAGGACAAACATGCCTCACAAAGTAAATGGTACATCTGTAGCCCGATGATCGTATCAGTGGTCGCATTATGGTAAAAACAATACAAGACAAGTTGTAGGTATAACTCAGTTGTGCTCGGGTTGTGTGTGTGATACCGTCATGGCTAAGGACTTCAAACGCTGTTTGTTGATCATTGTCCAGTTGTGTTGGCCCCAATGACAATCTTCTTGGTCTGATGCCAAGTCGTTGACTCTCGGATTCTCTCGGAAATCTCCACAAACCAAACTCCTGTTGACAGCTATATATTTACTCTTCACCGGAAATCCTAAACGTCAGGTCTTCCTTTCAGTCCCCCCCTCCTCCCCGGAACTGGCCACATCCGTTTTTTTCTCAGCTTATCGTTATCTGGACACCCAGAAACTAACACCCAACTGTCAGGATGCTAGGGGGTTCAATAAATTCGCCGACTTCCCTATCGCTGTTCACTTATCTCACTTTCTCATTATTTCTCGGCGGTTTGGCTGTGTATGGGGTGGGGCAGTCCATAGTATCACACATCTTTTGCCTTGTATGTAACCAAGTTTATTCCCAATGATGCGGCACGTCAGATGAACAGGCCAGCCTTTCCTCTTCAAGAAATTAAACAGTTCCTAAGGCACTCTAGCGATTAGATCAGATCTAATCAACCTCACATCCACTGTCAGGTGATCAATTTCACCACATATCAAGGATAAAAGCCACTCAAGGGTAAGGGTTGAAATAGATAAAATTGTAATTTCAAGGCATTTTATGAGATATGCAATGTCCATCATTATTATATTCAGTTGAACATCTGGCATGTGTTGGACAGCTTTTAAAAATTGACTTCCAAAATAACCTATCTCTGGCTATGTGTTTTTATCTCTCTTTCTCTCAAATCACCCCTCATCACTTCCTCGCATGTTTTTCTCGCATCCCCCCCCCCACCAACTGACCTTGCTACCTCAATTGTTCTACATCGAACTTTCATCCCTATTTTCAATCTGACCAAGCCAACAAAGTCTCTTGTTCTGCACATATATCACTATACGGTCTAGATTTAAGCTTCCTCTGAGGTCATCAGATCTAAGCCTGTCTTTAAGACACACATTACACATCCATCGTATTATTCTCATATTATTTTTCTCCATGCACCACATGTTCCCAACCCTCATCGGCCAGGTTTAACTTCCATACATGTCTGATAGACTCTTCTCTTGATCAGCAGTGGTAATGCTATTGGTTAGTAATAGCAGAAGTTTCTTTAACTTACTCCGTCCACTCCCAACTCTTGCAATCACACTAGGACTAACTTCATGTGCGCCAATGGAATCACCAAGGTAACAAAACTTCTGAACCTTAATAGCTTCGCCATCTAAATATACTTTCTCCACATCTGAGTTGTCATCTGTTTTCATTGTTTTACACTTCTTGCACACAAACTGGTTATCATCTCTCAACCTCCGTCATTCCACTGCATTTTTTGTACACAATGTTTACAAATGCAAAAAAAAAAAAAAAAAAAAAAAAAAAAAAAAAAAAAAAATTGAGTTGCACTTAACTCCTTTTCCACAAACTTCCCTCTTTCTGACGGCTTTCTAACGCTAAAACCACTGATCATCATTTTGATGATTTTTTTTCATTTTTTTTTACTAATGAGTCACCACTTATCAAGGTTAAAAGCCACTCAATGACAAGCGTTAATGAGATGTATAGATTGCCACTTGAATAATCATGGATATTTTGATAAGATTGAAAATAATTAACAAAATTTAATGACTTCAGAAAACGGTTTATGACAAATGTTTACTGACACTGTATTTGAAGATGACCATGTTGTAGTCCTCAGGGAAGCAAACTTGATGGGAATTTTTTTGAGAAAACTCTGTTCATGGAAATTCTGTTTCATGTTAGGCACACGGAAGAAGAAATGAAAGTGCTTTGCAGTTGTGGTAATAAGACGAGTTCTTGCTGTGAATGTTTTACAAGGAGAAACCAAAGATTGAAGCCCATTTGGGCAACTTCCATGAAAATAACGATAGAGTAGAGAAAGACTACCAACGTCTCTTCTGTGAGTAAGCGGCTGTAACGAACAGAAGAAATCATCCTCCACTACATTGCGAATACAAAAAGAGTACTCTGAGCTGCACCTCCTCAAATGAGGCAGCAATACTCCATCTTTGGACGTATCTAACTCTTATATGGGTAAAGGATTGCATCAGGAGTTAGATACTTTCTGGAGCGGTAGAATGATGATCCAACCATTTTTTTTCAGCAACCTTAGAAACAGACTGGATTTACATCTTACATTTTACACCTGGAGTGAACGTCAGGCCTAACAGCTTATTAAAACAAAGGACCTTCTTCTAGGAGAGTGCCATTCATTTCGACTGGGAAAAAAACAGAGATCTGAGCGCTAGTAGTGAAAGGAGAGAAGCTTGCTTTTAGAGATGTTAAATGTCACAAGCTCCACCCCCCCATACATCACATGCTCAAAGTCTGAAGAGAGAGAATCAGTGAGATCTTGATCACCAGTGCTATTCGAGGTGCAGCCATAGACATCCGTGTCGTTTGCGTTGATGTCATAAAAATAATCTCAGGACATGATTTAGCAGATCACAAATGACGATCAGCAAGAGCGTTGGTCCCAGAATAGAATTAAGGTACGCCAGCGTTGATTCTACGTGCTTCCGACCTCTGCCCATCAACAACTATTTTTAGAAAACCAAACTCATAGAAAGGATTCAATAGTTTCAAAGACATTACCAGATATTCCATAGTTTGTGAAGCAACTCTTTGATATGTCAAGAGCTATCACTTCTTTGAGGTAAATGTTATTATTCACTTCACTATCCAGGTTTATCGTCTTATGTTCTCTTCAACAAGAGGTTTGATGCTGTCTGGCTGTCCTTATGCTCAGTTTCCAGTGATTCCGATTCTGGGGATTGACTGTCCATTTGCCACTGTTTACAGTCTTTTTTTTTGCTGTCCAGTCTTGGGTCTCTGCAAGTGCTGATATACCCTCTTGTTTCTTTCAGCATGCCCAAACCAGCAAAGACGGTTTGCCCTTATTAGGACATCAGGTATTGGGATGGACAATTTCTCAAATAGTGTCTGATCTAATGTTCTGGATCTGGTCTGACTTTATGTTGCATATTCACTCCACCTAATCATTGTCCTGTCATTTCTCTGGAGCCGGGTAAGCAAGGCCTGGGTAAGGGCTCAACACTCGCTGCCATACAACATCATGCTTTTTACGCAGCTATCATAGACCTTACCTCTGGTAATAATTGGGATGGCTCGGGATGTTAGGATTGGGAGAAGGTTTCTGAATTTTTCCCAAGCTGTTTTGACTCTGATGGTGGTTGAATTTAGTTCACAGCCACCTCCAGCACTCAGCATATCTCCTAAGTAGCAAAAGGAATCTACCACTTCCAGGGTGTCCTCGCCTATTTCAACTTCTGTGTAAGGGTCACCCTCAATTGGGCGTGCTAGTCCTAGACATCTCTTACATCTGAAGTCTGGATCTATTAGGGACATAAATTATTCTAAAGGAAATAGTTAGGAAATTTGTCAAAAAAAATTTATTTTGGTTTATCTACTCATTTGTGACGGATTTGCATAAAATAAAATTCAATATATAATAGAAAACAAACCCGTGAAGTTACCGTAAATATTGCTTGCGAGTAAAGTGGTCAGCCAGGTTTTTAGTTCCAGAAATAAGGTATACATTAAGTAAGGTATAACATGGCTGACCACTTTACTCACAACCAATATTTAAAGTAACTTCAGAGGCATATATATTTTTTTTAATTAAATATTACATTTTTTTAACGCAAATATGTCACAAATGAATAGTTAAACGAAAATAAATTGTTTTTGACAAATTTCCTAACTGTATTTTCTTTAAAATAATTTATGCCACCAATATTAACGTTCACCTTTCTCGGATTTTAGAAGTGATCAAAAAGATTGAAATAAAAAAAGCAACAATGACGACAATATATCAACTAACAATTATTTGTTTTATTAAAACTATAATTCGTTGGCATTTTATTTGGTACATGAAAAATAGAAGCCGTGTTGTAAGGAATTGAAAAAATATATCTAGAACATGTTTAGATATTCAAAGTGACGCTTCCTTTCATTGAAGAGGCATAAGGTTCAAGTGCTGGCTTCACTTCACATTCAATGAATTTGGTTACCTGAAAAATAGGAAAATAGAGAGACTAAATTCTACTTGTAAAATATTCCCCCCCTCTTTTTTTAAGTTACAGAAGCACTTAAAATGTCCGAGATTATAGGTCATTTATCCAGTTCTCCTGAACACCAGTCTATAAACTACTAAAACTCTGGATCTTGCTCGTCACTATACACACTGAATAATGTCATGATTTTTTAATTATGTATGTTTACATTTCTTTCTAGATAATAATTCAGAAGAGAAAGGAGGCAAAAGAGAAGAGGGAAGAGAAAAGAGAGGGAAGAGAAAAAAGAGGAAGTAAGAGAGGGAAGAGAAAAAAAAGGAAGTAAGAGAGGGAAGAGAAAAAAGAGGGAGTAAGAGAGGGAAGAGAAAGGAGAGGGAGTAAGAGAGGGAAGAGAAAGGAGAGGGAGTAAGAGAGGGAAGAGAAAGGAGAGGGAGTAAGGGAGGGAAGAGAAAGAAGAAGGAGTAAGGGAGGGAAGAGAAAGGAGAGGGAGTTAGGGAGGGAAGAGAAAGGAGAGGGAGTTAGGGAGGGAAGAGAAAGGAGAGGGAAGAGAAAGGAGAGGGAAGAGAAAGGAGAGGGAGTAAGAGAGGGAAGAGAAAGGAGAGGGAAGAGAAAAAAGAGGGAGTAAGAGAGGGAAGAGAAAGGAGAGGGAGTAAGAGAGGGAAGAGAAAGGAGAGGGAGTAAGAGAGGGAAGAGAAAGGAGAGGGAGTAAGAGAGGGAAGAGAAAGGAGAGGGAGTAAGAGAGGGAAGAGAAAAAAGAGGGAGTAAGAGAGGGAAGAGAAAAAAGAGGGAGTAAGAGAGGGAAGAGAAAGGAGAGGGAGTAAGAGAGGGAAGAGAAAGGAGAGGGAGTAAGAGAGGGAAGAGAAAGAAGAGGGAGTAAGAGAGGGAAGAGAAAGAAGAAGGAGCAAGGGAGGGAAGAGAAAGGAGAAGGAGTAAGGGAGGGAAGAGAAAGGAGAGGGAGTTAGGGAGGGAAGAGAAAGGAGAGGGAGTAAGAGAGGGAAGAGAAAGGAGAGGGAGTAAGAGAGGGAAGAGAAAGGAGAGGGAGAGGGGGTAAGAGAGGGAAGAGAAAGGAGAGGGAGTAAGAGAGGGAAGAGAAAGGAGAGGGAGAGGGGATAAGAGAGGGAAGAGAAATGAGAGGGAGAGGGGGTAAGAGAGGGAAGAGAAAGGAGAGGGAGAGGGGGTAAGAGAGGGAAGAGAAAGGAGAGGGAGTAAGAGAGGGAAGAGAAAGGAGAGGGAGAGGGGATAAGAGAGGGAAGAGGAGGGAGAGGGGGTAAGAGAGGGAAGAGAAAGGAGAGGGAGAGGGGGTAAGAGAGGGAAGAGAAAGGAGAGAAGATAAGAGGAAGGGAAGGTAAAATAGAGAAGGAAAAAAAGGAAAGAGAAGAGAGAAAGAGACACAAGAAATACAAAATAGATGGGTAATGTGATACCACGTGGTTTTCTTTGCTTGCTGCATCAACCGAAACCTGTACAAAAGTTGCCTCAAGAATTTTATAGCTCTGGTAGTAAAGGGTAACAGAACTTTTTTTGTTGTCAGTTTTAATTTAACTTATTTCCTTTTGATTTTTTAACTTTTGATTCAAAATGAAACTTTTTTTTCTGGAAACAATTCATCTGAGTTGGGGTTAAAAAAACTGATGGCTTACCTGACTTGGTGCTCGTCCAATGAAAGTGTGCGGTCGCAAGAGATCTTCCAACTGATCTTTGATTGGTGCAAAATAATTACTGGCTCGAATCCTTTCGACGAGGTCATTATCTTTGCCCTCCATCTTGACGCAATGACCAGCCTTATGGGATAATACACGAATCTGTTCGTGGCATTCCTGAAAAACACAAAGAATATTTATATAATAACTAAAAGAATACCCGTCCCAGGACGGGTAAAATTAATTCCTCAAACAGAACAGTTTTGCAACACTTTCTTCTTACGAGGATTAAAATCATGATATAATGCTACTAAACTTTATGTCTAGAATAATTATTCCAATTTTGATCAAAATCCATTATATGATTTTGATTCTAAGAAAATGTTAAGGGGCCTTAAGAAAAAAGTTAAATTCAGGAAATCTTGCCTAATTGGTGTTTAATAACTATTCAATGCAAATTTGATATATTTAAATTTTCAAATGGGAGATTGTTCCCATATTATGAAAGAGAAGGAAGAGAGAGTCAGGAAGAATAGTATTATTATGCTCCCTAATAACCTTATAAAATATCCAAAAGAAACTGAAATTCTAAGAACATTTATCAATTTCACAAAAATAAGAGGTATCTGAATTTTCACGAAAGATTTCCACCCCCTCTTTTCCCCGTATACATAAAACTAAATTAAAGTATATATATAATCCAATTACCCAGCTTTTTTTCCCCAACTTTTATTTGCCTGAAACAAGACATATTGCCACTGAAGTTTAAGGGGGCTATTGTGATAAGGGGTGGTGGTGGTGAGAAGTTGTGCAACAAAATGTTTGTTCACATTACATTTAAATTGGGAAAACAGGAAACGGAAGGAATTCCAAATGCTAGTGGTCCAAGGAAAGAAGTATTAGAGTAAAAAATCTTCCAGCATCTAGGGACCTTTACAATGAAGGGGTGTGATTTTGCTGTTAGTCGGGTGGGTCAGGAGTAATTATGTTGAGGAGATACAAGTGCAGAAAGTTCATCGGAGCACATTCTGTCCAAGTATTTGTAAAACAAGCACAGAGATGTGGCAGGGGGAAGCCTAGCAGACAGTGAGGGACCTATTAAGTTAGAAATTCTTTTTGCACCATGTCTAAGAGCAAGAAGCCAGTGGTTGATACACCAGCCCAGATGTGGCAACAATATTCCATGCACGAGCGAATGATGACTTTGTAGAGATATAGGATACTGGCAGGTGTGAGAAGTTTTCTAGCCAGGTAGAGAGAACCTACCTCTTTTGCTGCAGACTAGGCAGCATCATTTATGTACTTATTCCGCTTCCTATAGCCTGAGAATGTCAGGTCGATGAGCTTAAACGTTGGACTCTCAGAAAAGGTGCTATCGGCCATGACAATTGGTGGTTGAAAAGGTTTCTTATAGTTGTTAAAGCAAAGGAGCTTTGTCTTAGTAGCCTAACAGCTGTGTTCCAAAATTCATAATGATCGGTAAATTAGTTTAGGAGTGAATCCCATACATAAAAATATGTAAACATATATACATACTTAAGTTTATATAAATAGATTATTATCCAATTATCGAGCTGGATTTTTAATATCTTGCACAAACTTTTAGGAGTATCTTGTGACAAGATATAGGCCTGAAGAGCGCTTACCAATGTTGGGAAGTCATACTTGTGTGCTAAAACGGTTAGTGTTAACCGTTGTAGTAGACTAACTGATGGCATGGAAATGTGTAGCGATTCCAATTCATAAAGAACAACCTGTTATAAAAACCAAGAGATGTGATTGTGGAATTGTACATGAACAGACTGTGGATCTAGGAAGTCCATTTCAATAAGGACCACTTTTCAAAAGAAACTAAAGTGGTGTGACTGAACCTGTGCTTCGACGGTAGTGGACTGGAACAAACAGTACACATAATCAATTATATACGGCATAATCACGTTAAGTACTGTTGAACCTGATCAGTACCAGATGGGTGACCATTTGGAAATACCAGATGCTGTATGTTAACACCCTCTTGAAAAAAACCTTACGTTGTCATCTCACCTAACCAGGATATACATGCGACTTGGGACGGCTTGTGAATTTGATACTCCCATGAAACTTCCTCCTTCGGTTTGGTTGTTTTGTTTTACGGCATATCAACCCTTTTCGGGTTATTTAATGACGAATCAGGTCACTTTGGTAAAAGTTTTTATGCTTCAAGTTCTTTATATCTTCAAATATTTATTCATGGTGTTCGGTTTGGTTGTTTTGTAGAGGAAAAATGTAGTTTTATTTTTAGCTTTTCAGAACATGATTGAGTATTGCAAATGGAAAGGAAAAAAATAATAACATCAATGTTTGGTGCATTTTAAGTAAGGAAGCTGGTATCTTCAGACAGCCTGATTTGGTAGCACCAGCTCCTCTTTTAGAGGAGGCCGGTTCAATCGACCAGGTATCAGGTATATAATCAATTGGAATTATTCCTACAGACTTCTAGATTGGTAACCATAAATGTAACACACCACTCAATAAGTCTCGGGCCTAACATATAGATGGCATCACTAATAATAAAATAAAAATCCATTTGATTTTTGACATAGTACTATTCTTCAAATGGCACATGTCAACATTTCAGCCCAATCGAATTATTAATTTACAAATTACAGTTATTTAAGTGAAGCATCTGTCGCACATTTTCCAAACAATGGAAAAATCTGAATTCTTTGTGTCGATAAAGTATTGCTTTCTGATGGGAAAAATACTGTACAAGCAAAACAATGGCTTAAGTGTTATTCGGACTCTGCTTCATCGGAAACAATGATTAAGAGATGGTATACCGACTTTAAACGCTGTCATACAGACACAGATTATGCTGAACCCTCAGGTAGACCAAATTCAGCAGTTTTCCAGGAAAACACAAAAGTCCAAAACTCGTTTTGGCTGATCATAAACTGAAGTTGCATGAGATAGCCGAGAAATTGAAGATATCACAAGGCAGTGCATTCACAATTTTGCATGGATATTTGTCAATGTGAAAGCTGTTTTCAAAGTGAGGAAGAAATCGTTCAAAACGCGACCACAAATGAAGAAAAAAGTGCTCTTTCACTAAGACATGCACCATGTCATAAATTGCTTGCAACAATGGCAAAACTACATGAATTACACTTCAAATTGCTTCTGCACTAACTCTAGTCTCCAAATCTAGCCCCCAAGGACTACTGGCTGCTTGCAGACCTCAAAAGAATGCTCCAAGGAAAGATATTTGGCCCCAATGAAGAAGTGATATCGAAAAGTGAAACATATTTTAGAGAAGTGTTGGAATCAGTGTATCACCCTAGGAGACTATGTTGCTGAATAAAGTCAAATTTTGCCTAAAAGTTGTTTTTTTATTACTTAGGTCCGGGACATATTGTGTGATGTGTTATATGGCAAAAATAAAATGCTAACCTGACGATTGGCACCATTTTTAACCATAGCCATGATTATGTTTTCTGTTGCCATAAACGGAAGCTCTTGACTAATTCTTCGTTGAATGATCTGAAATTAAAAAAATAAAGAAATAAAAATACTGATTTACAGAAGGTGGATAAAATATATATAAATAAATATCTAAAACTAGCTGTACCTAAAGAAAAAAATTACTGACTTGTTAACAAAGAAACAAAGTAATTTGGGTGACTTTAATGTAGTAAGCAAATTATTTTGCGAAATTGAAATTTTGTTAAAGTTACCTCCTTTTAATATTTAAAAATACTTTTTTTTAAATGTCTTTAGATATTTATTTTTGAAAGTGTTGTGGACCTTGGTAAAGCTGAATAAATGACACAGGAACACATGGTTTAAATGAACAAAGGTATATATTATATAATAGAAAGAAAGATATTACAAGGAGAGGTTGCTCTCAACCGCCATTGCTGGTTTGCCTGGGAAGAAGAGAACAAGTGTCACGTGCTTCCCGTATTTATAAGGTGGACGAGTCCATTAGTTCTTTGTAGGTAGGTACGGCACCATAACACCCCCCTTCCAAGCCTTACCTCCTCAGGAGTCTTAATAACGTTTCCTTTTCGGATCTATCTCTAGGTAGTCCGGAGCCATTCGTTTTCTTTTTGGTTGTCGTTTACGTGTGACTACCTGGGGTGCTGGTAAGTTGAAGGTGTCATATATCACGTCCATCACGTCTTCTCCTTGTGGGGCGCTGTCAGTGTCATCTGACAGTCTTTTTCTGATCTGATTTAGATGTCTCTTATGCGAGAACCGTGGTCCTTTTATTATATAGACCATCGATCCGATCCTCTTTTCAATTGTACCGGGTTCCCAGAACGATGCATTGTTTTTGAACATCTTAAAATATACCCTATCTCCTGGGTTGTATTTTTTCTTCGGTACTGTAGAGATTCGGTCATAATTATTATGTTTAGGTAATAATTTATCAAACACGGACTTCACATTCCGCGCAAACATCATCTCTGCGGGGGATAATGATGATGCTATGTTCATGTTTTTTGTAATTCTATATACCTGTAAGAATTGTTGTAAAGCCTTCTCCTTAGGAGTATCACCGGCCTTTTTTAATGCTCTTTTTAATGTGTCTACGAAGCGTTCCGCCTGGCCGTTTGACCTAGGATGATATGGGGGCGTCGTTATATGTCTGATTTGAAACGTCGCGCAGAACTCCTCAAAATCTGATGACGTGAACTGCGTCCCATTATCACTCACCAAACAATCCACTACCCCAAAACGGGCAAATAGTTCATGTAGGAATCTTATCGTAACCTCTGACGTGGGACTCTTGCAACGTAGTACCTCGGGCCACTTTGAAAAACTGTCGACTACGATTAAGTAGTAAAATCCTTCCAATGGTCCCGCGAAATCCACGTGAATTCTTTCCCACGGACGGTCGGTCTTTGGCCATGGGCTATGCTTTATATGCGGTGCTTTTGCCGCTAAGGCACAGCCTTTACAAAGCTTTACTGCTTTTTCAATGTCATTGTCCATACCTGGCCAGTACACAAAACTCCTCATTAACCCCTTCATCCTGGTTATCCCTGGATGGCCAACATGAAATTCTTTCAGAATTTGCTTTCGTAGTTTTTCTGGGATGACCACCCTTTCGTTATGCATGAGTACGTCATCACAGAGTAAGAAACTCTTTGCCGCATGTAAATCCTTATCTACCAATTTCATTTTTGTTCTGGTGATAAATTCATCCTCTTGAGCTTCTTTTTTTATCTCGTATAGTGTCACCGGGAGCTCTCTCACTGCGTTGCACAAAATCTCTTTAAAATCTCCTTCTGTTTGAAGAGACGCAATCACTGTGTCTTCTAGAGTCTCTCTCTGTTTTGGCACTAATCTCGACAATCCATCTGCATGATAGATTTTATTTGAATGCAAATGTTGCATTTTAAAGTTGTAGTTTAATAAGATAGTTCCCCATCTTTGTAGTCTATTAGCTGTATATACAGGTAGACCTTTTTTAGATCCATAAATTGTAATTAGCGGCTTATGGTCTGTCTGTAAGGTAAATTGTCTACCATGTATGTATCGGTGAAACTTTGTTACTGCAAATATTATTGCTAGGGCTTCTTTCTCGATTTGAGAATACTGTTTTTCCGCTGGGAGCAAAGTCCTTGATGCATGTGCAATGGGTTTATGGGTTCCATCAGGCATTTTATGTAGGATACATGCTCCTAAACCATATGAACTAGCGTCGCTAGCTACGATTATGTCCAATTCTGGATTGTAATGTGTTAGAAATAACTCTGACGTAAGTCTTTCTATGATTTTATTAAATGCATCCTGACATTCAGGTGTCCATACCCAGGCTTTACCTTTTTTTAATAGCTCATTTAATGGAGCACGCAAATTATGCATTTCTGGGATAAAAGCCTGGTAGTAATTTGCTAGGCCCAGAAAACTCTGTAATGTCATGACGTTTTCTGGCGCCGGCATGTTTTTTATTGCGGTAGCCCTTTCTGGGTCTGGTCTTCTGCCGTCCTTGTTGATCACATGACCCAGATATTTTATTTCCTCCAGGAAAAAATCACATTTTTCTTCTTTTACTTTGAACCCATAATCTTGGATTCTCGCAAACACTTGATTTACATGTTTTTGGTGTTGTTCGATATCTTTGCTGTTGATCAAGATGTCATCGAGATACGCTATTGCGAAATCGAGTCC
This sequence comes from Sepiola atlantica, assembly GCA_963556195.1. Taxonomy (NCBI): domain Eukaryota; kingdom Metazoa; phylum Mollusca; class Cephalopoda; order Sepiida; family Sepiolidae; genus Sepiola; species Sepiola atlantica. The sequence goes on from OY744534.1 coordinate 44,027,297, forward strand.
GCCCAGCATTGTGTCCATTACTTGTTGGAAAATGGCTGGCGCGACCTTAACTCCGAACGCTAATCTTTCAAATTTATATAAACCACGGTGTGTGTTTATACATAACAGCTTAGAACAATCTTTATCCACCGGTATTTGTAGGTATGCCTCACTTAGGTCTATTTTTGAAAAAAATCTTCCTCCATTTAAGCTTGTAAACACTTCTTCCGGGGTATGGAGTGGGTAGTGATAGTCCGCGAGGGCAGTATTCAGTCCTGTTGAAAAATCTGCACATACACGAATCTCATTAGATTTTTTCTGTACATAAACCGTTGGTGCTGCCCACTGGCTGTGTTGTACTTTTGATAAAATACCCATCTTTACCAGTCGGTCTAATTCAGCATTTATTTTTTCAATCGAGGCGAAGGGTACTTTCCTTTCTTTTCTAAATACCGGCAGTACATTTTCTTTTAGACGGAATTTTGCAGTCGTTTTAGTGCAGCATCCGAGACCGCCAGAAAAAACCTCTGGAAACGAGTTTTTTAATTCTCGTTGTAGTTTTTCCGATTCTGTTGCGCGACTATTTATTTTTTTACAAAATGTATTTATCGGCAACTTCCATAAATCAAATGCCTGCATAAAATCTGAACCAAAAAGATTATTCGAATCCTTCAGTACCAGTAGTTTGAGTTTTTTAGTATTTCCCATTAGGGACACATTTGTGATTAATTCTCCTTCAAATGTAATTCTTTCACCAGTAACTGTGCTTGCCAGCCTGTTTGTTCTTGATAGAGTAGGTTTATTTAATCTCCTCCATGTATGTAAATTTATAATGGAAACGTCTGAACCAGAATCCAATTGCAATTTTATATTTTTATCCAGGATTTTCACCTGTACATATTTTCTTATGTTCATGCCAGTTTCCTTCTTTGTCCTAGTGGCTTGAATCCGCATTTTATTTCCTCTGCCCGTTCTGCAGTGCGAACTTTTATGTCCAACTTTTTTGCATTTCATACAGGTTTTAAAACGGAATGGGCACTCATTGTACCAATGTGGATTACCACAGCGTGAACAAGGGCTTGGTGGCAATTTATTTATTTTTTTACTGGTTTGGTTTGTCTTTGTTACATCAAAATTATTATTTCTTATTTTTCTATAAGGTTGAGCTTTTGTTTTTTTATGTACCTTTTTTATGTGCGCAATGCCGGACAATTCAATGTCTTTTGAGTCCTGTTTTACATTTACAAATCTTTGACAGTCCTCAGCCAACTTTTGCAGCGTAAGGCTTGGTTCATTCTCTAATTTATTTAGAACTCTACGCCTTATCTCCGTGTCATTTCCTGAGATTAAACCTTGTACAAAAATTAGACACTTGAAATTATCTGCACTTAATTCAGCTAGTCTAAAATCGTCACAATGCTTGTTCACTATCGATGCAAAAGTAGCGTAATCTTCCTCATCTTTCTTTACCAGGTTCATGCACTTCCATCGTTTGTGGAATAGTGTAGTTCTTGGACTAAACAGTTCTGTCAATAAACCAACCGCTTCTATGAAAGTTAGCTCGCTGGTTTTCCGAGGCAAAATGAAATCCACGAATTTGGTATGTTCTGTGGTGTTTAGTTTTCTAAGAAGGAGGCGTAGCTTCTTCGCATCACTCCAACAACCGCAGTCAATTTTATATAGGTCTTCATATCTTCGGAAATATTCTTCAAATGTATTATTTTCCGTGTATGAGTAATTATCAATACTGTTCCAAATTGCGTTCTGCGAAAACGTGTCGTCTTTTTCATTTTTTTGATCACTGCGCGATATTGTTTGTATCAGAAATTCCAATCTTTCATCATACTCTTTTTTGTGTAATAAAATATTTTGGTTCTGTTGTAATAAAAGCTTTTGAAATCTTTCCTCAGTTTGTTGTTGCTGGGAGATTTGGAATTTCGTTAGTTCGGCGATTATAGACTTAATATCTTCCATATTCAACCATTTAGTTTCTGATTTTATTTAGAAAATTAATATTTTCTTATTATCTTATGATTTTATAAGAGTTCTTTTCTTTAAATTAGCGTTTGCTAGGCGCCGTTTTAATTATGAAAAGATTATGAAACTTTTCCTTTTCTCTATATACGCGTATATTCACTTATTTTTTTATTTTGAAAATTAATATTTTCTCGTTATTTAATGAATTTATAAGAAGTTCTTTTCTTTAAATTAGCGTTTGCAAGACGCTGAGTTTTAGTTATGAAAAGATTATGTAATGTTTTTTTCTTATACACGTTTTTAATTTTAACGAAGAGAAAAAAAAATCTGTTTCACAATTAATTCTTTCTGCATTTTAAAATATTTCAGTACAAGTCGGAAAAAAAAAAAAAAAAAAAAAAGAAGAGAGAGAAAATAAAACTGACCTTTTTTTTTTTATCGTGCGTCTTTTTTTTTTTTATAGAGTAACGCACGTGTGTTCATTTCATGTTTTTGTTTCATATCTGTTCTTAAAATGAAGCACGTGGTGTCGGTTTCATTTTTTTTGTGTGTGTGTTCGTCAAAAAAAAAAACTCGCTATGACGTTCGTCTAAAAAACAAAAACAATACTTGCTTCCTTGTGTTCGGTATTTCTTTTGTTTTGTTTTTTTAGTTTTCCAACCCAGAGAAAAAAAAACGCGCATTCAATTTCAGTTGTTTTTGTTTGTTTGTTTTTTTTTTAACTAGTTTTCCCAACTAGAGGAACGTGCACCCAATTTCAAGCTGTTTTTTTTTTTTTCGATAAGCAGTTTTAAAACTTAGAACACAACAGGTCTATTTCAGTTTTCTTTTTCTTAAAAGAAAACAATTTTCTCGCACTTAAGAATTCAACGTGTTTTTTTGTTTTTTTCAGTTGAGTTCTCTTTTCTTCTCTCGACCGTACGGCAAAAACCTTTGTTTTTTTTTTGTTTTTTGTTTTGTTTTTTTGCGTGCGGTTTCCTGCATTAACTTTGTGAGTGCATTTTCACGTGGTATTTTCAGTTTTTTGACCCAAGAGTTCGAATTCCTCGTCGCCATTTGTTGTGGACCTTGGTAAAGCTGAATAAATGACACAGGAACACATGGTTTAAATGAACAAAGGTATATATTATATAATAGAAAGAAAGATATTACAAGGAGAGGTTGCTCTCAACCGCCATTGCTGGTTTGCCTGGGAAGAAGAGAACAAGTGTCACGTGCTTCCCGTATTTATAAGGTGGACGAGTCCATTAGTTCTTTGTAGGTAGGTACGGCACCATAACAGAAAGTCAAGAGAAAATAACCCATAACATGATTACTACCCTTTAATGTATAAGAATATTTGGTGAGTAAGAAAAATAATCACCCAAATTTTGCTTAATCGGAATAAGTATTTTCAAAAGGAAACTGACACAAAATGATATATATATTTGTGCCAATAAAATGGTGGAGGGAAGACACAAAAAATAGGTTAGTTCGAATCGAGTATCAACACGTCAAACAGATCGCTATTTGGTTCTAGTTTCGAAAATACAGTTTCGATCTAATAGGCTCTTCAGAGGAAAATTTGCATTAATACAAAAAAAAATGTTTTCTTTTTTTGCAAATACATGTAAAAATTTAAATATGGTTTTAATTTAGATGCAATAAGAGATTTTATTTAATAGAAAGTAATTTGTTAGAGTACGTCCACATAAAAAAAAACAAAAGTAAAAACAAAGATATTTGAAGAAAGGGTGTCATAAAAAGCCAAAAGATATATATCTAACATATCAAGTTATCTTGTGAGATTTTGAAAGTTGGACCGAATAGCATTTAAGCTGACGGACCAAGACAACAATAGGGACCCCAGATCATTAACACAAGACGCGGGACATATTTTGGAAGTCACCGGTTGACCTCGCAATACACGGGGTCTCTATTTACAAAACACTTGTAAATAAATCTTTTATTTATTTGAATAAATGCAGTATATTTCGGAAATTTTTTTTTTCTTTTAACATGTTAATATTTATTTTAAGGCAGAGAGTCCATAAATAAAACAAATAAAATATTAACATGTTTTCTTTTAAAACATGTTTTTGTGTCACTATTTACTGTCACGAGGGCAGAAATGGGGGGGGGGGGTATGAAATATTTATCACCGTACTTAAATAATCTTTCGTTTTGTAGGGAAAAAAATCAAGCTTCCCAAAAAGGGGCACTCTGGATCTTACCTCAGTTTAGAAGGATTTTTCCATACTACACTTTGCTCCTAGCCCGAGGAGGCAAAACGGAAGATTACGCAAGTTATTTTAATAAATAAACGAAATATATACGCTTTTTTAAAAATCGGCTGACTTGTAATCTTTCGTTTTGTCTCCCCACGAGGGCGGAGTTAGACTTCAAAAATCAGTTTCTAAACGGAAGCAATTTAAAGTTTATGAAGTTTTTGTCCTTTTTTTCTGTAAGAAACCAATGAAATAAGATTTAACAAATACATAATTTTATTTACAAATCTTTTTATAACTTATTTGTTATTAAAAAACAAAACTTCGCTATTTACTCGCCTCCCTACAAGGGCAAAGGTAGACACAAGGTAGGTTAAAATTACCTCGGAATGAAAATTAAAGTTACCTCAGTTTAGAAGGATTTCTGTATCACTGACCGCAGATAGGAATGATGAAGTGTAGTATCAAAAAAATAGATACTACACTTTTGCTTCCCCATAATGGCGAGGTTAGACTTCAAAAATCAGTTTATGAAGTTTTTTCCTTTTTTTTCTGTAAGCAACAATTATAAACAAATAAATAAAACTTCATATTTGTTAAATCTTATTTCATTTGTTGCTTAGAGAAAAAAAAGGACAAAAACTTCATAAACTTTAAATTGCTTCCGTTTAGAAACTGATTTTTGAAGTCTAACTCCGCCCTCGTGGGGAGGCAAAACGAAAGATTACAAGTCAGCCGATTTTTTAAAAAGCGTATATATTTCGTTTATTTATTAAAATAACTTGCGTAATCATCCGTTTTGCCTCCTCAGGCTAGGAGCAATGTGTAGTATGGAAAAATCCTTTTAAACTGAGGTAAGATCCAGTGCCCCTTTTTGGGAAGCTTGATTTTTTCCCTACAAAACGAAAGATTACTTAAGTACGGTGATAAATATTTCATACCCCCCCCCCCCATTTCTGCCCTCGTGGGGAGGCAAGTAAATAGGAACACAAAAACATGTTTTAAAAGAAAACATGTTAATATTTTATTTGTTTTATTTATGGACTCTCTGCCTTAAAATAAATATTAACATGTTAAAATAAAAAAAAAATTCCGAAATATACTGCATTTATTCAAATAAATAAAAGATTTATTTACAAGTGTTTTGTAAATAGAGACCACGTGTATTGCGAGGTCAACCGGTGACTTCCAAAATATGTCCCGCGTCTTGTGTTAATGATCTGGGGTCCCTATTGTTGTCTTGCTCCAAGCTGACATATCAAATTTTTATTTCTTATTGTTGTACCGTGTTATTGCAATATAATTAATTACATACTTCGTTACAGTTTATTAAAAAAATTATGTAAATGATAATATTGAAACATTTTTCAATTATGGTTGCAAAATCTAAATCAGCAAGCGAAACAACTCATATTTTTAATTGAAGAATATAAAAAGAGTTGTCTCCCTTACAACTAAAATTTTGAATTCTTTTTCTGTATAAATTTTTAAAATGTGCAAACAAATAGAAAAAATTAAAAACTAAAATGACTTCACTGCATCCTAGGCAACACCATTAGAGCTAGTAGATAATGAAGGAATGAAAAAAAAAAAAAATCAATATTCCCAATTGGGCGAGTTAAATCAATTTTTTTTTTATTAATGTAACTTGCTTTAGTTCCTTTTTGAAAATACTTATTCCGGCAAGGTAGATTGTTACAATGGAGACAATATTAAATAATGACCTAAAAAACTCAAAATGTAAGGGAGATGAGGGTTAAACTGACATGAGCATTACTGTCCATCTCTTTTCTTATCTTAATAAAATTGTGATCATTTTGAGTATTTTGTGTGTATGTGTGCCTTTCTTACCTATATGTGACTTACACATTATTATTTTAAAATTTTGACTAAAATGACATTACTGTATATTGATAGGTACAGTTAGTATATATATATATATATATATATATATATATTTTGTATAGTTAGGCAACATTCCTTCTTTTATACATATCTGGTTGAACAGGAGTGCCAACTTCTGTTTGTTCCTTTTTTGATCCAATCTTTCTATTCGTCGGACGATAGATCTTGTGCTTTTAATAATGGAGTGTAAGAAATCTCCGTATTTAACGCAAACATTTTCGACCATCATTGGTCGTCTTCAGGCGGATGATTGATAAATGCAAAATAAAATTGGTGAATTTATTTAAGATGACGTTTCCATGTGATTAAAAACATAAAATCATTCAACAGCATTTCAAAACACCTTCGCACCCCTCATAACGTCCGACGAATAGAAAGATTGGATCAAAAAAGGAACAAACAGAAGTTGGCACTCCTGTTCAACCAGATATGTATAAAAGAAGGAATGTTGCCTAACTATACAAAATATATATATATATATATATATATATATAAAGAAAATTTGGCTTTTAAGTTAGTATAACAAAAAGATTACCTCAGGGTAGACGACAAGTCCTTCAAAAACATTCTGCAAGGTGCTTAACAGAATATCTGCAGTCAAAAAAGACTCTGGCAAACTCAATCGCCTGCAAGCAACAAACATTAGGCAAGGTTAAAAATTAAACAATAAAAAAATCGATATGAATCAAGAAATCTTAGCATTTTCATTTTTTAAATGATGGCAAATTTTTTTTAAATATGACTTCGCAGGCATTTATATGGCGAGAAAAACACGAATTAGCTCTCCAGAAGTATGTGGAGAAAAAAAGATAAGATTAGTCGCTCCCTCTCTTAGGTTTAAGACACGGCAGGGATAAACACACTAGAAAGCATAACAATGTAAATGGTTTCGATGATTCTTTGTAGAAAAATGCTAAAAAAAAATTTTAATTAAAAAAAAAAAAAAAATGGAATAAACTTATATTTCAAATATAAGTTGTTTTATTTTTTTATATTATTATGTAGACTAATACATGGTGTTAATACGTTTTGCCAATTGCAGAAAAAACATAGGCGGGCTACGATGAGTACTACAAGTATCACCATGACAACTATGCTTGCTCCTTTTACAACCAGCGGCAGATCACAAGAACACAGACCACACATCCCGTTCAACTGTTTACAATGGTAAAAGGTTGTGACCGGTAAGGCTACAGAAATATTTATAAACTGAGAACATTTTTTCATCAGAGAAGAACACGCTTAATGATCAGTTAAGTTCATAAAATAAAAAGACTAAGTCAAAAGTAAGCAAACACAAAAATATTTCAAAGTTAACGGACAAAAGGACGCTGTTGATGAAAGAAAAGTTAGAGTTAATATGCAAAGAGACGCTTTTCATAAAATGTTATGAAAGAGAAAAATATTAAGTCAACGAGAAAAAAATATTACAGACTGGGTCACTCATTGAGCTTGGGTTAGATTGTTTGAATCAAGAAAAAAATGAGTTTGCAAGGCCAGTTAAATTTTTTTTAAATAAAACAAAATCTCAAATTAGTCTCTTTCTGTTCACTATATCTCCTTCGGATTAAATAATATTCTGATATTCACTATTGTTTATAATGGATGTATTACCTTTGACTGTTAGTAAACAGATAGAGTGACAGAAGAGAGAGTGGATAGGCTCTCTATCAAATAAGAGAGGAAGGGGGGAACAAACAACATACAGTGAGAGAGGGTGAGAATAATAGACAGAAAGTTAGTAAGAAATGGTGCATAATTAGAACAATAAAAGAAAACAATATTTTTTTTTAAAACATAACTCAATCCCAATACTGAAGAATATCTTAAAATGTATTTTGTGTAATTAAAATATATAGGAAAAAAGCCTTCAAGGAAACAAATGTTGATTAACTAAGCTTTAGTATAATAATAGACATAAATAATGTTAAACATTAAGGGTTAAGGTAAAATTTAAAAAAAAAAACAAAAACAGTTTGGTTCGTATTGTGTAGATTGTTCAGTGAAGTTCATTAACATTCGCTAGTCTCGGAAGTGTTTGGCGAAACTTGGAATTGATGACAAAAGTACTACAATTTTCTTGGATACCTATTCCTAAAAAATACCAAAAGATGGAATGAAGAACGGACAGTGCTAAGTATTTAAAAACTATTGTTAGTGTAGATAGATGAACAAAATGTTACCTGTTTGCACTATCGTCGAGTGTCCGTTCCATCCATTGGACAGATGCAGTCATCAAGGCATCTGGCAATAAGGCCATCAAATGTCTGGAAAGAGCACAACAGCGTTCACTTCGCATTGGATTACGCTTGTAGGGCATGGCACTTGAACCTAGAACACAGAGAAAGAGATGCCATGTAATAACAATTTGTTTAATGTAAATAAACAACATTTATCAAACAAAAACTAAAGACATTAAAGAGTATTTATAGAAGGCAATACAATGCAGAGATGTAACGGATAGACACAAACTAAATCAAATAAATTTTAATTTTATTTCAAATCCATTTAATTTTCTGACAAATAGTTCTCACTGGCTACGGCCTTTATATGCACGTTTGAACTAAGGCTGAACACACGTCTAACGAAGGGAAATGTTCTCGAAATATTTTATACAGAACTTCGATTATACCATATTGACACAAGTAAGATCATAATATAATATAAAAAGAAAAAAATATATATATTGTATTAATAAAAAAGGTAAAACTACATAACTCATTCCACCGTTATGTCTTAATTTGATTCAGTTTGTGTTTATCCGTTACACCGTTGCATTGTATTGCCTTCTATAAATTACCTTTATATACACACCAAACAATGCTTCAAGCAAACTACATTAACCTCTTAAGAGGCATACAATTTTGCAAAACACATCGTATATCAGCAACGGGGGTGCTGTAGATGTATTTGTTACGTTTATGCATTTTTACTTACACTTTTATCACTATCAAATTAAATTTATAAATTTTAATATAAAAACTGATTTGCTTAAAATAAAAATTATTTTTTAAGAAGTTGATATTTGAACGCGATGATAATGCAAAATTCGGATGAAGATACGGTTTTATAGAAAATTATCTACGGCAAAGATAGATAAAACAACAATATTGAAGAATTCAGTAATGATCGATTAAATATTTACCAACGTATCATATCGAATCAAAGATGGTATGGTGTCATATTTTATTTCGACTGAGAGAGGGCAGTTCAAAACACAACTTTTTTCCTTAAGAATTCCAATCAGTTTCAATTAAGAAAGTCAAAATTAAGAGAATATGCATGTGAAAGGGAAGGAGACAGGAAGTCATTCTTTGATGAAACAAAAGTCATCTAACTCCCTACCCCTATAATGAATTGTTTTAAATCTTAGCTTTCATGGGAAAAAAATTAACATTTTCATCAGCATACATTTGTAATACTATGCACTGTTCCCCCACCCCGAGCCATGATCCTAGAAAAATGCGGAGGAAATGATTCACAAAAAGGAAAAGCAATTGGAAGTGTGATGAATCGAATGACGATGGGGAGGCTGCCGAAATCTATTGAACCTTTCTAAATGGTTGGCACCTGTCAAGTTGTTTGATAGTTTCCGGGTAGTCAGTTGTGAGTAGCTGAGAAGGTGAGTTATTTCTATTGATCAGCTGGGTGTGACTGAATCAAAGACGGGACATTTAGTATTTCTGGTCGAAACTGAATATATTCAGCAGTCAGAGCTCAGCAGATCGGATTAGATCGGAGTTGATGGGAGGAGACGAGCAGATTGGGTCGAGAACACGATGAGATGAGTTGACGAGCAAACGACAATGATATCTCGACAGACAAATTATCTCAGTTGGGTCCTAGCAGATATATGGGAACTTAACTAAGATGTGGATGCTAGTGTTTGGGGGTCCTTTTTTATGACGGTGTCACATACACAAACACTAAGCACAACTGACTCATACACAATGTATCCGAGTTTGTGCTTTTCTTGTGAATCTGCGTTGATTTTGTTTTTGTATATCTGTAAACAAGTGCTTGTGTCCTCGGCGATCGGCAAGACGACATGGCCAGAACAGAAGATGAAGGAGAAAACTATAGCACACGAACGTTGGAGTCAGCGATTGTCGAGGGGTAGCACAATGTCTACATCAACGAGAGTGTAGTGTCTGCAGCCAGAGTGAGACAACATCTCGTAAACTTAGGATTAGTGAGCAAAAAACTAGAATGACTTTTGGCGAGGAGTAAAGTGTGGTATCTGTTCTGATACTACACGTCATCTGTCAGTGAAGGAGAAAATCTTCTAGACTTCTTGTTATCCTCAACTGACATGATTATACTCGCCCAATATTTAACAGTATGTTATCAGACCACACTCAACGCATATCTTAACAAAGGGGTTATGTTTGTTCAATAGCCGCTGATATTAACAAAGATTCTGTAAGTATAGAGCAAAAAACTTCAAAGCGTATTAGATGTTTCATGTGTCGTTTTCCAGACAAACAAATTTGTTTTTATAATTGCAGATTTTTTAAAATTGGAACTAATTTGAATGCATGAGCACCTGATTTGCATGTACGGAGGCAACTGATTGAAATAGGACGGATTAAAAGCAGACTAGGAGTTGGACTTCGACAGCTGGGAAAAAAACCTTGGCGTTGTTAAAGTGTTGGATGACTAGGAATTTCGTCCGAGGTTTAAACCGTCAAATTTACGGTTACAGGAGGTTTACTACATCTTTGTTTCTTACAGATTCACGATAAGGGATTGACTGGCGTTCAAAATGTTTAGCACCAACGAATCATTCCAAAAAGGGGAACTCCAGAACTAATCTAAAATGTAGAGCGAATTCAATAGTTTTAACCGGTCCATCACTATCTATAAAGCGGCATTTGGGCGGGGGAAAAACAATTAACTGTGTAATAGTCAGGAAATCTTGTGCCTTGGAAAATACACAATGGTCTGACTAATTCTACTGGATACAATCAGCAATTGTGTGTTCTGCTATAATATCCAATGTGGGTTACTGTAACGTTCAACTTTTAAAGGCATTTTTAATTTTTGTCCCATTCAAGAGTACCCCTTTTTGGGGAGCTGGATTTTTTTCCCCACATTAAAAACTGATCTTGTGTCTAACTTTGCTCTCATGGGGAGGTCAGTAATTAGAGACTGTAGAATGGTGCCTGTGTATTTGCCTTGCAAGTAGGGAGAAGGCGGAGCACAATATCCTGAAATGGAAATGCGTAAACAAAATTCTAAGTATGTCATATCTTCTCACTCGAAATAATGTTTTCACCATGTGGAATGTTGGTGAAGCACTTCTCAATAAAAAGATGACTCAGAGTGTGAAAAGGATTTTATTCAATCCATCTCCTGTTTCGGTATATTATATACTTTCTGGGACATGTATTCTTTTAGTAGTTATATATATATCTTCAGATATGCAAAAGCCAAAAAATCAGTTCCCACCCCTTGTTTCTCTTCACCTTTCCACTCTCTTTTTCTTTCCCTCCCCCTGTCAATGCTTTCCTTATTCATTTGTAATACTTAATCCAATGTGAAAACCATTTCTTTCTCTTTGCTTTTGCAAATCTGAAGATATATAATATACCAAAACACTGTATAGAAATACAAAGATTTTTAGTCATCTTTATATCGGATAACTTTCCCCTTTTTAACACATATTTAATTCCAACAATATAAGGAAATTTAACATATGGAATGAAAATTTTAGGCAAAATGGCAAATTAGTGCATAAAATAGTGGATAAGCATATCAACAGACTAGTAAAAATAAGGACACAAACACATCACTAAAGCTGAACCAAGATATTTCAGTTGATTCAGACAACCATAATTATTTGGTGTAAAAGATTTTACAAATAATTATGGTCATACTAATTTCCTGAAATATCTTGGATCTGCTTTAGTGATGTGTTGCTGTCTTTATTTTTACTAATCTGTTGTCATACTTATCTATTATTCCAGATACTAATATTCCATATATATTTAAATAAAAAAAATAAAATTATTACCAATTTGGTCTTTTTCAAAAGGCTCTTCAAGTTCCTTGAAGTTGGCTAAAATACGAATATCAGAACCAATCTACAAAAAAATAAAATACAAAATAAAATATTTTCAACAAGAAATAAGAGATATTAAGAGGAGTCCATTCAATTCGCCTGTTTTAGTCATTGAAAATGCAGGAGGAATGCTTATGATGTAAGTTATTATGTAGGGTTTGGTTTGTTTTACGGCATATCAACCTCTTATGGGTCATTTAATGCCGAAACATTAGTTGTAGTGTGGTGAAAAGTTTTTATGCTTCAAGTTCTTTATATTTTCAAGTATTTATTCATAGTGTTTGGTTTGGTTATTTTGTTTTACGGCATATCAACCCTCCTCGGGTTATTTAATGCCGAATCCGGTGATTTTGGTAAAATATTTTATGCTTCAAGTTCTTTATATTTTCAAGTATTTATTCATGGTGTTTGGTTTAGTAGAAGGGGGAGGAGAGGGAAATTGTTTTTTGTTTTGGATTTTGCAGAACATGATTGAGTTTTGCAAAGAGAAAAAGAAACAATAAAAAATCAATGTTTGGTGCATTTTGAGTCAGGAAGCCGATATCTTCAGACAGACTAATCTGGTAGTACCAGAAATATTATGCAGGGAAATACATCAATGGCCAATATAATGAAAAAAAAAGACAAGAGCCAGCTAGAACAGAACCCAGACAGTGAGACTGACAGAAAGCAAAACAAGTGAAGGAAATGTTCTTCGCAAAGAATGAATTTACATTAAACCAGGCACACGCACGCAAGCATTTGTTCTTCACTGGTTGCAGTGTGGTGACGGTGCAGAGAGACTGAGTGGAAAGCGGTCACGACTGGCATGCGCTAGCTGCAAAGAAACTGGGCGCGCGCGGGAGCGAACTTTGAACTATCTGACTTTGAGGCGACAATCGAACATATATGATTATGCAAAGTGAGCAATAAAGGGAATGCCATTTTTTTCTCGAGAGAGATCATTTTGGGACAGAACACAGCTAACGTTGTTCACGTGTGTTTGGATTGTCATTGGTAACATTAGTCGACCATTCTTTTATGGTTTTGAAGTTTCGCCATTTGTTTTGGGTTGCCACTCTTTTGTGTCTGAGGGCTCATTTAATTGAATTGGAATGAATGCTGCTACTACTACTACAACGTAATAACTTTTGTTTGTAAAGCAAAAAAAAAAAGGAAAAATAGGAAAATAATCCGGCACCAGAAGAAGTGAACATACCAAGAACTGGTATTCTTTGTATTCGCGATTATCGCTACCACTGGCTTTCAATCAGCCACTTCCGACTTTGATTCATTATATTCATTTAAAAAACAAGAGATATTAAGAAGAGTCCATTCAATTTGCCCGTGATAGCAATTGAAAATGCATAACTGATGGACAAAGCCTCTTATAGAAATGCATAGATGCATCTAAAAACTAAGCATGAATGGCAACTGGAGGCCGATTTACAAATGTTTGATTTTTAAAGATTTTCGATGGAAATTAAGTCAACTATATTTGAACATATTTATAATATCATTCTGACCCAGATCTGAGGATAAGATGTACATAAGTTAAATAAATGAAAAGATTTATTAAACTTACTTTATGAACCGTGGCTCCTAAACTCGCCAAACTTGTTAAACAATCAACATCAACTTTTCGACTATATGTCTGACCACACACTAGATAGTTCCTGTAAGAGAGAAAAGAAAAATATATTTTTGACTACCGAAATATCTGGCATATTTTTTTCAGTCATTTACCAATGGAGAAATTTATAAATATTAGATGCCCTCCCAAGCATTCTATATTACAGGCAATTTCATGGCACAGCTGAGAAGCACGACTGGAGGTCTACTGACAAATGTTTGATTTTTAGAAATTTTGAATAAGTAACATACTAAAGAGTCAATGAAGATGTCTGGTAAAAGATATTATCCACATAATGTTGAAACAAAAATATGTATTTTCATTGATTTAGCTTTGAACACATCTTATCTCTGGGTCAAACAAATGTAACTGACATAATTTCCTTTCAAAATTTCTGAAAATCAAACATTTGCCTCCAGTTGTGCTTCTTAGTTGAAAAATTAAGGAATAAAATAGATTTTCAAGTGAGAAAATATTGGGCAGTTTAAGATGGTAGGCATGGTGTTCACTATTACAGGCCACTTTATGGCACAGGAGAGAAGCATGACTGAAGGCCTATTGAAAAATATTTACTTTCCAGGAATATTGGAAGAAAATTAAGTCATCTACATTTGAAAATACTTAGAATAACATTTTGACGAATACCTGAAGATTACAGCTAAATAAATAAAAATATGTATTTTTGTTGTGGAAACTGATAAGATAATAAAGAGTTAATTAAGATGTCTGGTAAAAGATATTACTATGCACATAATGTTGAAACAAAAATATGTATTGAAATATAGTCTCTCTTTTTTGAAACATTGTGAATTTGAAATTATTTTAAATTTAGAAACCAAACAATATTTTTTTTTCTTAAAATAACTAAAATATTTAATTAAAGTTTCTTAATTTTTGGCGTAGATGCCATAATCATAGAATGTTTTTTTCTTCTATTTTCTACTTCTCAAAGTCATTATTTTCTTCTTCAGTGAAAGTATTTACCCGATGTTAACGGCTCGAGATTAAAAGTCTGTCTGCGAGGTTGCATGTTCTTTTAAGAAATGAAAAATCAATATTTTATTTATGTATTACAAGAGGTCGCACATTGAAGCATCAACACTTCAATGTGCGATCTCTCGTAATACATTAATCACGTGACCGCGTGCTGCACAAAATAGACATTTCAACTTTCGCCGTCATCAACACCAGACGAATTTCAACTTGACTGAGAAAATGTCTCGGTCAGGAAGAAAAAAAAAGGGAAAAAAGAAAATGACTATACTTCCGAAGAAGGTATCTAGTACCGAAAGTACTCAAGTGTAAACGAAAAAAAAAATAAAAGAAAGGTTTTTAAGATAAATAAATCATTTATTTTAAAAAAACAAATTTCTGCGTTGTTCAGGCTTCAAAAAAAATATTTAAAAAAAAAAAAATTCTCTTTATTATTGTAAATATTTTATTATTTAAAAAAAAAAAAACTACATGGGCCAGTAGAAACAAGTGACAACATTGAAATTCTGACTTAACGACAATCATTTCAACCAAACATTACATATCATACTTGGTACTGTAAACAAGGATATTATAGTTACGTTAAAAACTTACGCCAAAAGTTTTCAAAAATTAAAGAAATCCATTAAAACTTTTTCAAATTGTAACTTACATTTTGAAACCAGCCATTTCTGTCACCATTTCATCCAACTTTTCGACCTAATAGAGAAAACATTTTCTTTAGAATATAAATGTCAATACATTTTTCAATATAGTTTTATAATATCATGAGAAGAATACCCGTCCTAGGATGGGTAAAATTAATTTCCTGAACAGAATAGTTTTACACCACTTTTATCTCCCCTAACAAAGATTAAACAAGATATAATGATACTAAATCGTATCTCTCAAATCCTTATTCCAATTTTTATCAAAATCAATTACATGATTAAAATTTAAGGCTTAAAATTGCTAATTTAAGGCTTTAGAAAGCTAATTTCATGATTGAAATTCAAGGAAACTCACTTAATAAGTGTCTAATGATTATGGATAAAATTCAATGCAAATCCGATATATTTGAATTTTCAAATGGGAGGTTGTAATCATTTTACGCCTCCTAAAAGCCATTTAAAATATCCCAAAGAAATTGAAATTCGGTGAATATTTATTAATTGTATGTTAATACTCATTGTAAAAATTTCACAAAAATCAAAGATATCTGAATTTTCACAAAGAGATTCCGCCTGATTTTTATATATTTGCATAAAACTAAATATAGCCTACATTTGGACTTCTTATGTCTAGCAGCCGAACGGTTAATTAGTTTAGGAATTAATCCTGTACATATAAATATATAAACATACCTAACTTTATAAAGATAGACAGTACTGCCCCTGATGCCGGCACACATAGCCGAGCCCCTGACAGATGAATTTGTCATACTTGCGTACCCTAGTACTTTCGGTTCCTTTCGTAACCATCTTCAGGGAGTGGGTATTGAGTAAAGAATATATTTTTAACAGTTTTCTTAGACAAAATAAGTATTTTCAGAATAAAAAATGAAGTAAATAAAATATATTCGTGCAAATAACATAGTGGAAGGAAAAAATCTAAAAAAAATTTTTTTAATAGGCTAACCTAAATCAAGTATCGATATGTCAGACGGATTGCTATTTGAGTCTGAGTTTGAAAATCCGACAAGAGAACTTTATCTATTAGATTAGCTTAAATCTAGTAATAGGGGTGGGACGTAATGGGTGAAAATTTCAGATTCATGCGAGTAGTATTTTTTTGTGTTCATTTGTACATAAATAACACTAAACAATCAAACATTTTGAAAATGTTGCAAAATTCAGAAGGTGCAGGCCAAAAATAGCCGTCAGGGCTCCACGGGACTCAAAATCCATCATTTTTTGGTGAAAAAGTGGTTCTATGCGACATTGCAAGTCCTAAAACATCCTCAAAAGCTATGAATGGATATAGATGGTTAAATCTGATATAGTACTTTAACTTAGGACCATTTTCAGGTTGTGAAAGGGTTTTCATGAATGTAAAATAGCCAAAAACTAGTGGCCTGCACCTTCTGAATTTTGCAAAATTTTCAAACTGTTTGATTGTTTAGTGTTATTTATGTATAAATGAACACAAAAAAATACTACTCGCATGAATCTGAAATTTTCACCCATTACGTCCCACCCCTACAATTGGTATTGTTGGTCTGTATACATGAATTTCTTGTCGTTTGCAGAGGATAATTTGTTTATTAGATTTTACACCCATGAAACATTCATATTTGACTAAAGAAAATTTAAAAAACAAAGAGAAAGAGCAAACATCCTTATGGTGGGTCTATTTAATCAGCATCTTTAACAATAAAAATGCTATCTTAAACGTAGATATGACAGACAAGCAGAACTCATGTACTTGTATCGGCTATCACCCCGACCGGGTTCAGCCAGTTTCCTCTCGAGCAAGTACAGAGTAACCATTGCAGCCCACTTTCACTGATCCTGAGCTAGGTCACATGACATGGCTAGCCAATCCTGATTCCATCATCAAAGTCCAACCCCTTCTCACCGTGGCAGGGTGGTGCCAATGTGGTAGTGTCAGAGCTATAATGTTGAGAACTTTGGTTCTTGGTAGGGCCACCCAAGGATGGATTGATCTGGTATCTAGTGATATTAGGGCCGCAATCCTGTTAAAGGGGCTCTGGTAAAAATCCAGGAGATGACCGTTCTAGCAATCGACAACTTCAGGTCGTTCTATCCCTATGCTTGACAAACAGGACTTAATTAAATCCAAAAGTAACTTTCTCATCAATAAAACCCATGCATCTATAATATATAAAATTATATCAGCCAGATTAAAAAAATTGGATCAAAATAGCATTTAAGCTGATAAATCAAAATTTGATTCTGACTGGAGAATTTTTGTTTATTGTTGTACCATGTTATTGGCAATAACTAACATACTTCGTGTTAGAATAACTAATGAAACGATTTACTTCCCTTGCATCATTTCGGGAAGGTTAAGAGTTATCGCCCTTGAAAATGAAGTCTTGTCTGGAGTAGAAAAGTAAACAGACCACGTCTGAAGACTATATTTCATCTCGCTCACAGCAGTCAATTAACTCATTTTATATTGTGTTCAGTTGTAATAAATCTGTTAAAAGTTTCTGCTGATATTTCATCCATTTTTCTTTACAAATATTATTGATTAAAACCTAAATTACAAGGTTTACAAAACTTCGCTACAATTGATTTAAAAGAAAAAAATTAATCTGGCTTGGCAGTTTGCTAATATGGAGTCATTTTTAAATAAACACGTAAAAAGAAAAATCAGCCAATGGAAATAACTTATTTTTTGGTAAGAGTTAGCGTTCTTTGTTTGCTTTTTTAATTTAAATACTGAACCTAACAAAAAGGCATGGTCATAAAACATAAAAATATTTACAAAACAAATTTGAATGTACTGAGTCCCAGGTAACACCGGGTCAATAAAGACTAGCTTAAAATAAGACGCATCCATTCAAAATGCTAAATGAAGTGTGATCAATCTACAGCAGACAAAGCCGATCAACAGGCGAGGACAAAATTAAACAAATAAAATACAAAGTTTCTTTTGTATTATTTGGATTCTTCGGACTACTGTTCTCATTTTGGATGTTATTCTCACAACGTTTCGGCCAATGTAACCTCCGACCTTCTTCCAGGTACATCTTGTTAATCTCAGGAATCTTTATATCGAACTTAAGAATCTATACGGAATTTTGAATGGAATCTTGTATTTAATCTACGGAGGGAGGTAGCTTGCTCTCGTTTCATCAGCCATGACTGGGAAGAAATCTTAAGAAATACGTAATTGTATTCTTAGTATCGCCTGTGCTGATGATTGAACCTTCACCCTCGAGAAGACAGTCACTTAGAACTGATTATTACTTAGCACTTTTATCTATTGCGCCATGAGTCCTTGAGAAGAAGATTGGAGGTTACATCAGCTGAAACGTTGTGAGAATAATATCCAAGATGAGAACAATCGTCCGAATAATCAAAATTATTAATCCTCATCTCAGAACTTCTGATACAAAGTATTTTTTTTTAAATAAATGTTAAGTGCTTCTTTAGATTAGGACCCGAGCTAACTTTGACCTCATTGTGAGGGTTAAGGTTGGGGTCAAAGTTAGCTCGGCTCGGGTCCTAATCTGAAGAAGTATTAAAAGTTGTTATATGGATTTAGTGCTCCTTGGTTTGATGGGACCCAAAACGAATTAAAATAAAAGGAGACCTTTGCATGTTATATTGCATACAATTCACAAAGCACAAGATGGAGTAGGTGCTCATGTGATAGCAAGAGTTAAGAGTATTTATTTACTCCTCTCCAGGAGTTAGGCACAAGGCCAGTTTTATCTTACTCCCACAAGTAAGATGTGACCCAAAGTCGGGTCGGGAAAGTGGAGTTTGAAAAGCCAGTGCCCGAGAGGTGAACACTCTGACCATTATAATTTGCCTGGGCAGCCCCGTCGGCATTTCTTGGTAGGCGTGCCTCAGGCAGTAAGCAATAAACTTACTCCCCCCCAAAGAGGGGAGGCGAAGCCTGGGAGGGTGGACCTCCTAGAACTGCACAGGACAGACCCATACACCGGCGTAAATCAAGCCCCGAAGGCCAAGACAATACCAGTCTATGGGGTGCAGTATTCATCGGAACAGATACTACACTTTGATCTTAGCCAAAAAGCCAGAGTTAAGAGTAGATGTTGTAAGTTTAGGGAACTTCTGTAATTACTAACCAGCAGAGCGTTACCACTGTCGACCAAGGGAAGAGTCTATCACTCATGTGTATGCAGTGCGATAATGTATGGAAGTGAAACCTGGCCAGTGAGGGTTGAGGATATGCGTTGCATGGAGAGAAAAGATATGAGAATAATATGGATGTGTAATGTGGATGTTAAAGACAGAGGAAGATTAAAGCTGTACAATATAGAGAGATGTGTGCAAAACAGGAGACTTTGATGGTATGATCACGTTGAAAGAATGGATGAGAGTTCTTGGGTTAGTAGATGTAGAACAGTTGAGGTAGGAGGTTCAGTTTACAGGAGAAGCTCAAGGAAAACATGGAAGAAAGTGATAAGAATGAACTTGAGAGAAAAAGGGATAAATAAAGACCTGGACAGAGATAGGTTAGTTTGGAAGTCAATTTCTGAAAGCTGTCCAATGCATGCCAGCATGTAAAACGGACGTTAAATCAAATATGATGATGATGATGATGATGGTGGTGGTGGTGGCTGGGGAAATACCGACTCTCCCTATTTTCTTACTGGCCATGCTTTTACTTCTTTTGTTTTAAGAAGTTCAGTATAATTTCAACACAAAACAGAAATTAAAAACAAAAACAAGATTAATAAATAAGCTGAAATTATAAAACCAACAATTTGGTTTACTTTAATGGAATTATTTTAACACAAAATCGAGAATTTATAAACTACTTTTTTTAAAAATCTTTTTTTATAAGTTTATTTTTATTGTTTTTAATTTATGTATTCATAAAATAATTGACTAAAAAAAAAAGTAAACATTTTTTTAGTGATCAACAAAATTTGAATGAATTCAGGATATTTTTGGGGTGCCGGATCCAAATATATGTATATCTATTATTATACTAAAGCCACGTTAATAGACGTTTGCTTCCCTAAAACTTTTTTCCTATATATTTCAATCACACAAAATACATGTTAAAATATTCCTTGGTTTTGGGATTGAGTTATATTTTTAACAAATCCATTTTAATTGTTCTAATTCGCCCTAACTTGAAATTTACTAAATAATATTTTTATATTATATAATCTCAAACCATTAACCTAAACCTTGATTAATAATTATATCTCATTTATTCTAACCTCCCCATAATATTTAGATAAACTTCCTGACCCCTAGCATTATAATCATAATTATTTTTATCTTCCTACTACCCCACATATAATTTCACATAACTATAATATAGGTATACATCACATTTTTTTTTCTTTAAACCTACCATTAAGAGCCCCATCAAATACTCCTGCATACATAACCTCCTCTCTGCGATCCCATATTTCTCTCTTATGCATCTAATCTACCTATCCCATATATTTCACCCTCACCCCTCCCATTTAAAAAAGATTTCTTTTTCTACCTAAAACCGTTATTAAAATCCGATTTTATATGGTTACAGTCTTGGAAATGATGATAAAATCAGTACTATGGTTCAGTTTATTACTCTCACTATATAATTTGACCCCCCTCCCTGCCTTTATTTTATACAGTATCTATACTCTCACTTCTGTCACTCTCTCTCTATTAACAGTCAAAGGTAATAAAGAAATGAAAGAATAAAAATATTGGAATAGTCCATTAAAAAAAAAAAAAAAAAAAAAAAAAGGACTATATAACCACATGCAGTAATACTTATTTAACCCATAGTTAGCGAGAGGGAGAAAGAGAGAGAACCGAAAGAGGTTTGTTTGGGATTTTGTCTTTTATATTTAACTGGCTTTGCAAACTCCCTTTTTCCTGATGCAAACAATTTAAATCAAACTGAATGAGTGACGCAACAGGTCATTTCTTTAGTATATATACAAAGACATCTTAACCTTAGTGAAAAGGCACAAACTGAAGTGGTATGGACATGTCCTACAGCTAACAGGGATTACCCTATGGCCAACCAGACTATGAGATAGATGAAGGAATCCAAATATAACATTATTAGTGAACGTACTATGGCCACCATTCAGAATTTTAAATTTACACAATTCATGTTTAATCTATAAAAAAAAATTTTTTTAATTTTTTTTTTTTTAATCACCTTTTCTTCATCTCCATTGAACAATTCCAAGAAGCTAGCCTGGGTTCCTGTGGTTCCTTTAACTCCACGGAATCTCAGATCATTTCTGGATCTTTCTATATTCCGCAGATCCATCAACAAGTCTTGGATCCACAGACACGCTCGTTTACCAACTGTAGTCAGCTGCGCAGGTCTGGAAAATACAAAAAATTAAGAAAATGTTAAGTTATAAGCTTGGACATTTTTACATTCTACACAAAATTTAATAAAAGACTAGTTGGCTGCATTTGATACCATCACAGGGAAAACATTTGACAACTATGGGTATATCTCTCTCCTTTATCTTAATTCATGGCTTGACTTGTTCTTTGCAATTGTTTACAGCAAAAAGTTGAGACAAAAAAAAAAACAAAAAAAAAATACATTGTGATGGTGCATACAGTATATTTATTTACCTCCTCTGCAGTGCACTCTGACCTATTAAAAATGCTTGAGCAGCCCCGTCAGCATTCTCTCAGGTGATTAGCAATAAATTAACCCCTTCTCTAAGAGAAAGTAAAGCCTGGGAGGGTGGACTTTCTAGGACTAAACAGAACCATAACTCTGCCCGACAGCAACAAAGCCACTGCCAGACTGATTGTCAAGGACGTATCCCTGACTTGTATGAACCCCATGTACTCAAGCTGATAGTATGACAAAGACATGAAGATTGTGCATATTGTGGGTAAACGCAATACGTCTTGGAATTTCGTGTTGATCTGGCATGAAAATATGCACACCACCTTAGTCTCAACCCAGTAATAGAGCTGACTATAATATATATAGAAGTCAATAAGAGGTTAATGCAGTTTGCATATAAATCAATGTTTGTGTATATATTATATAAATCGATATATTAACAGTTAAAACATCAAATTTTTCAAAAAATCTAAGAGACCATTGAAATTTTCTTTTGATTCCATCCAGAGTCACTAGGGACAATTATCAGTTAGGTCCATAAAATAATGAAACATATTAGAACGTAAACTTCTTTTAGAGTAGATTTTCTTCGGTTCATAAAAAAAATTTAAACAAAGAATATTTCGGTAAAGAATGTATTTAAAAAAGGTTTAAACATTTAAATAATTATTTTCATTGGTATTTTTAAGATTTAAAATAATTAAGGAAAAAGGGAATTTCTTTTCATTCGGTAAAGCTTTTAGCCGTTTTACAGACACGTTAAGAAACACAGCATAGTTATTTTTTTAAGAACACCACCGCATTGAGAGTTTTTTTTAGTTTTTTTTATTACTTGACCTCATATTGGAAATGGTATTTTTTAACTTTTCTTTCAAGGTAAAAATTGTAAACATGGCGATATTTTTCATAAGAAACGTTCCAACCAGCAATATATCTTCACATGGGCAACGCAAGTGAATACCTCTAGTATACACAAGTGTGATATCAACCTTTGAAAAAACAAAAACAATACAGAAAACTGCAACTAACTACTTTGTTTATTAGTCTGTCCGGAATTTGCTAGGACATTTAGAAGCACATATTAATATGTAATTCTTCCAAGAGAGGAATGATAATTTTCAGAGACCCTTCTTTCATCAGTCAGTTACAGAATGCAAAATCAGGTAGAAATTTAACAATTAGTTTCAAACACATACATTTGTTAAAAAAAAAAAACCCAACAATATATAAGTCTCAAAAGAACCACTTAAACATTAACACTTACTGCAGATGTGTGTATCCCAAACAAGGGAGATTTTTATTTTCTTCAGCAAATTCCATTAACCGCTGAATGCAACGAGCAAGCTGATTGAAAGAAAAAAGAAAAATAGTGAAACATACATAATAATGATACTCTTCACTTAATAGTTCCCCCCCCCCCCCCGCTTAAATCCTAGTGCGAGATTGTATCCAAAAGTAGATATAACGATATGAAACACAAATGTGCAGACATAGTATACAACACATGGATCCATGGTGCAACAGATAAAGGCATTGAGTAACAATGAGTTTTAAGTGACAGACCTCTGGAAGTTAAAGGTTCAAGTCTCACTACAGGCTATAATAACTACGAATTAAAAAAAAAAAAAAAAAAAAAACATTTTTATATTACTTACCACTTTTACCCGATCATGACCGACAGAATGAAAACGATCTATCCCCGTGAATTAAATAAAGGGTTCGTTCCGAAATTCTGTATAGGTTACAGAGTTCAAAAAGATGCACTTGGAGGTCAGAGGTTACATCAACCGAAACAACAATAATAATAATAATGATAATCAAGATGAGAATAGTAGTCTGAATCATCAAAATAATACATAGTACACAGCATACCCACGTAACAGTAAAACGCAATTTTCATCTAATAAGCAGTAGCTTATGACTAAATTATAAAAAGCTATCTCAGCTGTTTGTGAGCCGCTTTTTACAAATAAGAGAGGGATCAATTTTTACCCTAAGACAACAGGCAAAGAACAAGAAAAGTAAAAAAATCTAATTGGCCTGAACGTTGGTTATTTGAGCAAATAATGATTTAACAATTTTAATACAGGGTGGGCAAAAATAAGGGTCCTATTTTTAAAAATTCATAACTTTTTTATTTATTGATTTAAAAAATTTTTTTTTTTAGAATAAGTAAAGGACCCCTTCCAAAGCAAGCATGAGCCGTATTAGCCCTAAGGAACGTACCCTCATTTAGAAAACATTATTTTTGCTTAAAAAACTCAAAACAGTGTAAAAAACAATACTTTAGTTTTTGTAAGTTTTAAGAAGTGTTTTTCGGCTAAAATTTGTTTTGTTTATTTCAAAAAATCTCGGAAGGGTCAGTCTACACACACATAAAGTTTGGTGAGTTTAACTTTTATTTTGTGGAAGTTATTCAAATTCAAGTTATTCAAATTTAAAGATAGGACCCTTATTTTGGCCCACCCTGTATATTGTTTCTCTTTTAAGTAGTATCATAAACTGGGGGATATTTCATCCAATCTAATATATATCTATTACTAATGGCGATTTGGCATCTGTCTGTCTGAATCCGATCCTATACTATTACTTTTGTTAATGTACTCTTTCAATGCTCAATTCAGAGGGGGGTATTTGTTGTGCTGTCATGAGACCATCCTTCAAGGCATTACCTCCTCCTCCTTATAGGGGGGAGTAGTAGTGTAGTAGTGTAGTATCTGTTCTATTGTCATGAAACCATCTTCCCAGGTATTACCTCCTCCTTGGGGGTGGGAGCATATGTCAAGAAATTGTCACAATCGGCTATTGATCAACTCAACAATTATATTTTTGGAAAATTTATTTTTCTGGTCATTTAGTAGTGTTGGGGAGGAGAGGGTCAACCTGTTGCCATGATGTATCAGCCTTGCCTTTTCCCTTTCCACCTATCATCGTCATCAGCAGCGTTGGCGATGGGGCCTTAACAATCTGACAATGAGGAAGGAAGCTAAGCCCTGATTGGCTGAAAGAAGTAGCCCCAGCTTTTGGCATTTTTTGCACTTCTGGTAAAATTCAGTTCCAGACATTTCAACTTGGAATGAGGACGTGTTATTCCGGACTCCGTCGGTAAAAGATACAGACGTAAAATTTATTTTTGAAAGAAAATATTGAAAAAAAAAATATTAAAAAAAATATTAATAAGGATTTCATTTCCAGACAGACAACCCTTTGAAGAAATGCATTTGCTGGGATTCGGAAATATTTGTATCCCTTAATTAAAAAAAAAAGATTTTTAAAGACCAAAGAGAATGGTTTTGTTTAAAAAAAAAAAAAGAATATGGTCTGAAGAAACTTGTTTAAGGAAATATATTAGAAGAGAAGGAAAGCTGTAAGAAAATGGGACCTTTTTAAAGAATTAGTCTTATGAGAGATATTTAATATACATCAGACAATAGGTGTAATATTTGAAAGACACTCCAATCTTTATGACTAACTATAGATATCTCTTTAAAATACAGATGTTGCTTAAATATTGTTAATTATCCTTCTAGTCCTAAAAAAAAAAGGACTATGGGCGCTAATATGTCAATATTCATTTTTTCCCGCATTATTTTCATTAAAAATTTACTAATAAAAAGAAAGAAAAATCTCACCTTGGGAAGTAAAATATCAAATCCATCCCTCAGAACAATTAAATCCTGAAACAAAAAAAATATTTTATAAAAACAAAACAACTCGTATAAAAAAATTAACTGAACCTACCTGACATTTAATTTGTATAACTTTTAATTTTTTTTTATATTGTTAAATTAAAAATATGAGTTATTCCCTTGCTGATTTTTATTCTCCGGTCATAATTGAAAAATGTTTCACATTAGCAGTTGTTCACATGAGACTACATAATTTTGTAAATAAACTAGCCATTCTGACTAGTTAGTTTATTTGGTTGATTGTTGCAGCATGTTATTAAAAAGAAAAAAAAATGTAATTCAATTTAATTTGTTTCAGAAATTATCTTTATCAGATTAGAATAATTTTACAAAATGATGTCATCTTAAAAAAAAGGGAAGTAACTCTGTATTCGTTAATACAGAGTTAATTCCCTTTGTTTGGTCCACCCTTTTTACTTTCTTTTAAAGCAGACGCAAAATTTTTACATTTCAATTACGTAAATTATCAATGGAAGTAAAAATGAATCCCAGGCAACGCTGAGTAGGGACAGCTAGGTATTTATATATTTTATTTTATTTGTTTGTGTGGGGTGCGGTAGAATGAGACACTAACCGATACAGATAGATTAAGAAGGATGAGCTAAAGGTCAGGATCACCAGAGCTTTTGGGGGCCTAAGTCAGAGACAGTGATGAAGACCTGTGACTGGTTCTGAGGAGTCATCAAAACCAAAGGCGGATTCATCAAGTGAAATCGAAAGAGCAAGTCATTAACACAAGCTGACATAAGTTTGATGAATAAATTTCAAAAAAATTAAACTACTGCATTATTATTTCATAGACAGTAATCTCGCGAACAAATATCGTCTGCACCCTATAGATAGATATCTAAATGAATAAATGTGAAAGTTGGGGCCCATTTCTCGAATTAATGGTAAAGTCAAAACGCCCTATTTCATGTTAATTTAACTTTACACAAAAGATCCACCATCTTTTTTCTATACTGGTTATGTAAATGCAGTATTAGTTGTGAGATTAACTAATTTGCATATTGGTTTTGAAAAAGGATATTTTATTATGTAACTATTATTTGTTATTGTTATTTTAATTCAATGATTATTTTGATTTTAATATAACAAATAATTCTGTTTTGCAATATTGTTTTATTTCCTGGAAAAATATTTAGCATTTGTGTTTAAATGTTCCTTTTTATAGAGGGATCGACTTGATTTTCAACAAGTTGCAATTTATTTCTAAATTTTCTTTTCTTTGCATTTAAAAGATAAATAAATTTTTATCGAAATTACCAAAATTTTAATGCTTATCTATATGAATAAATGAGAAAGATTTTGTTTCGTGTTTACAATAAAGTTATGAATGAAATGTTTATCATTTTAAATGAATGTTTCAAGTAGGGAACTTTACAAAGCAATAGCAAGCCGGCAAAACCAGCTAGTACGTCGAAACGTGCATCCATGGATAATTATTTTATAAATAAAATAATATATAAACGTCCTCATATATACGGTTATAAGCAAGTTGGTAGCCATAATCAAGAACATAAAGAATACCAGCTCAGTATGTTCGTTTCTTTTGGCGCCGGATTATTATTTTCACCAGCAAAAGTTGTTAGGTTGTAGTAGTATATGGCGTGAGCCCTCAGACAAATAGAGCGGCAGCCCAAAACAAATGCCGAAACTTCGAAACCACAAAAGAATGCTGAACTAATAATGTTACTGATGATAATCCAAACACATGCGAACAATGTTAGCTGCATGGCATCCAAAAACGATCTCTCTCGAGAGAAAAAAATGTCACTTCTTTTATTGAACTCTTTTGAACTGCCAAAAGCGCCTACTTTGCATAATCACATGTGTCTGATTGTTGTCTCGAAGTCAGATCGCCCCAGGTTCGCTCCCACGCGTGCCCACTATTTCTTTGCAGCGTGCGCATGCCAGTCGTGGCCGCTTATCCCTTGGTCTCTCCGCATCGCCACCACAACGGTATAATAATGTAAGGGAGGTAACTCCCTCATAGCTAGTTTAGTATTATAAGAATATGTCAGTTTTCAGGATGTTGCATATGCTTAATGGGTGCTATGTTGTTATTTTGTCCATCTTGAGTTTATCGAGGGTGAAACTTCCCAGTTTGATTCTTCATTTAGAAGCTAGTAGCTGGTATATTCATGAAGAGTGATGATCTTAATTTAAAATATATTTTACTCAAGTTCTAGCTGAGGAAATGGAGCTCCATTTTCTAAGCTAGGAGTTGATTCATCCCTAATTCTCCAGACCTTACATTATGTGTGTCTTCCCTAAAATCTTGGCAGCAATTGAAATCAGACTAAAAAAAAAGAAGCGGATTTCAACTAAAAAGAAGAGAACTCGCATCCATGGGAGGCTCTAGTGATTTGAGCGGAAATCCGCTTTTTTCTGCATTAAAGAAAAAAAGCAAGATTCTGCTAAAAAGCTGAGAACTCACATCCCTGATAAGTACAGCTCATACCGTATAACCCAGACTTAACCGTAAAAATATTTTAGTATTCATGAAAAGTAGTAGGTCAGAGTCGACCAGTGGATCTCCTTCCAGACAGGATGCCCTTTGGAATGCGTCCATCCTCCATGCGATTATTATTAGTATTAGGAGGCCTCTGTCGGTCAGAGTCGACCATGGGTGATGCATCTTTAGCCTAGTTGTCCCGGCTGTCTGCTCGGCTGAAGTAGAACTGCTTGTGGCTGACGAGACCAATGCAGGAGCGGCAGTGTCTGTCGCAAAGGTCACAAATGTGCAGTCTCTGGACTGTTGGCATTGCTGCTCTCCTTTCTGCATGTGCGCTTTACTGCAGCAACGTTTATCAGTTTCTCCTTCCCTGCTTCCAGATGTTGGTTCCGGGGTTCTTTTCATCTTGAGCAGTCATCTGTAATGCTCTCCCAAGACCCAATGCCGATGTCGATCGCCTTCATGTCTCGCCTCACAAACTCTTTGTATCGGAGTTGGGGGCGGCCAGTGGACCTCCTCTCAGACGCCAGCTCTCTCTACAGGATATCCATTGAAATGCGCCTATCCTCCATGCAGTTGACATGGCCCAACCAGCGTGGTCTTCTATGATAGAGGTCATCTCTGTGGACTTGGCCTCAAACCAAGTCTTGGAGGTCTTCTTCCCAAAGGTGGCCAGAGCAGTGAAGTACATGGCATCCCGCAGTGTTTCCCATTTCTCTGTGACAGAATCTCCAGGCTGCAAAGACCGCAGTTTACTCTCAAATGTTTCTGCAATTTTCCACATGTTCTAGTTGAGACATCTTGCTGACATCTATGTAGGGGTTTCCTTGTTTCTTGAAGCGGTGGAAGCTCTTGTTCCGCTTGTTTACAGTAGATTGCTCACTATTGAAACTGTTGCAGCGAGCAAGTTATTTGATTTAATTGCAAAGCGTCAAAGTTAGACAAGGTCGGTTTTTAATGTGGGAAATATCCAGCTCCCCAAAAGGAGCACCCTGGATTGAGACAAAAAATAAAAATTGCCTCGGAGAAGTCTTTCTAGACTTCCCCTTCACTGGCCGAGGACAGAATAGACTGTAGAGCGTAGCATCAAAACAGATACTACACTTTGTTCCTAGCTAGCCAAAAGGCCAAGAAATTAAGTTGACAAGTTAGAGTTAACTTTCTCAATTATAAGAAAACTAAATGACGATTGATTTTTTTATAAATCCAGTTTTACTCACAGTATTGTCTCCAACATAAGCAGATGTGGCCCCCAAATGGATGATGGGGGCTGCTTTCGGGCAGCATACAGCGAAGGTGTGAATGTGTGCCATGACATCATGGCGGACACGTTTCTCCTCTTGGGTAGCATGCTCAAAATCAATGTTCTCAAGGTTGGCAGCCATTTCTTCAAGTTGCTCATCAGTTATTTCTAAGTTGAGTTTCTAAAATAAACAAAATAAAGAAAATTGAATCAAATTGCGAGATATATATTAGACATACTGTTACGTATACCTCTCCTCTTAGGGGGGAGTTTAATGTCTTGTAAGTAAAAATCAAATAAAATAGAGGTTGTCATCAATGCAATCACAAATTAAAACAGCACAATTAAATCTTACCTCGTATCACCCACTCCTCCCATGACTGGGGCACCCGAAATTAATGTTTTACAACAGCACGAAAAAAATCATTGAATTTGAAGAACCCTTTATTGGGATGTTGTCATTGCCTTCTCTTCTGCTAGTGGCAGGATTGTATTCCAGCCACGGATCTTTAGGCCTGTTGGCCCTCTAATTTATCGATGATGTTACAACATCTCCTCTTACCCCCTCTTTGAACCACGTGATGTCACATCCGGTTCTGGCTCCCAGATTGAGGTGACATTTGAGTGCATACTCGGTGACCCCATGACACCTATATCCTGTGTGCATGTATGAACATCGCCCTGGGAACCCAAATTATTAAATGTATACTAGCAACGTACCCAATATTATTAAACAATACCCGTGACCCAATGGGTCACAACCACTACCACCATTTATTCTACTTTGATTTTGTTCGAAAATTCATAAACTGTGACATAACTTTTAAGCCATTCTTCTTGCATAACTAAAAATGAGTCTCTTTACTTTTATATTATTAGTTTTATCGTTAGAAGTATTTTTATTCTTATAAATGAAGAGACTTACTTTTGCCATCTAATTTACATACATGTTTGTGGTGTCTACAGACACTATGTAAATTAGATGCTGAAAAATGCTCACAGAGATATTAAGATATATTAGTGAGTGGTTGAATCAACATAGAGTGAAAGGTGGACCCAGATAAATATATAGATAGCTAAGAGAGAGATGGGTGAATTGTTCAGCTAATTATAAATTACAGCTAATTAGAACAATTAAAACAGATTTTTTTTCAAACATAACTTGATCTCATAATTAAGAACCAAATTACTCACTTTCTGCTCATTCGTTTCTCTTTTCTCACTTCCCCTTTCCTTATGGATAATATAGAAGAGATTTATTATTTTGTTATTTAATTTACGAACACACGAAGAGCGAGTCACTCTTTCTCTAAATACTCAGAGAAATGAAAAACTATTAAGAGCGGTTGAATACACATACTGTGAGAGAGGGCGAGAGAAATACATATTAGCTAAGTGAGAGATGCTTGAGTTGCTCAGTTAATTACAATTTACAGGCAATTAGAAGCATGAAAATAAATCTTTTTTTTTAAACATAGCTTAATTCGAAAATCAAAGAATATTTTGTATTTTATATAGATAAAAAATCCTTAGAGAAACAAACATTAAAGAACTCAGCTTTAGTATAATACTAGCAGGGCTACTCGCCCTTGGCCTTTTGGCTAAGATCAAAGTGTAGTATCTGTTCCGATGGATACTGCACCCCATAGACTGGTATTGTCTTGGCCTTCAGGGCTTGATTTACGCCTGTCTATGGGTCTGTCCTGTGCAGTTCTAGGAGGTCCACCCTCCTAGGCTTCGCCTCCCCTCTTTGGGGAGGAGTAAGTTTATTGCTTACTGCCTGAGGCGCCCCTACTGAGGAATGCCAACGGGGCTGCCCAGACAATTTTTAAACCCCACTTTCCCGACCCGACCTTGGGTCACATCTTACTTGTGGGAGTAAGATAAAAACTGGCCTTGTGCCTAACTCCTGGAGAGGAGTAAATCAATACTCATCGCGCCGTTGCTCGGGGCCATAAAAAACAAAATAGAAGAGGTTAAAAGTGTGTAACAACTTTATATTAAAACTTCTATCTCTCTCCCCCTCTCTCCCTCTTTAGCCGTCTCTTTATCTTTCTCTCTTCCCTTTTTTTTCACATTCCTCTCCCCTACCCCTCTTTCATCTCTATCCAGCCCATTCCTCTCTCTTGTTTTAATATATTGAAAATAATAATAATTTTCAGCTTTAAAGTTATTGCTCTCCGGCAACACAGTTGCTATGCCCCCACCCCATCTTCCTCAAAAATATAATGAAATCTATATTCGTTTTAATTTATTCCTGAGTAACGCCAAGTTTCTTACCCCCCCCCCCCCCCACATTAATAACATAATGAAACCTATATTTATTTTAGTGTACTCTTGTCTTCCCTTCTTACATCTACCTACCTGGAAAATGCGGCAGTCAAACCGGACATAGTCATATTAAATAAGGCAGAAAGAGTGGCAACACTGATGGAGGTGAGTGTTCCAAATGACAGTGGCTTAAACAGAGCAGAAAGGGAGAAGGTGACAAAATACCATGGCCTAATGTATGATATGAAGAGAAACTGGAACCTACAAAACATCAACATTATCCCAGTTATAATAGGAGCTAAAGGCCTCATGAAGAAAAATTTCAAAAAGTATCTGGAAAGTATTCCCGGAAAACAAAGTGCAAAAGAAATCCAAATAATTGCACTTAAGGGAACGGCCAAAATCCTTAAAAGAGCACTCGGTTGGAGCCTCTAAATAGCATGTGATAGTCTGGCATTTGGAAGAATGCCTCGTCCCTATGCTAACGAACACAGAAATAAGAAATTTTTTTAAAAAAAACTTAGAGAAAGGGAAGACAAGAATACACTAAAATAAACATAGTTTTCATTATGTTATTAAAAGGGAGGGGGGGGGAGATAAGAAACTTACCACATAGGAAATCTAGGATATTGAGCACTGAATACCAAGCAACGCAGAATAGCGTTTCTGGTATACAATAGTATAACAAAATACAGTGAAAATCTTATTCCCGGGCAACATGGTGTTTAAAAACACCTGCTCTATGAAGGATTGCTCTATGATATTGATCATTCTCAGGCAAAGTCTAAGATATTGAGCACTTTGAATTAACTTATACCACTTACCAAATATAATACTGTATTATTACTATTATGGCTCCCAGGCAACACCGAGTTAACAAAAGACAGAGCAGTCCTTTCTTCCGGCAATGGTGCATGTAAACACACCAGGCTCTATCTAGCATGTTGAACACTTTTGGATTACTATATACCACTTACCAAATGTTGCTCCCATTTAGAGTGCTATTGAAACCACGCAAATAAAATTAAGGATGCCTCCAGAGCACTACTAAAACCATCCTTTTTGAGTTTGTTGTCCGCTCCCCCATGCCTAGTCCAAAGAGAAGCTTAAGAAACGTTAAACAATTTTGAAAGAAAATGACGAGTTATTTCCAGAAGGAATACATTGAAATTACAGCATTTTCTTTCCAAATTATGGCTGAAAAACTCCCCCCCCCCCCGATGAAATCTGCTCCACAGGTCCCCCTTAAAGGTGCACTTAGAAAATCAAGAACACTTCCATTATCTTCCTCGGTTACGTTTACATAAGAATACACTTTTAGATTTTATGTAGATTCTCTAACCTTTCTTTCTATGGGGAAAACACAAACATCACACGCATATTCACAGACAGATTCAGAGACACTTCCATTGTCTTCCCCAGTAACTTTTACATAAGAATACACTTTTAGATTTTATGTAGATTCTCTAACCTTTCTTTCTATAGGGCACATACAGACACATGAAAATATACTTATGGTGGGTAAGCTGACTCTCTGAAGAAGCATTGCAGCGACTCATCAGCTGCCTCACGCATGCATACAAAGAGTTTGGCATGACCATCAGCCTAAAAAAGATTAACATCCTCGGCCAAGATGTAAGCAGTACCCTAAACATCCCCATTGGTGACTACACCCTTGAGGTCGTCGAGGACTTCATATACCTATGCTCCTTTATCTCGAGCAATCTTTCTCTCGACGCTAAATTCCACAAATGTATAAGCAAGGCGGCAACAACCATGGCTCGCTTGGTGAAGAGAGTCTGGAACAACAAGATATTGATCACCAATACCAAGATGAAGGTGTACCAGGCCTGCGTGCTCAGCACACTGCTCTACAACAGTGAATCATGAGCCCTCTATTCCCTCCAAGAAAACAGACCCCTGCGCAACCTCAGGAGAATCCTAGGAATCGCCTGGCAGGACCACATCTCAAACAAGAGAATCCTTGATCAGGAAGACATCCCAAGCATGTTCGCTCTGCTCATCCAACGACGACTCCGGTGGCTTGGCCATGCCAGACGAATGGACGATGAGAGGAATGTGGAGGATATTCTATACGGCGAGATCGCAACCAGCTCCAGACCAGCAGGAAGACCTGTCCTACTGGACAAGCATGTCTATAAGCAAGGCATGAGGGCAAATGACATCACACCAGCAGGCTGGTAGTTTGTGGCTGAAGACTGCAGCCGCTGGAGAAGTGCTGTGAAGACATGCTCCAAAGGGAGTGAGGAGAGGAGAGACCAGCAGTGGAGGGAGAGGAGAGAGACGGCAGACGGCTGCAACAGAGCTTTCACAACCAGACACCATCTACATCTGTGGCAACTGCAATAGAGCCTGCCGATCCAGGATAGACTTGCACAGTCACAGCAGACGCTGCAATTCAGCAACAGACTAAACTGGGACGCAGAATTCCATTGCCTCCTGGAACAGAAGGCGGATGCCAACAACAATATATATATATATATATATATAGATTATAATATATATGTATATATTATAATCTAAGTGTATATATATGAAATAGTTAAAAAAATATATAATAAATAGTTAAAGGGGGATTATCTTTAAATTTTATTATAGTTTCATGGTAGACCCGATCCTCAGAAGCGTACGTCCTTACATTTGAATGCAATGCAACTCTAAATTTGGAGTTGTATTCAAGTGTATAAGGACGTATACTTGATAATTTATTGTTATAAAGCTCTACTTAAAAGATATTAAGCCCTCTGTGTACGACCTGCTGTCTTGGTTTGGCTCTGTTCCGTTTTCGCGATGGTGGTTCTTTCATGTTATTGATATATGAAAACTGAAAAAAGAAAAACCGAAAAATTGTTTATATGTTTATCCACGTCTCATCTTTATTTAAAATTTTTTTTCGATATAACTCTTTATTCAAAGAGTCATCTTAAGAAAGTCTTTAAATAAAGACGAGACGTCGATGAAAATTGAGCATATAAAGAATTTTCGGTTTTCCTTTTTTCATTACGTTGGATTATTAATTCCATAATTATCATTATATACACACACAAGACGAAAATTGGCCGTCATTTTGGGAAACAACAAAATGGTTACCCGGTTTGTCCTACGCAATACGATCAAGAACTGAGTGGCAAATTTATGTTAAATTTATATCATAAAATGAACTCCCACTCTAAAGTATGTTATTTGTTTTTTTATTTATCCTTCCAGGTGTTGAAAGCGTTGGGGCAAAAGATAAAATTTTACCGATTACCCCCCCCCCCCCCCAGCATTTTTCCCAGATTTTAGAACTTGGACAAAAATTAAACTGAAGTGAAAAAATACTGTCATATAATGTGTGTCATAGTGTCCGGAACATAAGTAGAGAAATAGAATAGTTTTGTTTTTTTTGTTTGTTTTTTTACCATTCTACGGGTGTGAAGTTTAGAAATGATTTGGGAGTGGGACGTTCTTCCAGTGATAAACGAGTCGCGAGAGCATCCACCATCGTCATGTCTTTTTATTTTCAGATTTAAGAAAATAAAAAAATAAAAACTTATAATTAAATAATCTTAATTTTTTTAACTTAAAGAAATTGGCAAACAAAAACGGATTTACCATAATTGTAAAGAAATTGTCAACAAAACTGAAGAATTGATACAACCATGTTTTCTCTTCATTTTTTGCCATATGGTCCAGAATAATAAAAAAAATGAATGAAAATTTCAAAGATAATGTTTTTGTTATTTCAATTTATATTATATATTAAATATAACATTTTATATGACAGTTTCACACGTATCATAGTAAATTATTTTATTTTATTAAAGAAAGTAACCGACGAGGGGCAGTCAGTGCTTTTTATTTTGGGATTAATGGAAAATATTCAATTCTTACTAAATTTTTGAAAAACATTACAAACAAATGTCATTTTCATTGTCAATAATTATTGAATATGTAGTACAATAATTATATATAATTATTCTACATTATTATTGAAAAATAATGTTATTTACGTGTCTATGTTTTGCGTATTCAAAATAGCATTTTTATTATTCAAAAATTGTTGTATAAATCAGATAAATTTATTTGTTGACACTTACCATTATTTTTATTAATAACATTTGAAATAGATTTCAAGATTAAGTTTTAGAGCGGGGTTCAGCTGCCTACACACGAGGACTAGATGTGACATAAGGTTCGTCGACGCGGTTCGTTTAATAAAAAGAAAGGGTCACTCTGGATTGGGACAAAAATAAAAATTGTCGCAGTCGAGAATTTCTCTTCTTCCTGACAGAGGCATGGCCACCGAGAACTCTCGGTGGCCACGACAGAGGACGGACAGAACAGATACTACACTTTTAATTATTTATTTGTAAAAATGAAAAAAGTACAATTGTACAAATCAGGCACAGATACTACACTTTGATTCCAGTCCAGGTAGTAAAAGAGATTAGAGAAATTTATTTTTAACTATCCCTAAAAATGTAATGATCTCGAACAATTTGGCCCTTTTTTATTCATGCTGTGTTTAATGGGAGATAACTTATCTCAATTTTGATTTTCTCTTTATTCGGCAGTGCGGGTCAGCCGTGGCCGTCGTAAAAAAAAGTGGGGATCACTATGAACGGTTGCAAAATTTGCCGTGATCTGCCCCGTGGGGGAACCTCAGACAACCGGTAATAAACCAATTCCCCGTCCCGAAAGGAGGAGGTAATACCTGGAAGGGGTGCATCCAAACCGAATAAAACCATACTTCACTCTGATATAAGGCTAAGATCGAGGGCCTGTGCCAGCTTAGTAACGTG
Organism: Sepiola atlantica; assembly: GCA_963556195.1. Lineage (NCBI taxonomy): Eukaryota > Metazoa > Mollusca > Cephalopoda > Sepiida > Sepiolidae > Sepiola > Sepiola atlantica. The sequence continues at coordinate 44,063,754 of OY744534.1, forward strand.
TAGGAAAATAACACGTTAAGTTAAAGTTATTTATATTTGCCGCGTAGATCGAGACTTGTTTCATTGGCAAAATCATTTTTTATATACAATATGCTCAATAAAATATGGTGAAAAGATACAATATTTCCCCAAAAGTACTTGAAAACAGCATTTTTCTGTTATTTGAAAAATAAATGTTACAACTTACTGTCAAATTTCTACCCTTTGCCCCCACGCTGTCAACGGAAAACAAAAGTAAAAAATGAGATTCTTTTTTTCTTTCATGCGATTACACATAAATACACTGGACATCACTGACATTTTTATTTAATTCCCCCCCCCCCCCCAAAAAAATATTTTATAACGGGTGTTCATTTTAATAATAATGAGACGTAAAATAATCTCCCACTTCCTGGACAGAAAATGTTATTGGTAGGCTAACTGAGTTCTTGACTACATTGCATAGGACAGAACAAGTAACCATTTTTTGTATTTTCAAAATGTCCTCCATTTATAATTACTACTTACTTTACGATTACGTAATTGTAAAAAGTCATTGATAAAATAATTTTTTTAAAACGTGCTTAAACTAAACTATTTTTAGTATTCTTTTAAAATGTTTTTATATTATTGTAGATTAACACCCTCAGCTGAATCATCCCCAGAACCCAAAATTAGATTCTACTTTTTTAAGCGATCACGTGTGAACACGCTAAAAACTTGAAAGGAAAAAAACAAAGCTATTTTAGAATTTAGTGGTGGGATAAGTTTCTAGCGTTTTATGGCAGTTAACCAAAAAAGTTTGTTCTTTTGCTAGGGAAGATACAAATCTATGATTTTTTTTTGGGGGGGGGGGGTAGGCGAGTACGTGTGGTTTTACGGCCTTGCCACTCGGACTTAGGGTTAGTGGTAAATTTTATTCTTTTTATTATTTTCAAAATGTCCGCATTTACTAATTACTTTACAACTACGTAATAATAAAAGTCGTTGACAAAATGAAATTTAATGGTTAAACAAAACTAGAATGTACATAGTTAGTTATACTTCATTTCTTTTTAACTTACCTTCTGCGAAGTTGCAAGCCATAGCCATAGTCGACGCCAAGTACTAAATTTTTTCAATTCGCTAAAGTTATATGCCATCTCTCGACTGGCATATCGCGAGACTAAAGGACTACGATATGACATAAACTGCTCCATAGTTAATAATATTTAAAATATAATTCAAGATGTCCAGAAAAAATATCAAATATTTTAGAATGGTTCAGTTTTATAAAAGTCTGTCCGGACCCTTTACGTGGGTCGTGATCAGGAAAACTGAACTCTCTCTCTCTCTCTCACATACTGACTGAAAAAGACAAACTCACACAATTAACGTTGTCGTTACGTAAAAAAACAAAAAAACTTTTTACTTTTATTTTTTACGACACGTTTTTTATTACTTCAATAAAACAATTAATTTTAAATATCTTGTTTATTTTTTATTTATTTTTGTTTTCGACATATAAATTACGTCTTCGATGACATTTATTATCAAATCATTCCATTTATGTATCTCCACTGAAAAAGAGCGAACTTTCAATTTTTACCAACAAAAGAATTCGTATTCGCGACCACGTGGTTATTTCAACCGCGAAAAAGAAAGTAAAATCGAAATTTATTGAGAAAAAAAGTAAACTTAATTTTTGTCGTTGTCTCTATTTACTTGCCTCCCCACGAGGGCAGAGTTAGGCACAAGGTCAGTTGTTAATATGGGGGAAATCCAGTTCCCCCTAAACTAGACACTCTGGATTGGGACAAACATTTAAATTGCTTCGGTCTAGAAGGATTTTGTGTTTAGGAACATTTTAGCTGAAAAGAAAATACTTCGTAAACAATACAGTGCAAGAGTGAATATAACCGTAAAAACAATGTTCAATATTATTGAAATCCTGCACCCTATCTTAATTCGATATTATTGCAGCTTACCCCACCCACACGCCAAAAAAGATTAAATTTTACTTTGTTTAAGCGATTACGTGTGAACACCCTGAAAAACTTGACGGAAAGAAAAGAAAAAAACAAACGATTACTTTAGAATTAAGAGTGGGGGATTAGTTTCGCATATAGATTTAACGTAAAATAATCCCCCGTTTCCTAGCCAGTTTAGCGTTTTTGGTGAGTTATTCCCCCCCCCCCCCCCAAAAAAAAAATTACTTCGCTATAAGAGATAAATTTATTGCGTTTTTTTTGGGGGGGGGGGGAGGGGTTACTTTTTTAGACAATTACGTGGAGTTTTACGACCTTGCCAGTCGGACTTCAAGTTAGTGGCAAAAAAATTGGTGCTTCTTTAGAGACGTGGCTGAGACGAGCAGGCGAAAATATGAATGGGGGAGATAATTCAAACTTGGGGGGGGGGGGATTATGCACTTTAGGGACGGGCGAATTTATTTGTTTTCATTTCAGAAGAGCTCCAATAGTGTAAAGACCAAACAACCCTCTTTTCTTTTTCACTTTTAGTACATTTTTAGACGTGAATTGTCTGAATATGAATTTGTTTATTTTCAAAAATAAATAGGGAATAAATAAATAAATAAGAACTAAAGCAAATTCAATTAATTAATAGAACATTTATTGAAAAAATTTGTGAAAATCAACAGTATTTTTTTTTCAAAACGAATATTTTTGCCACACATTTTGTTAATATTGTAAATAAAGACTTTGTGTTTTAATAAAATAAAAAATTTAACAAATTTTAATTTCTTCAATAAATGTTCTATTAATTATGTACTAAAAGTTTTTAAAAAAGAGGGTTGTCTGCCCGTTACACTATTGTATCTCTTCTGAAATGAAAACTGAATTCGCCCCGTCCCTAAAGTGTGGAAGTGTCAAGGATTTTTTTTTATCGAATTTAAAATGCAAAAAATAAAACTTCTGAGGATACGTTAAAATTAAATAGATTTATTGAAATAAATTAAACATCAAATAAATAAATAAAAAGTTAGGATAAGGGTTACTTCTCCGTCTAATTAACACCAACATGTCAAATTTGGTCATCGACACAAATCCATTGCTTCGAGTTACGTATGGAATAAGTCTCATCTCAGTGCTACAAATGCAGGTCTCGGCACATGAAATAAGTTTGAAATCGATTATTTTGCAATTATCTCTAAGTAAAAACAACATGTCTTCTAAGTTTAAATCGTTTGCGTCCATTTTGTGAGAAATCAGATTTGACTCCCCCACCACCCCCTCAAAAGAAGTTTGACCTATCTCTTTTCATATTTCCCCTGGCCTCGGCCATGGCGTGGCCGTCGTAATAATAAACTACGGCCTGATCACTGGAAAATGGTGTCACGCTATATAGTTACAAACAAGATCTGTCGAACAGTCAAACTATGGGCATTTTGACCGCTTCTCCCTTCACTTAAAAATTCACCAAAATTCAGGAAATCAACCAATCTTAATGAAATTTACAGTATTTATTAATTAATGATCACTGAATATAATTAACCCATTACTTTATTAGAAATTTTTAGTGCAGATGTATTATATCGTGTAATTTAATACTCATTCTTTAAATAAGTTCATTCTTTCCGAATTGTTTTAAATGTTTGAGCTGATTGTTATGACAACCTGGTCTACATCGAATGAAAAGACTAGTATCAGTTAAACTGCATGGAAATATCTCTTGGTTTAGGGGGGGGGGGGTTATTCTTTATATGAACATTTCATTATAATTAGTTTTAGCTGAATAATTTGATAAGAGTTGCTCTCATTTCCCCAAAAAATAAATGATGTTTCTTGAATTTTTTAAAACAAAAAACACCTTTACTAAAGTTATATTACAGAGTACTAAAAAAGCGCATGAATGTATTTTTTATGAAAATATCGTAGACGTTAACAATAAAAAAAATCTTTTGAAATCTAATTCTCATATATTATGAATAAAAAGCCCCTGAATTCGTATTAATTTATTTAATAAAATATAGTTTCTGAAAGAAAAACAAGTTTATTTTCCATAAAGTAACATTTCAGCCAAAACATTGTAATAAAATATAATTTCTGAAATTGACAGTGATTTTTTAAAAAATTTGAAATGTTATAAAACGAACATAATAATAATAATAATAATAATAATAATAATAATAATAATAATAATAATAATAATAATAAAACTATATTTTATTACAATGTTATAATAAATGATGTTTTAAAAAAAAAATTGAACTTAAAAATAAATCAAACATGAAAAATTACGAATTCATTAAAATAACACAAAATCAATAATTCAAAATAATTAAAAGAACATTTATTAAAATAAATTAAAATGTGTTTTTTTATTTGTTTTTTGCAAAACGAAGTTTTTCTACAATATAGTAAAAATTTGTAATAAATTAAAACAATCATATTTGGGGTGGGGATTTGAATAAAACTTATTAATTTGTCTAAAATTGTATTTTCATTTCGAAATAAAATTATATATTTTTTTTTTACTTGAAATTTGAACATTAATCACGGCCGTCGTAATATAACGCAATGTCTTAATCTTTGAACGCCATGATGGATTTTAAAAAATTGTCTTTCGCTTAAAAAAGGAAATGAGTTTGAAAAAAGGAACAAGTTAACAATGATTTCCAAGTGAATGAATAATCCTTAGGAGAGTAGTCTTGTTCTTGGTAGGGGACTAAAGTCACAATAGCAGGAACAAGTTAAATATGATTTCCAAGTGAATAATCCCATGTAGTTGAGTATCTGAATCTGATTAAAGATGGATGCATGCGCATTACGTTATGGCTCACTTCCGGTCCTGATTGATAATGAGTGTAAGAACCACGACCAATGACATCACCAGAAAATCTCGACTCAGTGACGAGGCCTTAGTTTACTATTACGATGGCCTTGTATCGACCACGTTTCTAAAGAAGCAGCGAAATATCTCTTGGTGTATAAACACAAGAAAAAGAATACTAATCCCTATTCTTAGGCAGTTTTATTCTTTATATGAACATTTCATTATCATTAGTTTTAGCTGAATAATTTGATGAGTTGCTCTCATTTCCCCAAAAAAATGTTTCTTGATTTTTTAAACTTAAAAGTAAATCAAACATGAAAAGTAAATCAAACATGAAAAGTAAATCAAACATGAAAAATTACGAATTCAGTAAAGTAACACAAAATCAATAATTCAAAATAATTAATTAATAGAACATTTATTGAAATAAATTAAAATGTGTTTTTTTGTTTGTTTTGTTTTTTGCAAAACGAACAGTTTATTTACAATATAGTAAACATTTGTAATAAATTAAGACAGTCATTTTTTTTTTTTGGTGGGGGGAGGGGAACGGTCCAAGCGAACAGTTTATTTACAATATATTATTTGAATATCTTGCTTATTTCGTTGGATTTTTGCATACATTTTGGACGTAACTTATTAATTAGTCTAAAATTGTATTTTTTATCCCAAAATAAAATTATAATTTATTTTTTTAAGACTTGAAATTCGAACTTTAATGCGATGCCTTAATCGTTGGACGCCATCTTATAATTTCCTCTGATTTTCTTTCGCGCTTGACATCTATAAAAAAAAGAAATGCATTTGAAAAAAGGAACAAGTTAACAATCATTTCCAAGTGAATGGATAATCCTTAGGAAGGTAGCCGTGTTCTTGGCAGGAGAATAAAGTTACAATAGCAGGAACAAATTAATAATGATTTCCAAGTGAATGAATAATCTAATAGACATGAGTCTGCTTGCTCTGATTACAGATGGACACATGTGTATTAAGCGTTTCAGGCACTTCCGGTCCTTATTGATAGTGGTTCTTACTCCCACTACCAATGACATCACCAGAAAACTCGACTCAGTTGACAGGCCTCTTTTACGATGGGCGTTCCTCTACCCCCTCACTCCATCGCTTCACCAGAATTACTGCTCATTCATCCTCAAATCCATTTAGGCCATCTATTCATTTCTGGGCTCTGGCGTAACGGGATAACTCTCCCCACCCTACACACACAGACACCTTTCTATGCTAGCCTCTACGGACCATGCTTTTTTTTGTTTTGTAGAAGTTACATGATTGAGATGTATTTCCTTTTGTATTTATATGTAATCACTAGTGTAGTGATTAGTATGTGGTTCGGTTGGCAAAACAGGCATGTCCAAACTTGCGTAGAAATACATTGGGTGATGGAACATTTCTGCATATGTGTGCCTTTTCTCAGTACCGTTTAATATAAACATTTCCTATTAAGACACCAATGTAGACAGACGTCACATTTTCCGGCTTGTCTCTCGTCGTGGCTTAGGCGGGAGGTGAGCCCAAAGCTGAAACCAAAAGACCTGGACTCAATTATATTTATCTAATGCATGCCGGCCAAGCAAACCTGTCTTATATTCTTGCGTTCCTGTGATGATGAAACTGTTAAATATATAATCCAAATTTTTTATCTTGGAACTTTTGTGACCCTTTTCTTCATTTTTCATCTCTAGCAAGGCATAGTTAGATTAATACAGACCCTACTACAAAATGGCTATTTCCAACAAGCATCTTATAACACCAACAACTCTACAGTTTTATTCAATAAAGTTAATCCTGGATCGACGGGCGGCTATGTATTTATGGCCCATTAAAAAAAAAATTTAGTCATATGTCCTTAAAAACGCTATCTGACTCAGAAATGGGTGATAATTTTACGTTAAATTTATATGCAAAAGTGATCCCCCATCATGAAATCTAAATATTGTCTGTTTTTTGTTTTACTTCTTTTTACCATCGACTCTTTCAGGCTGTTTACAAAGAGAGTAGAATTTCATTTTTTTTTCGGGGAGAGAAATGGTGCAAAGCTCTAGTTTTACCAAATGTTTTATTTCATTTTCTATTTTTCGTATTCGTTTCAGAAACCCGACTTTAATTTTGTGTGGTCGCTTTTCGACTATTGTCAGAACTGGTTACAGGATTCACTTTCACATTAAATTAATATTTTATAATTTATTTAGCATTAATCGATTATTTATTGAAATAAAAATGCAATTGCATAAAAAAAAAAAAAATTTTGAAAAATGTTATTGAAAAAATAATTTAATTACAAAATTAAATCCACTAGAATGCATTTCCGTTTCATCGTAAACAAGTCAACCATCTTAATCTTTTGTTAATAGTTAAAAAAATAGAATGAATTACTTGGTGGCTCTTCGAAATTTGAAAATAATTTGGAAGCATTCCTCATGTAATAAAAGATTTCAAGTTTTGGAAGGTATTGTTGCAGGCTCTGGTAAATCAGTGGAAAACACGACAAACAAAGAAAATTAAAAAAGACAATGATCATCATTAATATTATGAACGATATTTATTCACGAGAAGGAAAGCGTTGAAATTTGTTGTGGTTGCAGGTGCGTGCGTATATGACATGTTTAGTAAATGCGTCCTTGGATCTCTATGAAAGAGGATTACAAAGTAAATTTATTCAATAAATGCATAATTTGTTGGGAGTTGTAGCGCAGTGAATATTGTATTTATGTATCAACTCTTCATTGGACAAAATTTTCAATCAGCAGTTTCTTTCAGCCAATCAGAGAATGCCAGCATGTTTTTTTTTATGGAAATCGCTCAAGACAAGGCATGAAGCCACTTCATGTAAGTAGCTAACAAGAACAAATATGATTATCGCAAAGACAGGAGATGCCTATTTACCTTAGTCTTAAATAGACCAAGATTATAGGTAGGAGGAAAACAGGCAGCAGGAAGAGAGTTCCACAAGTCTGTGGTTCTTGGAAAGAAACTACTGGAATAGGAAGCTGTATTACAATGAGGTATTAAAACAGTGAATTGATGAAGACCACTAGACCAACGAGTCAAACGAGCTGGGACAAAAGAAGCAGGGAATAGATCAAATAATTCTGAAGAACACATGCCATAATAGTAATTATAGAAAAGACTGAGGTTAGCAACATCACGTCTGTGAGAGAGAGGGTGTAGAGAAGAAGAAAGGGTAGAGCCAATCAAATTAAAAACGTAAGCACACAACTTTCTTTCTACTTTTTCCTCACAACAGAGGTGCACACGATATAATCCGTCCCCGGCTCCTTTGGGGCAAGAGGCCTCTCGGCAAGCAATGAGAGATTTTGCACAAGTACACAAGTCCGTAAATACATGCATTCTCTCACTAAAAAAACAGACACGCTAATATACACACACATCTTTCTACTTATCACATTTACACAGAGACAAACACACATGGTGACAGCTGTAACAAACATGTGTACTCAATTTCTCCATATAGACAAAACATCTATTTCACTCAGAAACGTTTCTTAGGACTCTCTGAACTTTCATACTCTACAAACTCTTTCCTTGGAAATTTTGAACTCTCATTCTTTACAAACTTTATCTTTCTTAACAAGTTGTTGAATAAAATGAATTAATTTTGTATTGATAGACTTTGTCATTCGTTCTTTTGATAATGTCCTCTTCAAATTCAACATTTGGCAAAATACGAATATTAGATTTAAATTAAAAAGTTCATGAAAGTTGCAGCAGTAATCCCTATAGCAACAACAACAACAACAACAATGCAGAGAAACGATCTAAAATCATTCGATAATTTGTTTGACTTAAATGCTTGATACTGATTGAATCAAATACTAAATTTCGATTGGTTGCTTGTAAGTGGGAGCCGGGCACCTGTTCCTAAATCCTATGTAAAGAATTGTATTTGCATTTTTCATGTAGAAGCCTCAGAGAAGGCCAAGTTGCCTAACAAATCTTTGTCACTCTGAACACTACCAACACTCCTTATTGGTGCACAAACTAACACCACAGTAGTCTCAGGCAACTATCAGCATCGGCATGTGAACTTTCTCAGTACTTCTTTAAGATGGCGACAAATTATGTAGCAAAGAGATATTTAGTCACAAGTAAATTTATCAAATAAAAGAGAAACTCTATCCATACATAATATATTAACTTTCTTTTTTCGACTACCAGATTTTAAAATCCTATATTCGGAACATCAGGAAGAATCATTGGATGTCCTGTTGACTCAGCAGACAAAGAGCAGACTCAAGGCGTTCCCTCGAATAATGTGGTGATGGAGAGCCGCTCATAGAGTTACGTCAATTCACAATTGTCCCCGATGTGGCGCATCATTAATAAACCAAAGCGGTAAAGGAAGGCCCATGTGACGGGGCTGATCATGCCACTTGTTTCTATGACGATTGGTTGGAATACACATCGGTTAGGAAGACGGGCATATTTCGATTGCTTGCAGTCCTCCGCTAATGCTGTTACATGTCTAGGGTTTGTAGCTAGTTCCGTTACTGACAAGGGCACAAAAGTGTTGACACAAGTCGCATCTCATATAAGTGACTTATCATTTTCAAAAGGAAACACTGTCAGGCCATTTATCATCTCCTCTGTGAAAGATCGATGGGAAACTAGCGATGTCTAAGACGACATCATTGAGAGCACTGATTTTTTGTTTTGTAAACTATGGAGATTCATAAAGAAAATAATTTTTTATTTAAAAAAAAGTTACATATTGTTTCGTATTGTAAATGAAACTTAAAATAATTTTTTTTTAATTACGTACTTTTTGTTTTTTGTTTTGTAAATAAAACTTTTTTTAATTAAAAATGTGCGTATAACATTGAGCAAAGTGTAGTGTCTGTTCTGATATTACACTTCATCTTTCCTGTCCTCGGTTAGTGAAGGAGAAATAAATCCTTCTAAACTAAGGCAATTATTATTTTTGTCCCAATCCAGAGTGCCCCTTTTAGGGGAGCTGGATTTCCCTTACATTATGAACCAACTTGTGTCTAACGTGAGAAGGCAAATAAATAGGGACACCATCTGTGCAATCTTTTTTATATTTGTTTGTTTCGTGTCATTATTATAAAGCGTTTTCTAAATAAATTATGTATATTTAAAAGTTATTTCATTATGCTTGTAAATAAATATTTGATATACCCCTCTTTTTTATACATGTCCAAAGTTTACAAAACAGAAAGTTTTTATAATACATCTTTGCACAACATCGACTTTTTTAAAAAAAATCTTTGTTTGTTTATACATTTTTTTAATAAAAAGTTGGTAAGGTTTTTTTTTTCATTTAAATTTTTTTTATAAATCTCCATAGTTTACAAAAGAAAATGTTTTGTAAATAAAACTTTTAAAAAAATTAAATTTGCGAAGAGAAGTCTGTATGTATTATTTGTTCTTCTTCTTTCGTGTGAATCAGATGATTCTGGTGTTGGCATTAGTTTCCCCGATGTTTTTCAAGTTAGAAAACTTTCTGGAAAGACATCAGGTACTTATGGGAAGGACCACGAGAAGGTTGCCAACATCCCTAAGTGAAAGTGATATTGTGGAACCAACTGGATTCGAACTTGGAACACCCAGGTCTTCAGTCTGCGTCGATATCCACTTAACCCCCGTCACCTCCCTATTATTTGGATTGGAACAAAAATACAAATTGCCTTAGTCTAGAAGGATTTCTCCAAACTTTCCCACACAAAAAAATCTGTGTGTAAAAAGTGTGCACGCATTATTGTTTTAATAGTTCAACCAGAAGTAAAAGAAACCGGTGTCAATCCAAATGTGTTCTTTTTGGTAATTGCTAATTCTGGGGTGCTTGAAATCTAATTGATCCAGACAAAGGAATGATTATGTTGTATACATGAGTGCATTTAGGGAATTGTTATTTTTTATATCTCTTTCATATCTCTTTTATGTTCATCAAGAAGTTTGCGTTGAGTTTCACCAACATGTATCTGGTTACAAGTATTACGTAGCATTGTTAACTCATATATGTTAATGTAAAGAAATATGATATAATAGATTATTACTATAATGAAGAGAGGTGACGGTGGTTAAGTGGATATCGACGCAGACTGAAGACCTGGGTGTTCCAAGTTCGAATCCAGTCGGTTCCACAGTACCACTTTCACTTAGGGATGTTGCCAACCTTCTCGTGGTCCTTCCCGTAAGTACCCGATGTCTTTCCAGAAAGATTTCTCACTTGAAAAACATCGAGGAAACTAATGCCAACACCAGAATTATCTGATTAACACGAAAGAAGAAGACTATAATGAACATTCGTAACCTTATTAGATAAAAAGCATAAAATATTTCTCTTTTTTATTCTCCCTCTCTCTCGTGTATGCATGTGGGCGTATATAGCTGTGTATTAATATATTCTTGGGCATGTGTGTATATGTATGTATAGGAATATCTGTTTTGTATTTGTCTCTGTCTGAACTTAAGTTTTGCATTTTGTTCATGATTTATACAGACAGATAGTTATGCACGACTATGTTAAGGAGAACATATCTATATGTGTAGGCTTGGTGTGTGTAGTTTCATGTATGTGCATGTATACATTCAGATAAAGGTGTGTAGGTTTATGCATGTTTGTATGTATATATATATGCACGTGTGTGTATGTATATATTTATGTTTGTCACTTTGTATATTCTGTATATGTAAATGTATGTATGTGTGTGTGTGTGTGTGATCTTGTATGTAGTCGGGTTTACTCTTATTCAGTTTTAAATTTGTGCAATATTTTTTTCATTTTAAATCTTAACTTCCATTTCATTATTAATTGTTTATCTTTATCTGAGTGGTAATATATATTTATATGTGTGCATTTGTGAAGCCCAAAAAGTAATTAAGATATGTTATTTTAAAACTTTTTTACATATTACATTTTATTTTATTTTTATTCATTATATCTTGTCTTGATTTTATACTTTCTTTTTATATTTTATTTTTTATTTTATTTTGTCTTTTATTCATTGTAATTTATCTGTGTTCTTTAGATAAAAAATGAAATTTCTGTCGATTAGATATTTTATCCGCGCTGATAATTCTTTCAATAATAGAGGCTTACAGAGATTCACCATTAATTTTCATTGGATAATCAACAGGTATCATTATCCAATGAAATCGCTTCATTTGTTAAAATTGGATAATGTAAATAGTGTGCAAAATGATTTTGCAAAGTGCAAAACTTTTTCTGAAATTTACATTTTCAATCGTTTTCTGGTGATTTGTTCTTTCAATAAAGACATAGATACCCATGAGTACAGATAGATAATTGGTTACCTGACGGTAAATACCTATTATTTCATAGTCTTCATTCAAAAAAGAAAATTAAACATTACATACAATCAAGACTTTCAAACATTATCATCGTTATTGTATGTGTGCTTTTGTATATTTTTCAACGTTAATTCTCTCTTGCCCATTAAATATTTTAGCCTAAAAAACAGAATGGAAATCAATAAGGACAATAGCGCTTTGATTTATATGTGAAAACAAATTGCGATTTTCCACACCCAACACTTAAAGACAAAGGTTGTGTGTTCGAACCGTAGCCGGTATGTATTTAGTTGTTGTTTTTGATTTTGTGAAAAATTGAATTTAGTCTGTTCAAATTACAATATTAAGCGATTTCTTTGATTTTACTTAAAAAATGTTTTTCTCCTTTTTTCTATGTAATTTACAGAAATTATAAAATACAACCAGTGTAAGCTTCAATAATGTTTACACAAAGTGGTTTTTAATAAAAGTAAAACGGCAATGAAATGGTGGCTCTTAACATTTAATTATTTATATATTTAAAAGTTAAATAGATTTTATTTTAGATTTTTATTTATTTATTTGTATTTTTTATTTTTTTATTTTTTAGTACTAATGAGTCACCGCTTATGAAGGCCCAAAGGTCACTCGAGGATAAGGGTTAATGAGTTTGGCTGGCCGGTGAATGTTGAGACAAACACCTTGAAGATTGGAGACGATGGTTGAAGCTGAACAGTATTGGATTAGTTAAGAGGGCGACTCAACAAGAATTTGTTTACATTGGACTTGAAAACAACCATGTCAGCTGGGAAGAAACCCTGTGGTGTTGTGTTTCACAGACTCTGGTAGTTCTTAGAAAACCTCCAGGTACACAGAGGAAGAAAGGAAAATTATTTACAGTGGTTGTAGCTAGACGAGTTTTTGCTGTGAATGCATAGGGGGAGAAGGAGATTTGAACTCAGTCGTGCACCGACCATGAAAATAGTTATAGAGTAGAGTAAGACTAGCGACGTTAAGTACAAGTATTCCTGACCAAAATGGAAAAAACTAGAAGGAAAACGAAGGGCAATTTCAGAACGTTCAACAGAATGTCAAATGTCAAAAGATATTAGGTTATTAAAAAAAACTAAAGAAATAAAAATATTAGAAATTATTATAAAATACTAAACAACTATAACTATGTACAAAATAACGACGTGGACTGAAGACCTGGGTGTGCCGGGTTCGAATCCAGTTCGTTCCACAGAAACACTTTCATCAAAACCCACACCTGACCTTGTGTCTAACCTCCTGGAGAGGAGGTAAATAAAATAACTATGTACAAAAAATTTTTGTAAAAATTAAGCTTTTAAAAAATTTTATAAATAAAACTTCTTTTTTTTAATAATAAAAATATAAAAACTTAAAAGAATATAATCAAAGACGCCTGTATTTCGTATTTTTTATATATTTTAAAAAGTAGAGGAGGGGGGGACACATTTCTCACATATAGACCTATATTCATCCATTTGATTTAAACTTCAATAAATACTGTTGTGTGACCATTGTATAAGTAAATATTAGTTTTTAAAAAGACACACTTATATGTATTCTGTAATTATGCCAAGCCAAAAATTACTTTTCATATAAACACTAGTAGAATACCCATCCCAAGACGGGCATGAGCAATAAATATAACATTAGTTTTAAATTTGAATGTTTTTCTTTCTTAAGGGTATGGTATGGTTTCGGTGACCCCTCCCCTCCCTAAATGGTATAGCTTAAGAAAATAAAATAATAATATGCCCACATTATATACCCTGTTGCCTAGAATACATATTCCATAATTTATAATGATAAATTCAATAGTTTAGGATTTTATCAAGCGCATACATATTATTGACACTCACGCACGCACTCAGATTCCTTTAGAAATGTATTACTTAATATAACTCAAAATTTGATGTAGAGCAATTCTTTTCTCTATTAAATTTTTTGTATCTAACTTATTTTTTAAAATTTTGAGGACGGGTGCAAGTTTGAGTGGGCGCACTCCCTAAATGGTAGAGTTTACAAAAAGAATAATGTGCTCATGTTACTCACCGAGTTGCCCATGTTCGGATCGAGGGTCGTGTTCCCCCGATTATAAACGTGTTCAGTTGAATCAAACAATGTTGCATGCGAAGACGGAGTAATAATTAATAAACAAAAATGAAGTAGTTCAAATAACGTTTATTGAACGTGTGTGTACGTGGAATGGTGAAGTGTGTGATGTATGCATGTGTGTCGATGGAAAAACAGTTCTTGAAAAAGGTATAAGAGGAAATGAATCCGGCGAGAGGAAAGTCTGTGAAAGCCGTACACAAAGAAAATGAGTTGAGAACTCTTACCGTTGTTTGCCCACGTGTGTTGGTAGTTGTTTTGCTGAGACCAGTTCAAGAGAAAAGCGTGAGACGAAGCGCTAGTGTATTAGCGTCGTTCTGCCGACCAGAGAAGAGTGAAACGGAACGCTAGTGTCAGCATCTGTCTGCCGAGGCAGGTCGGTGAGGAAGAGATGGATTTTCCGTTTGCAACCGTTTTTATAGTCCGAAGGGCAGATAACTCTAGTGTCGCTTTACAGCGCCACCTGTCGGTGATAAAGCACCACCTACCGGCAAACCGGTGTAGTTATGTTTTGAAAGGAGGAGGTAACTGCTACAAGGACTCCCCCCCAGATTGAAAAATATTGAAAATATTATTCAATATGTACAGTTGTAGATGAGAAGCATTCTTTGTGGGTATGTCTGTTTTGCTGTTGAAGATTAGAAAAAAGTAGTGTGCACGCTACTTATTTCTGTTTCTGCATCTGTATTGAATGATTAATCGCAAGTGCGTCTGCGGAATTGAGTGTTTGTAACGCATGTGGATCTGCGTGTTGTTTGGGTCTGCGTCAAGTTTGAGCGCAAGTGAGTTTGCGGTCGAAAAATGTTGAGTGCAAGTGAATTTGCACTTGTTGGTGGCGTTGTTCATGTTGATTAGTCTGCGTGATGCGGAGCTGATGAACGAACGTTGAATTGTCAGTGAATGTTTGGTGCTTGGGTCTGCGCGGTTGTTGATGAGTGAGCACAAGTGAATCTGTGCAGTTGTTGATGAATGAGCACAAGTGAATCTGTGCAGTGTTGATGAGTGAGCACAAGTGAATCTGTGCAGTGTTGATGAATGAGCACAAGTGAGTCTGTGCAGTTGTTGATGAATGAGCACAAGTGAATCTGTGCAGTGTTGATGCGTGAGCACAAGTGAGTCTGTGCAGTGTTGATGAGTGAGCACAAGTGAATCTGTGCAGTGTTGATGAGTGAGCACAAGTGAGTCTGTGCAGTGTTGATGAATGAGCACAAGTGAGTCTGTGTGGTGTTGATGAATGAGCACAAGTGAGTCTGTGCAGGTGTTGATGAATGAGCACAAGTGAGTCTGTGCGGTGTTGATGAATGAGCACAAGTGAGTCTGTGCAGGTGTTGATGTTGTTCGTGTTTAGCATCGTGTGTTGTCTGTTTTGTAGTATTCTTTTCTTTTATATATATATTTCCAACACGTGGGTAGAAGGGAAAAAGAAAAAAAAATGGAGCCGTAATTTGTTTAACACACGGAATGACGTTTTTTGTTTTCGTTTTAGTTTGTTTGAATGTTAGTTTCCACGTAGTGAAAGAATGGCGGCTTCTCTTTCCTTTGTTGTCGAAAAGAAAGGAAAAAAAAAAATTTGTATTTTCTTTTTTTTGTTTGAATTTCCATTTCCACGTTGTTAGGGAAAAAGATGGCAGCTTCCTTTTTTGCTTGTTGTTGAAACAGAAAATAAATTAGTATTTTCTTTTTTTGTTGTTTGAATTTTCATTTCCACGTGATTAGGGAAAAAGATGGCAGCTTCCTTTGTTGCTTGTTGTTGAAACAGAAAATAAATTCGTATTTTCTTTTTTTGTTTGAATTTTCATTTCCACGTGGTAAGAAAAAATGGCGGCATTTCCTTGATTTTTTTTTATCAACACGTGATCGTGAAAAAGATGGCGGCTTTTTTGAATTTTTTTTTATCAACACGTGGTTGTGAAAAAGATGGGCAGCGTGAGCGTTTGGTTTCTTTTGTTTTCTTTTTATTTCCACGTGTTCAAAACAAAGGAAGTGGCGTCTTGTATGGTCCTTTTGTTCGTCGAAAAAGAAAAAAAAAGGATTGGCAAAAGTTTGTCTTTTTCTTTGTATATATTTTTCCGACATGTGGAGAAAGAGAAGAAAAAATGAAATTGTAATTTGTTTTATACTCGGGAAGAGCCGAGAAATGTTTGTCTTTCTTTGTTTGGGTATTTCCGCGTGGCCAGGAAAAATGGAGACGGTGGCTTCTTTTTTTTTGTTTGTTTGTATATTTCTACCACGTGGGTAGAAAAAAAAAGGAAAAAGATGGATGCGTAATTCGTTTCACCACGAAAGAAAAAACGAGAAATGATATATATATATATATATATATATATATATATATATATTTTTTTTTGTTCTAGTACGAAATTAATTACTCCGTCAGATACAACAAAGCTTGCACGTCGGGTCACCAATGTTCAGATCGAGGGTCGTGTTCCCCCGATTATAAACGTGTTCAGTAAATCAAGCGATGTTGCATGCAAAGACAGAGTAATAATTAATAAACAAAAATGAAGTAGTTCAAATAACGTTTATTGAACGTGTGTGTACGTGGAATGGTGAAGTGTGTGATGTATGCATGTGTGTCGATGGAAAAACAGTTCTTGAAAAAGGTATAAGAGGAAATGAATCCGGCGAGAGGAAAGTCTGTGAAAGCCGTACACAAAGAAAATGAGTTGAGAACTCTTACCGTTGTTTGCCCACGTGTGTTGGTAGTTGTTTTGCTGAGACCAGTTCAAGAGAAAAGCGTGAGACGAAGCGCTAGTGTATTAGCGTCGTTCTGCCGACCAGAGAAGAGTGAAACGGAACGCTAGTGTCAGCATCTGTCTGCCGAGGCAGGTCGGTGAGGAAGAGATGGATTTTCCGTTTGCAACCGTTTTTATAGTCCGAAGGGCAGATAACTCTAGTGTCGCTTTACAGCGCCACCTGTCGGTGATAAAGCGCCACCTACCGGCAAACCGGTGTAGTTATGTTTTGAAAGGAGGAGGTAACTGCTACACCCAGAATATATATTCCCAAAATAATTTTTTTTTAAATAAAAAAATAAAGACTTTATATATATGCACCCCCTAAATGTTAACATTTACAAAAAAAATGTGCTCATGTTACTCACCGTATTTTTCAGAATATATATTCCAAAATTCATAATGATCCGTTCATTAGTTTAAGAAATTACCATGTACATAGATATATAGATATATAAATAAATATGCATACCTAACTTTATTGGGAGAAATAGACATTGTTAATATATGGGTCTTTCAAAAATACAAGTTAGAAACGAAGTCCATCTAAAGAAAAGGTTGGAAAGGAACACTTAAACACAAATGCGAAACGTTTGTTCATGGGATCAAAACAATCATTTAATTTATAAACAATCAAAAAGAAAATGTAGCGTTGCGAACAGGAAAAGAGAATGAGAGAGAGAGAGAGAGAGAGAGAGCAAGAAATCAGTTTAATACCGCAGAGAAATTCTTATAGGTGATTGGAAATTGTTACTGTTTGTGTCTCATCGATTTCCACGATTCGCCCCAAATCACCCATCTTCACAAGATTGTCAATCGAATACATTACACAAATGTTGAGAATAAAACTGTACCAATCCACTAAAGTGTGTTAATATGTGAGTCTGGCTGGATGCGTGTACTTGGGCGCTTCTGACGACCACCAATACACTATTTCTATTAGTTGGATTAACTTCAGGGGTATTTTTACCCCACCTAATAGACCGGTATCGTCCGGGTCTTTGGGTCTGGATTTACGCCGGTCTATTGGGGTTTGTCTGGTCCTGTGCAGTTCTAGGAGGTGCACCCTCCCAGGCTTTGCCTCCCCTCTTTGGGGAGGAGTAAGTTTTTGCTTACTGTCTGAGGCGCCCCTACCGTGGAATGCCAGCGGGGCTGCCCAGGCAATTTTTAAATGGTCAGATAGCTCACCTCTCGAGCGCTGGCTTACCTAATCCCACTTTCCCGACCTTGTGTCACATTTTACCTTGTGGGAGGTAGATAAATAACGGATTAACTTAGACGTGCACCTTGAATTAAGGGCAGAATTCATATACTCTTGTTGCTGTTACATTTTGTTCACAACCAGTAATAGTCATCAATGTAACCTTTTCCATTTTGGGCTTAGAATGATGTTGGCCATTCGGCCGACCATAACAAAGGGGCATAATTCTGGCTCTAACACCGGTCGAAATGTGTGACATCACATTTGGCCACCATAACACAGTGCACAACTTCAACATAGCCGTTGTTTTGTTTTTTTCCTAAATAAAAATTTAGTATTATTTTTTTTTTTATTCATACAAACATTTTGTGATGTATATGTAAACTTACCAAAGTTAACCCACCCACTTCAGGAAAAAATTAAGGTAAAATAAGACAGAATGAATAATTCAGATTTTCTGGAAGAAACATCATGTGACCATCACTGATCAAAAGCTCCCAACTTTTTATATTTTATTCCATTCCAAATACACATGAAATAAGCACATATATCAATATACTCTAATGTCTTACACAGTAATTTATGGAACTGAAAATAAGAAAAGAAATTACATTTTGTGCTGGAAAATCTGCTACTGATAGATCTACGCAGTAAACATAAGACTTAAACATACATATATACATACACATGTGAAATAAGCACATATATCAATATACTTTAATGTCTTACACATTAATTTCTGGAACTGAAAATAAGAAAAGAAATTACATTTTGTGCTGGAAAATCTGCTACTGATAGATCTACGCAGTAAACATAAGACTTAAACATACATATATACATACACATGAAATAAGCGCATATATCAATATACTTTAATGTCTTACACATTAATTTCTGGAATTGAAAATAAGAAAAGAAATTACATTTTGTGCTGGAAAATCTGCTACTGATAGATCTACGCAGTAAACATAAAACTTAAACATACATATATACATACACATGCAATAAGCACATACATCAATGTCTTACAGCTTGGAACATATTGCCATGGCATTGCTTCCCTGCATGGTTGTTTTCAATGTCAAAAATAATTGTCGAGCCGTCTTCTGAAATAATAAAATTCTGCCCATCGTTTCCAATCCTCTCATAATATTGCTCATCATCCAACTGACAATCTCATTAACCCTTATCTTCGAGTGGCTTTTAACCTTGGTAAGTAGTGACTCATTAGTATAACAAAGAACATCAATGCACGTACATTGAATGTAAACATGAGTAGAACTCAACACCAAATTAAATGAACAGTTCGATTCAATGATGCAAATATAAGTTAATTCATTATTTGACAAAAGTGTAGTATAGTTAACAGCACAAAAATATACAGAAAATAACTGTTACCAAATGCAATAAAATTTACTTTTCCAACTACCTGCATAGTTTTATTCTTCTGAAAGTGTGTTAAAGTTTTTCTAAATTTCAATATAATATTTCGTCGGATTCTGTCTTTTGGAGAGAGTGTAAAGACTCAACATGGTCGACCCATGCATCTGTTTATAGGTGTTTCATCACTTAAAAAATAGTAAAAAAAAAAATGACCTTCCTTACCACTAACCCTAACCCGACTGGCAACCCCTGGACTTAGGGTTAGTGGTAGAGTAAGTCTTTTTTCTTTAAACTATCTTTTAAGCCTGTAATTAGTGACCGTCTCCAAACAAAATCGACCATCATTTTTATTTACTCGTGTTTGGCTAAGTGAAAGTGACGATAATATTTTCAGAGATAATAAATCACACTTTAAAACTATGCAAGTCGATTAAAAATGACATTTTCTTGCGTTTGATAAAAGTTATTTGTTTTATATTTTGTTTATTTTCGATTTCTCGGCTGTTAACTATGATATATCATTGCCCACTTTTCAACTGGCTTTCTTTTAATTAAATTATTTTTATTTATTTATTTCTGGATGTTTAAAGGACAAATGTTGAGATCGACGGCCTAAACAGTTTCTTTAAAAAATCGAATAAAATTAGTGTATAGGCGATAATATATATATATATATATATATATATATATATATATATATATATATATATATATATATATATGTGTATAATTAACTTGTTACAAATATCCAGGGGGTATAAATCCGAAGGAAGTTGAAACCGGGTTTATGAGAGTGCTCAATGAAAATTCAGAGCAAAATATATTTTTTGTTGGTGATTTTATTATTCCATTAATTGCGACAAAATGAAACAGCATATATTTTGTCGCAATTAATGGAATAATAAAATCACCAACAAAATATATATATATATATATATATATATATATATATATATATATATATATATATATATATATATTTGTTTTTAAAGATTATGACATGAACATTTTGGAGTTAAAATAAATTTATGTAGTAATACGGAAAAAAGACATTTTAACACTGTTTTCGTCTTGAGCGATACAAAAACAAGAAATAAAAAAAGAAGGCTCCATGAGCAATAGAAAAACACTTCCGGTTCCAGTAAGTCTCCATTTTGTAAAAATCTCGATTATTCTAGCATATTTACATATTTCAGACGTGGTTTTCTTCAGATTACATGCGTAATCTAATAATATTTTTTAAAAAACAACTACATAAAAAAATGTTTATCGCCTATATACAATTTTTTATCGCATTCTGTTTAAGCCATCGATCTCAATATTTGTCCAAATTTATAGAAATAAATATAGAAATGCTAAGATCAATTTCTATATTTTATTGATATAGAGAAAAAGGAAAACGTTTTACAAAAGAAAAGCAACACTTTATTTATAACAACAACGAAAGGTTTATTGAAATAGGGAGAAGTAAAAAGTCTGCTGCCGCTTAGTTGATGAATATATCTTCAGTGAAGATAGCATCACGAGATGTCGATGATGAAGGCAGAGAAGAACATGAGACAATCCGTTTTGGTTGGTGTCAAGGAACCGTCTGCCGATCGTCTGCAATTTTTAAAGGTGCTGAAGTAGTCCTTTATGGAACTAATGATATCAATGTTCCCTGCGAGCTGATTGGCCAACAGTTGGCCGAACCACCTCACAGGGACACTGATACGCATTAAGAAGTAAACATCATTTATACTGCTACAAATTTGACAGCGCATTATTTAATAATAAAATTCTTTCATCTGAGCAATTAAAAAACCATACACCTGTGAGAGACTGGATTATGCAATAAAAAGAAACAATTAAAAAAAGTATGCCATAATTTTGGACACCGCAGGCGTATATATATATAAAACACCAATCTTCTAAAAAAAAATGAAATTTAGTTTCAAGTCAACATAATTGTTGTGGTTTTCAAGGCAGGTAACTCATAAATAAGACAGGTATGTTTGTAACTCGGTTACTTCCCTTGCTTCACAATCAATGTTCAAGACAAATACTTAAAAACTAGCTATATCTACCCAGTTTTACCTGGGAGTCCCTATTTACTTACCTCACCACGAAGGGCAGAATTAGACATAAGGTCATGTTTTAATGTGGGGAAAATACAGCTTCCCAAAAAGGGGCATTCTGTATTCGGGCAAAAATTTAAATTGCCCCAGTCTATAACGATTTCTTCTTCACTGACACACAAATAAGTGAATTAGTAACTTAACAGTATGTTTTGTATTAACCTTGGCTATTTTCTTAATTTCTTGAAAATCAATTGTGAGTGTTTGGGTGTGAGTGGGGGCATCTGCTGAAAATCTACATTAAACCATGTTATGAATCAAATAATTACTTTTGGGGTGGTGGTGAAATTGACTTTTAACGGTCCTGTTACACTAATGATGCGCATACCTTTTCTGTTTCTTTAAAATTTATTTTTAGCGTTGCCACCCGGACTTAGGGTTAGTGGTAGTGTTAAGGAAGGGCTTTTGCTTTTTAATGACTTTTAACATTGACATTTTTTATACTAAAGTTTGATCAGGAACATTAATTATTACAATTATGGATTAGCATAGTATTCAGTTTTACCATAATACTGTGGAGTGGGGAGTTGATGTGATTTGCACGTCGAGATGGGAGTTAAGCATTTTGTTGAGTCGGCCGTGTCTGTATTCATCTGACTGTGTCGGCTTGAGATGAAGAAGAAGAAAAGGTCACCAAGTTCCATATAAAAATACCAACATCTTCTTTACAATAAAATCAACTTTATTTAGCGTTTCATTAAAACAGGAACATAAACAAGTAAGGCAAGTTTGTTCGGCAGGCAGGCAGGCATGTATTAGAGTAGAAATGCAATTTAGATCTCGCCTCCTGCCAATTTCTGGCGGGAAATGAGGAAGACAATACAGCATCTTGTCAGATCTGCATCTCGGCTCGAACTGACTATATTTGGCGCCAAACTCTCTGGGCGGAAACGGAAAACTGAGTATGTGCAGAAGTGTTTCAAAACGGCCACGTCGCTAGCAAAGTCTGAGCATAGCAGCACATGCACAAGAGATTACATGTAACATACAACAGAATAGATTTCACTCATGCAACTGCTACAATATCTACTTTTTTAAATGATGAAAAGTAATTATATTTTTATTACATGTTAATTTTTTCTACATAAAAAATGCCCAACACACACACACAACATTTATCTCCCTTTAAAAACAAAAATTTGGTTATATATCCTTAAAAACGCTATTGGTTCCGGAAGTGGGTGATCATTACCGTCCGGTCAGTTGGAAGTGAGTGATCATTTTATGTTAAATTTATATGCAAAACTGATCTTCCACTAAATTCTAAAGTAAATGTTTTTTGTTTTTTTTTTGTTTTTTGTTTCTTTTAATTTTTACAGCCAGCTTTTTCAGACTGTTTACATGTAATCGACTAAAAAATGTAGGAGCTCTCTTTTTGGGTGAATTAGCATAGGGTGTAGGGATACAATTTGATCAAATATTTTTATTTTCCTTAACAGCTGTTGCATGATAGCCCTTTTTCCCATTTTTTTTATCAGATTTATTGTGAAATTTAATCGAATTATTTATCGTTTGGTCATTACATTAATGAGTGCTTATACAGCTGAAAGCACACATGAAAAACGCATTTCCCAAAAAAAACTGTTGTATATACTTACGTATCAGGCAAAAATAATTATCTTCACAAAAAATTAGGAAAAAATATCAAGTAGATTTTAATTACAAGTAAAAATCAGTTTAATCGTATTTTTTGGAATCCATGGGCCCTAGCATACGACCTCTTAGGAGAGTTACCTCCTCTGTTTTACATAAATTTTCCCAAGTGCACTCTGCCCAATGCAAAATATATCTACAAGAATTTTTATTTGGAAATGCGTTTTTATATGTGCTTTCAGCTGTATAAGCACCCATTAATCGAATAATTATTTTTTAATCATAACATTTGTAGCAGTTATACGTTTGACAACTACTTTCTTTTGCACAAGTTTACTCTGCCTTTGCGTGGGAGGCACTTCCGCAGAACTGTTTGTACACTGTTTTCCTGCTTTTCAAACAGTCGGTTATTTTATGTCAAGCTGAAGAGACGTGCAATAGTCCCGCCAATAAATAAAGATGTATCACACGAAACCATTTGAAGATACAGACGTAAAAACAATATGGTTGACCCACTGAGTCACAAGCAGACGAGAAGGACAAATAACTCAATCATACTTATGGTTATCACCCCTGTGCGTTTACTATGTCAATAACGTAATACTGGCGCTTGATGCATGCAAAACAAGTAGATGCAAGAACCAATTCATTCGGCCTGTCGACTCAGCATGTTATGGTATTTCTTATTACATGAACTCGTTCATGGTCATCTGCTGTTTGTTGGAGACAGGATGTATGAATAAAGCTGATTTAAAATGTGGAGGAAGAGTTTGTCTTTATATTATAGCTAACAGTAATCCCTACCAATGGAAATACAATGGTAACCTCTTTTCTTCTTACTAAACAAGGCCTACAAAATGGACATTTTCATACTTCTTCTTACACATATTGATTTTTAAGTTAATTTTAAAAGTTACGTTCGAACGTGAATTATAACAGACAGATGATATCTTGTCTTACAATTTTATTATTGGGTTGACAACTGTGTTTCCGCCACTTTTAAAAAAAAATTAAATCTAAAAGGTTTAATAAAAACATAACTAATTAATTACTAATGTATTCTTCCTTGTTGTTTACAACTTATTCCCAACGTTTGTAACAGTAGTACTACAAAACTTTGGCCTTTTGGCTAAGATCAAAGTGTAGTATCTGTTCCGATGGATACTGCATGCCTGTCCTGTGCAGTTCTAGGAGGTCCACCCTCCCAGGCTTTGCCTCCCCTCTTTGGGGAGGAGTAAGTTTATTGCTTACTGTCTGAGGCGCCCCTACCGGGGAATGCCGACGGGGCTGCCCAGGCAATTTTTAAATGGCCAGAGTGCTCACCTCTCGAGCGCTGGCTTTTCAAACCCCACTTTCTCGACCCGATCTTGGGTCACATCTTACTTGTGGGAGTAAGATAAAACTGGCCTTGTGCCTAACTCCTGGGGAGGAGTAAATAATACAAAAGCCAAGATCAAAGTGTAGTATCTGTTCCGATGGGTACTGCACCCCATAGACCGGTATCGTCTTGGCCTTCGGGTCTTGATTCCGCCGGTCTGTGGGTTTGTCCTGTGCAGTTCTAGGAGGTCCACCCTCCCAGGCTTTGCCTCCCCTCTTTGATGAGGGGTAAGTTTATTGCTTACTGCCTGAGGCGCCCCTACCGGGGAATGCCAACGGGGCTGCCCAGGCATTTTTTGTAGGCCAGAGTGATCACCTTCTCGGGCGCTGGCTTTTCAAATCCCACTTTCCCGACCTTGTGTCACATCTTACCTTGTGGGAGGAAGATAAATAAAACTACAAACAGCAACAACAAGCAGCAGCAGCAACAGCCGCCATTAACGATGTTTGAAAGATCTGCTTGACTTCTAAGTTGGGTGCTGATTGGAGCAAGCATTTAATTTCGATTCTGATTTTCCGAATCAGAAACAATTTCTCATGGGAGCAGAGATAGGTCCCAGAGTTTATAAAAGGGAGTGCTCACCACTATACTCTCTATTCCATTTGAATGATCTGAAAATAAACAGAAATTAAATTAACTTAAATTGACTCAAAAAAATAAAAGAGTACCAAATGATTCTAAAATAGAATTCTTTAAAAAAATAAATTCCAAAATTTGAAAACACACTAGATTCCAAAATTTATTAAAAAAAACGGTGAGAACTTAGTTGACAACCAAACATACAGATTAACTTCTCTACTTGAAAATGGGAGGATGAGTGCTGATCTTTCATGTAAATTTTGTTCCGTAATGTTCATTATTTTGCATTTTCCAATCACATGATTTATGCCTTTTAAACAATTTTCAATGTAGTTCTAAAATGATTACGAGCAAAAACTTTATCAATATTCTGTTTCAAGTGAGTTTCCTATGAGAACGATCATGTTCAATTTTCTGTCTCTCACCCAGCCTTCATTGTTAAAATGAGTACGTTTTTTTTAATAATGGAATGGATAACTCAAAACATATCCATGACAGGACACCGGTCTGTTGCTGTTTATACTTCAGCAATTTATTTATACATTTTGATAGTATTGTAAAATTTGAATATTCGATATTGAACTTTATCATTTAAGCTGATGTGAGACAGGAAGTTGCCAGTCGAGTAAAGATCACACAGGCTACCAGTGATGAACGCCATCTCAGTCATGGACGTGAACAACGACTCAATGACTGAAGTCAAGGAGAAGCTTCTTCAGTCATATCTGTAATAGAAGGGGGGTGTTGGTCCCTTCCTTACATTTATCGCACGAAATGAATTGAACGAACAACAACCGAGTAACAGGCAACAAAAAAGGGTTTATTTAACAGAGGGTTGGAACTGTGTCCCAGTGAAGAAAAGAGGTTGCCGGGTCGTCAGCAAATATATTCCCAGTAGAGATGGCTGCTGCTGGAACGATGCAGGGGAAAGGCAGGAGAGAGATGTTTCTTCGTTGCTGGCCGGATTCTCTCTGCTGAATTCTTCAACTGACCAGGTGGTAGAAAATAGACCATGAGGGGACAGTTGATATCAATACGCCCTGCAAGCCGATTAGTCAGTGTATGACCAATTTGCTCACAGGGGACGAGAAGAAATAGATCCTATTTCAGTCTGCTACATATCCAACCTCTAACAACATCTCAGGAAGAGACCAAACTGCAACTAGACCAGAGGGGTAGAGAATGCCTCTCCCCTTTTACTGACATAGGAATCTCCCCTACTGAAGCATTTCCTCCTGGCTCAGAAGCACTGTGGATCTAGTGGAGAACACTCGACTGCCTGAGATGAGAATGGGACGCTCAAAAGCTGCTATGGCCAGATAGGGTTACAAAACTGACCCAACCATCTGTGAATGTGGAGAGCAGCACTGCCTTTTCTTTCCTCTATTGCCTAACCAGTGCAGCTTGAAAGATTTTGCAGAGTTCAATAGTATTACAAAGGATTGTATAAAGAAGACACATTAGGAAGAGAAGATTTAAGCTCATCATGTGTTTGGAATGTTTAATTCTCTGTACACAGGTGTTATCTATTGTTTGTGTATTATCGTTCATAATACATGCCGCGTTGGAAAGGAAGATAAAAGAGGAAACAGTTTTTTAAAACATACATTTAGTTTATTTACAGGTTGTCCAGGAGAAATATTAAAGGATGGTTAAAACCATAATATATGGAGATACACAAAGAGAATAACGAGTAGAAATGAAATCTAAACAAGAGTATTGAGTCTCATGACAATAAGAAAATCAATGTGTTGTCAGAGTCCAAAATGAAAGTGTGTGTGCATACACAGAATATGTAAATTTACTCAACACTTAGCGAATAATATATGACAACATAGTCTGATTCTTTGACCATAGTCTGAGAGTTAGTTGACTCATCATAAAGATAACCTAAGAAACAAAGTTGTTTATCATTATCATCATCATCATCATGTTCGGTTTAACATCTATTTTACATACTGGCATGTGTTGGAGAGCTTTTAGAAATTAACTTCCGAACTAACCTATCCCTGGCCAGGTCTTTATTTATTTCTCTTTCTCTACAATCCATCCTTATCACTTTTTCCATGTTTTCTTTGGCCTTCCCCTGCCAACTGGTCCTGATGCCATAACTGTTCTACATCTACTAACCAAGAACTGTCATCTATTCTTTCAACGTGACCAAACCAACAAAGTCTATTGTTCTGCACACATGTCCAGATTTAATCTTGCTCTGAGGTCATCAGTCTTTAAGACTCACATTACATATCCGTCTTATCATTCTCATATCATTTCACTCCATGCAACACATATCCTCAACCCTCACTGGTCAGGTTTCACTTCCATACATCATCAAACTGTGCACACATGCTTGATAGACTTCTCTTGATCAACAACACCAGTAATGCTCTGCTGGTTAGTAATGGCAGAAGTTCCCTCAACATACTCCACCCACTCCTAACTCTTACTATCACACAACACTAATGGTATCGCCAAGGTAACAAAAGTTCTGGACTATTTCAATAGCCTTGCCATTCAAATATAGTTTCTCCACATCTGAGTTGTCATCCATCTCCATTGTCTTACACTTCTTGCACACAAACTGGTTATCATCTCTCAACCTATCTGTAATTCAATTGCACTTCTTGCGTACCCAATGCTTACAAGTATCACAAAAAATTGAGTTGCCCCCAACTCCTTTTTCACATATTGAGCAGGGGAACTTTCTTTTTTCTGGGATCTTTCCAAGACTACAACGACTGCTCATCACTTTGGTCTTAGTAACATTCACTCTCAGTCCTTTACTTTTCATAGCATTCCGCCAAGTCTTCAATTTAACAAGTAGACCTTCCATTGTTTCACAGGCAAGCACTAAATCACCAGCATAAAGCATCTCTTCCATACAAAACTTCCTGGATAACACTTTTAAGTAATGTAACATTAAAGCTAAGTGTGCTGTTAATTCTCACACGACTTTAACATAACACCTCACTATGGTTTAAAAAGCATAACTGTACCTCTGATAGGTTCCTGAAGCATCCAATAACCAAATAATACCCATAACATACCTTTGGGCGACCCGTGTCTGTATAACGTGACTCTCAGTCGCAACTACCATTATCGTGAAACAATTAAGGGCAAGTGAAGCGCTCTTTAATCTTGGAAGCCAATCACTTAGAGATGCTGTCTCGATAAAAGCGCTGGTCCCCATCACCCCACTGGGTTGGCGTCAAGAAGGCCATCCGGCCTATAAAAATCTTGCCTCAACTCAGGAAGTGACTTCCAAAGAAAATCTGTCGCATTTCAGGTTATGTAGTTTAAATAATTACCTGACCAGAGATAGGTTAGTTTGGAAGTCAATTTCTAAAGCCCGTCCAACACAGTCAGCATGTAAAACGAATGTTAAACTGATGATGATGATGATGATGATGATGATGATGATGATGATGATGATGATGATGATGAATTCATCTAAAAAATACAAGCTACTGCAAAACTATTTATTTTCCTTTTATTTTTTTTTTTTTTATTCTTCATAGTTAGAAAAGATGCACCTGAGGAAGGTCGGAGGTTACATTGATCGAAATGTTGTGAAACTAACAACCAAATAGTTTGAATAAGCCAAATAATAATAATTATTAATCCTCATCTCACAAAATTCTGAAACGTTGTATTTATTGTCTATATTTTCATATACCCAAACCCCACCCATGCCAGGTGAGGGGCGGTGACTTGTCAGGAGTGACCACTTACCACTGTTACATGGATGACCAATGGTCCGTGGCTATCTCATAGTCTTGTATCTAAGTGAGTCAGTGAGACGTTTTTGTGTAGACATATGGGTCGTAAGATGTTGCTTGTGGTTGTTGTCATCTTCATCCATCCATGCGAGGTCATAAACACGAGGCATCCACATCTCGCAGTCCCAGTATTAAATCAGCACGTCATCTTGAAACAAAAACGCACATGCGTGGACCTGCAACAAAATCTTCTTAGACACAATAAACGCCTTTTTATGGTTCACAGATTTATTGATGTTATATCCCTCTGGCCAGGATCTCATACAACCATACCTGTTAATAAGCCGACATTAAAGGACTCTCAACCTTCTTCCTTACCAAGCTGGCTTTTGCTAGAGAGGGGCAATTGACACCGGGACCCCCAACTTACACGTCTGTCTCAGACACTCGCTGCTGGAAAAAGGGATAACTGTTATCTCTTCAATTCTCGCCATGACGTCACTCATGAGATCTTGTCTCTCCCCCCCCCCCCCTCCAAGTATTATTTACCTCCTCTTCAGGAGGTTAGGCATAAGGCCATTTTTATCTTACTAACACAAGGTAAGATGTGACACAAGGTCGGGTCGGGAAAGTGGGGCTTGAAAAGCCAGCGCCCAGGAAGGTGAGCACTCTGGCCATTAAAAATTGCCTGGGAAGCCCCGTCGGTATTTCCCGGTAGGGGCGCCTCAGGCAGTAAGCAATAAACTTACTCCTCCCCAAAGAGGGGAGGCAAAGCCTGGGAGGGTGGACCTCCTAGAACTGCACAGGACAAACCCACGGACCGGCGGAATCAAGCCCCGAAGGACAAGACGACACCGGTCTATAGGGTGCAGTATCCATCGGAACAGATACTACACTTTCTTCTCTCCAAGTATACAACACCACGTCTTGCTCAATTTAAGTCAAAACTGGAAGAGAGAGGTGAGATTACCTCAATTCTCACATGTGATACGATAGCAACATTTGACCCCATTAATATTCGCATCTTTCACCACCTCAATATATAACATATTCCTAAACGGAATTTTTTACTATTCGCACTGTTGAAGACATTCTGCTATTTACCCTACATTTGCTGAACATTCAGACTGTTGAAGACATTCTGCTATTCACCCTACATTTGCTGAACATTCAGACTGTTGAAGACATTCTGCTATTCACCCTACATTTGCTGAACATTCAGACTGTTGAAGACATTCTGCTATTCACCCTACATTTGCTGAACATTCAAACTGTTGAAGACATTCTGCTATTCACCCTACATTTGCTGAACATTCAAACTGTTGAAGACATTCTGCTATTCACCCTACATTTGCTGAACATTCAGACTGTTGAAGACATTCTGCTATTCACCCTACATTTGCTGAACATTCAGACTGTTGAAGACATTCTGCTATTCACCCTACATTTGCTGAACATTCAGACTGTTGAAGACATTCTGCTATTCACCCTACATTTGCTGAACATTCAAACTGTTGAAGACATTCTGCTATTCACCCTACATTTGCTGAACATTCAGACTGTTGAAGACATTCTGCTATTCACCCTACATTTGCTGAAGATTCAAACTGTTGAAGACATTCTGCTATTCACCCTACATTTGCTGAACATTCAAACTGTTGAAGACATTCTGCTATTCACCCTACATTTGCTGAACATTCAGACTGTTGAAGACATTCTGCTATTCACCCTACATTTGCTAAACATTCAAACTGTCGAAGACATTCTGCTATTCACCCTACATTTGCTGAACATTCAAACTGTTGAAGACATTCTGCTATTCACCCTACATTTGCTGAACATTCAAACTGTTGAAGACATTCTGCTATTCACCCTACATTTGCTGAACATTCAGACTGTTGAAGACATTTTGCTATTCACCCTACATTTGCTGAACATTCAGACTGTTGAAGACATTCTGCTATTCACCCTACATTTGCTAAACATTCAAACTGTCGAAGACATTCTGCTATTCACCCTACATTTGCTGAAGATTCAAACTGTTGAAGACATTCTGCTATTCACCCTACATTTGCTGAACATTCAAACTGTTGAAGACATTCTGCTATTCACCCTACATTTGCTGAACATTCAAACTGTTGAAGACATTCTGCTATTCACCCTACATTTGCTGAAGATTCAAACTGTTGAAGACATTCTGCTATTCACCCTACATTTGCTGAACATTCAAACTGTTGAAGACATTCTGCTATTCACCCTACATTTGCTGAACATTCAGACTGTTGAAGACATTCTGCTATTCACCCTACATTTGCTAAACATTCAAACTGTCGAAGACATTCTGCTATTCACCCTACATTTGCTGAACATTCAGACTGTTGAAGACATTCTGCTATTCACCCTACATTTGCTAAACATTCAAACTGTTGAAGACATTCTGCTATTCACCCTACATTTGCTGAACATTCAAACTGTTGAAGACATTCTGCTATTCACCCTACATTTGCTGAACATTCAAACTGTTGAAGACATTCTGCTATTCACCCTACATTTGCTAAACATTCAAACTGTTGAAGACATTCTGCTATTCACCCTACATTTGCTAAACATTCAAACTGTTGAAGACATTCTGCTATTCACCCTACATTTGCTGAACATTCAAACTGTTGAAGACATTCTGCTATTCACCCTACATTTGCTGAACATTCAGACTGTTGAAGACATTCTGCTATTCACCCTACATTTGCTGAAGATTCAAACTGTTGAAGACATTCTGCTATTCACCCTACATTTGCTGAACATTCAAACTGTTGAAGACATTCTGCTATTCACCCTACATTTGCTGAACATTCAGACTGTTGAAGACATTCTGCTATTCACCCTACATTTGCTAAACATTCAAACTGTCGAAGACATTCTGCTATTCACCCTACATTTGCTGAAGATTCAAACTGTTGAAGACATTCTGCTATTCACCCTACATTTGCTGAACATTCAAACTGTTGAAGACATTCTGCTATTCACCCTACATTTGCTGAACATTCAGACTGTTGAAGACATTTTGCTATTCACCCTACATTTGCTGAACATTCAGACTGTTGAAGACATTCTGCTATTCACCCTACATTTGCTAAACATTCAAACTGTCGAAGACATTCTGCTATTCACCCTACATTTGCTGAAGATTCAAACTGTTGAAGACATTCTGCTATTCACCCTACATTTGCTGAACATTCAAACTGTTGAAGACATTCTGCTATTCACCCTACATTTGCTGAACATTCATGATTTCCTGGATTTGTTCTTTTGGAACATGTTTACATTTTTTCATCGAAGATGATTCTCTTTGCTCAAAAAAACTCTGTAGATTTTTATATTTTTTTATATTTTTATATTTTTTAATATTTTTATATTTTCAAATCTGTGCTGAACATTTATATAATTTTACTGTTTGATCCCTATATTCTCCTCTGATGATACAAGCATACATTTTTGAAAATCCATCGATTAAGGAAAGAAAAAAGTTTATTTATATATTCCTTGTTTAAACTATTTGATGATTTAATAAATATTGTACTTTTTCCTCTTTTTATTCTCATCATTCATTTCCTTATATTACTGCTCTATCTTGTATATTGAGTTTTTGTAAGATGGGATATAATTTATAGATAAAATTTTATTTTTATCTTTATTATCTCTCCATTTTATGTGTGTATATATATATATATATATATATATATATATATAAGATAGGATATATTTTAAAGATAAAATTCCATTTTTATCTTTATTATATCTCCATTCATATAATATATATATATATATATATATATATATATATATATATATATATATATATTATTATTATTATTATTATTATTATTATTATTATTATTATTATCATCATTTCCATTTTTTATCATATATATATATATATATATATATGATAAAAAATGGAAATAATATATCTATCTATATATATATATATATATATATATATATATATATATATATATATATATATATATATATAGTTTTCAGGTTCGATTATTTTCGATAGGAATTCGATTTGCCTTCGAATCCGCTTCATAGAAAACAGGAAGAATAGCGTTTTCTTAACATGGCCAATTTTATCTGATCCTCTTCCCATAGACTACTGACATTATCGCTGGATCTTTACACGGATTTCTTTGGATTTACCAATACATTTGAACCCCATACTACTTCGATTTCCGTTTTGGTGACATTCCTATACATTGGAAAATACCCGTTTGAATTTTAAAACTTTTTTTCAAATTTTGAATATTGACTATCTTCATCTGTCAACTTAGCCATCATAAGCTTCCTCTGATGATAAGATTTTAATCTTTGAAAAGCTTGGCTTAAGGAATGAAAGAGAGGAAAAATAAATATTATCTACTAAACGTCCTTGTTTTGAACAACCGATGATTAAGATTTGCTTCCCTTTGCAGGTCTAATTATTTTCATTAACTCATCATATTTTTGCTCTATCCAGTACATTGAGCTTTCCTTACCTCACAATAGGTTCAACTCCCTAAAAGTTTACCTTTTAGTTATAAATTTTCATATATATATATATATATATATATATATATATATACATAAAGTTAAGTATGTTTATATGTTCATATATTTGTATGTACAGGATTCACTCCTAAACTAATTAACCAATAATTATGAATTTTAGAAAATACCTGTAATGTGGGCTGTATTAAGTTTAATTTATTTTCATGCAAAGGGGGCTAAAAAGGGTGCGGAAGTGTAGAAGTCATAAATAATTACTTATTTTCTCTCTCGGAGAACTGCCCATGTTGGGCGATTTGGTCACGCACTGATCAATCAGCTTGCAGGGTGCATTTATTTCATCTTTTCACTTGAAGGACTACTTCAGCCCCTTTGGGAATCGCAGATGACGATAAGAGAGTTTCCTGGAAGCAACCAGAAAAGACGCACCCTTTATCTCTCCTGTCTTTTATCCACTGGATTCCCAAGCACCAGCCATTCTCAACTGGAAGAATTACTGCTTGGAGAAAAGCGACAACTGAACTTTCTAACTCTTCATTTCTTCACTTGGACACTGTCCTAATTTTCTTCAACCTATACCAAACGGTGTAGGTAACTTGAATAAACCCTTTCGTTGTTGTTATAAAAAAAAGATTTGTTTTTTCCTTTCGTGTGACGTTTTCGTTACGTACAAATAATATTATAGGAGTTGGTCTTAACACTCTTTGCTAAGATTAGCACCCATAGAAGGCCTTCATGAAAATTCAGATACTTCTGATTTTTGTGAAATTTTAACAAATACCAACAGGACCCTGTGGAAATTCCACGGTGTTTTCTACATCAATCTGTATAATTTACTGTTGATAATAATATTCCTTTTGAAATAATGAATGTCTGTCATGGATCAATACTATTAAAAAAATGACTCTTTCTTCTACCGTAAAAATAATTATTGTTAGCTAAATATTCTTTAAATAAATATAACAAACGTGTTTCTAATTTATTTAACATTGTAGCAGTTTAATTTTTTTTTTAAACAATAAATATTCTCTAAAATTGTACTGTTTTAGTCAACAGAACGACATAATTTGATTTGGGAATAATTTATTTTAAAATCTGTGAAGTTTTTTTAGGTTTTTTTTTACCTAAGCAACATCAGATTAATCACCAATCACCATATTTGCCAATTGGCCAATCTCATTATTTTAATGTGTATGAAAGGTGATAACGTACGTACGAAAATGAAGTAATTTAGCATACATTTATATAGATTCCCCAAATTTAAGTTTCTTTGGAGTATTTAAAAGAGGTTTTAGAAGGCATAATATTGGCACAACCTCTCATTTGAAAATTCAAATATTTCAGATTTGCATTAAATTTGATCCATATTCATGAACACCAGTTAAGCAAGATTTCCTGAATTTCAATTTCTTCTTAAGATCCTTTAAGTTTAAGCCTTAAATTTTAGACATTTTCTAGAATCATAATCATGTAATGGATTTTGATCAAAATTAGAATAAGGATTCTAGACATAAGGTTTAATAGCATTATATCTTGATTTTAATCTTCCTAAGGAGACCTAAAATGGTGCAAAACTGTTCTCTTTGGGGAATTAATTTTACCTGTTCTGGGGCGGGTATTCTTCTAGTATATATATAAAACAAAGGTGTGTTTGTCCATCTGTCCACATGTCACTTGTCAACGGTTGATCTCTGAGCAAAACCTATGCCATATTTAGAATTAGCAGATTCTTTTGGGTGTTTTAACTTCGTTTTTAATGATTAAAAGCTTTTTTATGTACAACAAGAGCTTTTTTTATGTACAATAAAAGGTTGAGTCATTTTGTTTAACAGCATATGAAACATTTTCTTATGTGGTTGTCAGCGTATAGCAGGAAGTCTTCGATGAAGGCAGACAGTTTTGGGAACAAATTTTCTGGACAACGCTTTCAGAACATTCCATTCTTATAGAGTGTGAAGTCCAGGAAATGTGACCAGCTAGCCTAAAAGCCATAATGTTGCCTTTTAATCTTTGTAAGGGGGCCTGAACGTGGTGCAAAACCTTTTTTGGGGAGGAATTAACTTTACCCTTCCTGACAGACGCTTGCTAAGGACATGCAAGCCTTGACAATGACACTTCGTAACATACCAGAGCAGTAAATTACCACCTTTTTCAACATCATCTCGACGATATTATTTTTCTTGATGGAGGTACTACAATTTAATTTCAGGTATTTATGTACTATTATTTGTGAAGCCACAGTGTTGCTTGGCTGGTGATTTTTTTCTCCTAATTACCTTTGAAGAATCGTGCATAGTTGTGGTCTAAAGACAAACAGAGCGTATTTTATTTACTATTAAGTCACTATTTATCAAGGCCAAGAGCAACTCGAGGATAAGGATTGCTTAGATGGAATGATTGTCAGTCGAAAGATGAGGAACAATCAATGGAATAAACTAAGTTTGATTACTTATGGGACGATTTATGGCAAATATTTGTTGATATCAAATTTGATGTAATTGGCAGGGAAGCAATCCCATGGTAACGTGTTCCACAGACTTTTTGTAAAGAAGCTTTGTCCGTGGAAATTCTGTCTGACGGTAGGCACATAGAGAAAGAAAGGGAAGTCGTTTTCCATTGTGTTAGCTAGACGCGTTCTTGCTGTAAATGCCTTACACATAGGAACTAAAGATTGGAGCTCAGTCAAGCACGTTCCATGGAAATAACGATAGAGTAGAGAGAGGCTAGCAAACGTCCCTTGAGAAAGAGAAAAGATCATCACCCACCACTAGATTTCAAGTCGATTTTGTACTCTGTCAAGGCAGGAAAGAGTGCTCTGGGCGGTACCTCCCCAGATGTGGCAGGAGTACTCCATTTTAGGACATATTTGTCTCTTATATAGGTAGAGGGTTGTATCTGGAGGCAGGTATTTTTGGGAGTGGTAGAATGACTCAAAGGAAGATATGGTCTCGTTCTTTCCTAGGCTTGCACAAACATACTGAGAGATAACTAAGCAAATAACTATGTGTCCAGAAGGTAGTTAATTTAATGACGACATTACAAATTAGTAAAAGCTGATCCAGTATTCACCAGTTTGTCTGAGTGTAAAGTTTCATGACAAGTAAATAATACCTTGAGGTAATTGTCCGACTGGTTGGTGGGTAATTTCTTTTTTTTTTATTACTAATACGTCACCACTTATCAAGGCTAAAAGCAACTTGAGTACTATAACAGCTGGTCTTATCAGTTGATGTTAACACCAACTCCTATATATTATTTGTAAGTAACAAAAACCGTCACACGAAAGGAAAAACTAAACCTTTTTTTATAACAACAACGTAAATGTTTATTCAATTACCTATACCGTTTGGTATAAATGGAAGAAAATTGGACAGTGTCTAAGTGAGGAAAGAAATAGTAGAAAGTTCTTTCGGCTGCCGAAAGTCTGTCAGCAGTTATCTTCAGGCGAAGATAGTCGATGCTTGAGCGTCCAGTGAACAGGGGCAGGAGAGAGAAAGGAGACGTCTGTCCTCGTTGCTTTCAGGAATCTCTCTGCTGACCGACCATAATTCTTAAAGGGGCTGAAGTAGTTATCAGGGGACAGATGAAATCAATGCGTCCTGCAAGCTGATTGGTCAGTGTGTGACCAAGCTGCATGACAGGGACATTTCTCCGAGAGAGAAAATAAGTCTTTATTTATGACTGCTACAGGACAAGGGTTAATAAGATGGATAGATTTACAGTTTCTAATGAACGTGATGGTGAATGGCCTCCTAAAAGAACCCGGAGAAAACGAGATGATTCAAACACTGCCCTTTGATATTCTAGGCCCAACACTATTTCTTCTCTATATAAATGATCTTCCAGGGAATATTGTTCAGAAAATTAACATCTATGCTGATGATACCACTCTCTATTCTGGTGTTGCTTCTCGCCCATTTCCCTCAGATCAGTTGACCTGGGTTCAGTTGTGGATTGGGGTATGGAATGGCTTGTTTCGTTTAATCCTGTTAAGACTCAGCTCATGTCTTTCAATCGTAGGCGTGTTCCTTTTCTTCCTGAGATTCTCATGGACGGCTCTGCTCTTGAGGAGAAATCGATTCTGAAATCTTGGTCTTTCTGTCTCATCAAATCTTTCTTGGAGTTCATACATTAGATCCATTGATCTTTCTGCTTCTCATGAAGTCGGTTCTCTTTATCGCTCCAAACACTTTCTCACACCTGAGGCTATTCTCTATCTCTACAAATCTACTATCAGACCATCTATAAAGTACTGTCGTTCTATTTGGGCTGCTGAATCTCTTTTCCATTTGAGGGTTCTTGATAAGGTGCAAAAACGTATCTGTAATTTGATTGGCCATACCCTTTTTTCTTCTCTGCCCCCCCCCTCTCTCACAGACGTGATGTTGCTAGTCTCAATCTTTTCTATAAATACTATCATGGCATGTGTTCTCTAGAATTATGTGATCTATTCCCTGCTTCTTTTGTTCCAGCTCGTTTGACTAGTTGGTCTAGTGGTCTCCATCAATTCACTGTTTTGATACCTCATTGTAATACAGCTTCCTATTCCAGTAGCTTATTTCCAAGACCTGCAAGCTTGTGGAACTCTCTTCCTGCTGACTGTTTTCTTCTTGATCGTTTCAAAACTAAGGCCAATAAGCGTCTCCTGTCTTTGCGATAATCATCTTTCGTTCTTGTTAGCTCCTTACATCAAGTAGCTTCATGCCTTGTCTGGAGCGGTTTCCATAAAAAAAAGAAAAAAATGTGTAACAGACAATGAAAATGCTATTTAAAATTTAAACCTGACTGACCAATTAAAAAATGCTATTTTAAACTTAAACGTGACAGACAAACAAAGATGCTGTTTCAAACTTAAGTGTGACAGACTAAACGAAAACTATTACTCCTAATAAATTCACGCACACACACTCACACAGATCTCTCTATCCAACACACTTTTCACTTGTATAAAAGAAGCACAAGAGACACTGCCACACATAGACACCCTCATACTTATGCAACTTACACACACAAACATAAAAACATCCTCAAACATCTTTCTCTCAATAAATATACTGCAACTGACAATCTATCTATACCTTTAACCCTTATCTTCGAGTGGCTTTTGACATTGGTAAGTTGCTGACTCATTAGTAAAAAAAAAAAACCCAAAACAGTAAAGCAGAACTCTAGAAGAGCATAGCAACGATTTCACCTGAAGAAATTGCAAAATTAATAAAGTCAATCTATGACAGGTTAATGTCTTTTATTGAAATGAAAGGTCTTTACATCAATATCTAAATTGGAAATATTAGGCATTATAATCATTGTTCTTCCTGTTATTAAAGTGTTCTGTAATAGTGCAGAATAGTTAACAGTCCAGAAATCGTAAACAAAAACAATACAATAAATGATTTATACCAAACGCAGTAGAATTTAATTATCTACCGACTTGTATACTTTTAACATGCTGAAAGTGTTTGTAAGATTTTTTTATTTCAGAATTTTATTTGTACGAAAACCAAAATGGCCACCGAGGTATCGCTTAAATATTGATAGTGGTCATGCCTGAAAAGATATTGAAAAAAAAAAGACTTATCCCATAATTAATCCTAAGTCCGAGTGGCAAGCCTTCCACCCACCCAGACCTAGGGTTTGTAGTAGGGTAAGTCATTTTTTAAAACTATTTTTTCTAGCATGAAGTTAACCAAAGTTAAGCGACGGGTGGCCATTTTATTTTTTTGAACGAAATAAAATTTTGAAATAAAAAACTTAAAACTTTCAGCACATTAAAAGTATACAGGTTGGTAGATAATTAAACTCTACTGTGTTAGGTATAAGTTATTTGTTGTTTTTTTTGTTTACAATTGCTCGACTGTTAACTATTCTGCACTTTTACCAAGTGTTCAGTCAGCTTTAACAGTATTTTATTGAACTAAATTTAAAAAAATAAGCTTCATAAGTAAATTAGAATAATAACCTCAGACACATAAATTTAATAAATTCTAGATCACTCAGATAAAAGCAATTTATATCAACAACTCAAAATGCAATCTTGGATGACATACTAAAATTTCAATTTTCATACTTGAAATTTTTGACCTTAAAGGTTTGATAATAAAAAAAGACAACACGTTAGTATATTTACAAGAGTGTGTATTCACAGAAGTGCAGAATAGTATGTTACAAAAAGACTACTCGTTCTTCGTCATATGCTCTTCTATACGTAATGTCTAGAAGAGTCTATATAGTCACAAAATAGGGTAGTTCACCATCACACCATAACACTCCTCTTTTTAGCCTTGCTCCATATGGAGTCAATACTTGTTCCTTTTAGGGTTTATTACAATCAAGTCCGTAATCTTACATTTTCGTTTTGATCTTCGCTGTTCAAAACCTGTTTGCAGTATTAGTATCTCAAATGTATCGAACGCGACATATGATTCTCGACAGCATCTGAATATTGTTTTCTCATTTGGTTCATGTGTCTTTTGTGGATAAACTTGGATAGCTGTATGATAGTAAATCATATTCCCAATCCGTTTATCCACTATCCATGTTTCCCAGTAAAATTTATTGTTTTTGAACATCCGAAAGAAAACTTTTTCTCCAACTTTGAAGCGTCTTTTCATGACATTTTTTTCACATCCTGGTTTCGTATGGGTTGACAATAATCTATCAAACACTGTTTTAATCTTCCTTGCAAACATTGCTTCTGCTGGTGTCATGAAAGATGGAACATTGTTATTTGTGGTCATCCTATATACCTGCAAAAATTCTTGAATGGTCTATTCGATAGATATACCCCTCACTTTCTTAAGCACTCTTTTGAACGTATCCACGAATCGTTCTGCCTGACCGTTGCTTCTCGCATGGATATGCTCCACTTCAATTATTTGACAGAATAGTTTAAATTCACTAGACATAAATTGCGTTCTGTTGTCTGATACAATACATTCAATGACCCTGAACTTGGCGACAATTCATGTAAAAACTAATAGTTACTTCTGTGGTTGTTTTTTCACATGTTAATATTTCCGGCCATTTTGTCCACCAGTATTAAGTAATAGAAACATTCCAGTGGGCCAGCAAAATCTATGTGGATCCTAGACCACAGCTGGTCAGTTTTCGGCTGAGGTTTGAACTTTATAGGAAGTGTCTTCGTTGCCAAAGCACAACCATTGCATAGTTTCACTGCATTTTCAACGTCTTTGTCTATACTTGTCCAATACACATAACTTCTCATGAGACTTTTCATCCTCGAAATTCCCGGGTGACCGACATGAAATTCTCTTAGTATTTGTTTCTGTAATGCTGCAGTAATAACCATTTTTATTTCTTCAAGTGTTATGGGAAGCTCCCTAATGACGTTACACAATGTATTTTCTATTTCTACCTCCGTTTGTAGGGAGACAATCACTGTGTCTTCAAATGGTTCAGCATATTTTGGGATAAGTCTAGATCAGGGGCGGGCAACCTTTTCAGAGTGAGGGCCAGATGAGACTTTTGGAAGGAGATCGCAGGCCGGAGTGAAAAACGAAATCTCAGAATTACTATATTTTGTTTAGATGTACAAAAATTGCATTGAACACTCTACAAATCAATGAGACTGCTGGTGCTGTTTGCCATGAAAAAGTATTTCCATGTCTGGCTTGATGGTTGAGATAGACAACAGAAGAATGTCATTGAGACGGCGGTCCGAGAGTTGGGAGCGAAGGTGAGACTTTGTGTACTTCATTTTCGAAATGATATGAGTTTTACTGGGAGGTCCGCGGGCCGGATTGCAATAATAAAGCCTAGTAGAGTGGCGGGCCGGACGCTAAGCCTTCGCGGGCCGGATGTGGCCCACGGGCCGGATGTGGCCCACGGGCTGGATGTGGCCCACGGGCCGGAGGTTGCCCGCCCCTGGTCTAGATCATCCGTCAGCATGACTAATTTTTGACGATAGTAGATACGCCATTGAATAATTGTAATTGAGAAGAATTGTTTCCCATCTTTGCAGTCTGTTTGCAGTATGTGTTAGTAATCCCTTTTTTTGACCCATAAATCTTTAGCAGTGGCTTATGGTCGGTTTGCAACACAAAATATCTTCCATGAACAAATCGATGGAATTTAGTGACTTCTAAAAATTGTTATGGTGCAAGCTGATCTACCTATTTCATGAATAAATGGACTTACCCAGACACAATAAATACAATTATGTCGTGGAAGCTATTGGTGAAAGTTATGGCTCCACAATCATGATGCATACTTCGGTAACATACTTTTGTTAATTATACCACCGTGTTTATCTTGATTATTATTACCGGCCTGCAAGGCCACAACAAAAATAATAACCAATGCTTCCTTCTCAATTTATGAGTAACTTTTTTCTGCAGGTAGTAACGTACAAGATGCGTGCGCGATAGGTTTTAGCAATCTGTCTTCTATTTTGTGTAATATGCAGTAGCTACAATGAT
Organism: Sepiola atlantica; assembly: GCA_963556195.1. Taxonomy (NCBI): domain Eukaryota; kingdom Metazoa; phylum Mollusca; class Cephalopoda; order Sepiida; family Sepiolidae; genus Sepiola; species Sepiola atlantica. The sequence continues at coordinate 44,105,629 of OY744534.1, forward strand.
TTAGAGATCTGGATTGTAGTGCATCAAAAATAATTCTGATGTGAGGATATTTTTTATTTTTTCAAATGCCTCCTGTCATTCTGTCGTCCAGACCAAATATTTTTCTCATTTACAGGAGCTGGCAAACTGTGCATATTTGGAATAAACATATTATAATAATTGCTAAACCAAGAAAACTTTGTAGTGATGATACATTTTTCCAGAGCCAGCATAATTTTTATCGCACTAGCTCGCTTGAGGTATGGTTTTATACAATCTTTGTCTATAATTTGACCAAGATATTTTATTTTTACCATGAAAAAATCGCATTTTTCTCCTTCAATTTTCAATAGTCCTGGAATCTCATGTACATATGATTTATGTTGCTCAGTGCTTCTACTGATTACTAGAATGTCATCTAGGTAGGCTGTCGCAAATTCCAGCCCACTAAGCAATGTGTCCATTACTTGTTGAAAAATGTCTGGTGCAACCGTAACCTCAAATGGTAATCGATCGAATTTGTACAAAAATCTATAGGTATTTATACAAAGTAGTTTTGAGCACTCCTCGTCTACTGGTATTTGTAGGTAAACATCACTTAAATCAACCGTTTTTTCCTCTGTTGAGTTTAGCCAAAATCTCTTCTGGACTAGGCAGAAGGTAGTGGTAATCCTTTAGTGCCTAGTTCAATCCTGTGGAAAAGTCTGCACAAACACGAATCTCTTTGTTATGTAGACTGTAAGCGATGCCTACTCACTGTACTTTACTTTTGATAATACTCCCATTTTTTCGAGTCTATTTCATTCCTTGTCAATCTGATTTAATGATGTAAATAGAATATTTCTTTTCTTTTTAAAAACTGGTTGAATATTGGATTTTAATTCAAACTTACATCTTCCCAGTTCGCCAGAAAAAAAAACTTCCAAAAAGGTTTCTTTTAATTCTTTCTTTAGCCTCTTTGCTTCGGCATTTAAATTTTCAATATTTTGACAGAAAGAGTTTATGGGCATATTCCATAATTGATTTTTTTCGATCCAGTCCGTGCCTAAGAGGTTGTTTATTGTTCATTACGAACATTCTTAATTTCAAAGTCTTTTCTTTTTAATGTAACGTTAGAGATTAGCTCGCCTTCAAATTTTATTTGTTCACCAGTGACGCCTTTAGCTATTTTGCTCGTTCTCATCAAAGTTGCTTTTCCAATTTTTTCCATGTTTGAAGATTTATTATTGATATATCTGAGCCGGAATTAAGTTGTCTTTATATTTTTATTTAATACTTTTACCTGCACAAATTTCCTGATATTTTCAGCTTCGTCACTTTTAGCAATTTTAATAACGTTTTTAAAATTTTTATTTTGAACTAAGTGCATATTTTTTTTTGTGCACCATGCAACCGCAATTTAAACACTTTTTCATTTTATATGAACAATCTCTGTACCAATGCAAATGCCCGCAACCCAAACATGGTTTAAGAGGCAAATCATTTTTCTTTAGAGAAACTTTTTCCAGTAAAAAAACTTCTTCCTCTTCTATTCATTTAACGTTACTTTTCCTTTGTTCAGAGATTCAAACGTTTTCTGATATTACGCAAGCTCACTCTACAGTTCTCCCAGTTCAGCTGGTCAACTGTCACCAAATTTCACTCTGTGCAGTTTTGTCCAATCACTTGCTTCCAAGTTTTCCTTGGCCGGCCAACCTTCTTGCAATTTATGACATCCATGCTTCTTAAATACTCGATAGTAAGAAAACAGCAAGAAATAAAAAGAAAATTATTACAGATTGTCTTTTTATGTCTTTTTATCATCTTCTTTCTCACCCAATTTCTTCATTTCACACGATGCTCATACTTTTGCATTGTTACAGCATTCTAAAACCTAATTATTATAATCATTCTTCCTTCTGTTATTAAAGAGTTAATTCGGTTTTGGGGTATATTTTATTTACTGAAGTCGAAAGTTTAAGTGCAAAAGTAAATTTGTATAAAAGCTTCAGAGAGATAATCTCAGTAAACCTTAAATAATCCAGGAAAACAACACAGAGATGCTTGACATTTATACCAGCAACTCAAAATGCAATCCTGAATGCCATATTAACATTTTCAAAGTTTCCTAGGTGCATGCAAATTATAGTTATTTAGAGCAAAAAACGCTTCAGACACAATGTAAAACGATTTGAAATGAGGACAGTTGCTGTTTAGAACTTAAACAAAAAGGATCGTCATTTAAAGTCCAGATAGATAGAGGCATTTAGGCAGAAAGCAATTGATAGTTAAAGAAAATGGATCCCTCTGGGTGAGATATCACTGATGCTATATTTATCCTAAGACAAAAAAAAGTACTGAGTTTGTTGCTTTTCATTTGTGTCTTAGAAGCAATGTACAGAGAGTTTCGTATGAGTCATCCAGAAGTTTTATGCTGATGATTTAATGCGTGCCTGTGAAACAATGACAAGTTAAAGCCTGAGAGCAAAGCGATGGAAAGTAAAGGTCTGAGAGTGAATGTTATCAAGACCAAAGTAATGATCAGTATTTGTAGTGTTGGAAAGGCCCCAAAAAGAGAAAAGTTCCCCTGCTTAGTTTATGGAAAAGGAGTTGAGTACAACTCAATTTTTTTTGTAAACATCAGATACACACAAATAGTGCAGTGGAATTACTGTTTGATGGAGTATGTTCAGGAAACTTCTGCCATTACTAACCAGCAGAGCGTTACCGCTGTTGGCCAAGGAAAAAGTCTATCAAGCATGTGTGCACCATGTGATATATGTAAGTGAGAGTTGAGTGTTGCATGAAGAGAAATGATATAAGAATGGTATGATGGGTGTGTAATGTTAGTCTTAAAGACATGCTTAGATCTGATGACCTTAGAAGGAGACTAAATCTGGGCAGTATAGGAAGATGTGTACAGAACAGGAGACTTTGTTGGTTTGGTCACATCGAAAGAATGGATGAGAGTTCTGGGTTGTTAGATGTAGAACAGTTGAAGTAGCAGGGTCAATTGACAAAGAAAAGCCAAGTAAAACATGGGAGAAAGTGATAAGGATGGATTTGAGATAAAGAGGGATAAATAAAGACATGGCCAGAAATAAGTTGATTTGGAATACTGTCTAACACATTTCAACATGTAAAACAGACATTAAACTCATGATGATGATGATGATTATGATGATAATGATGGGTTTAAGCTTTTGTGATACTATGGACTTCCCCACCCACCCAGAGCCAAGACCTCAGACAATGGGATGGAAATAATTTATTAGAAGAGCAAATCTATCAGAAGTGAAATGAGTAAAAAGCTGAGGAGGGGAGCGCCAAAATGTTTTTAACTCTTGAGACAAGAGGACGCCTCACAGTTGGTGGTCAATTTCCGAGTAGTCATCTGGAAGTGGCTAAGAGACCAGACTTAGGATTTCCGGTCAAAACTAAATATATTTAGGAGTCAGAGTTTGGCTGAAGGCAGATGGGATTAGATCGGACAGATTGGAGTCAAAGTTGGGTGAGAACAGATCTGGCCGAGCAGATGATGAGATGAGCTGACGAAAATGATGGCCTTGGCAGACAAATTATATCAGTTGGGTCTTAGCCGATATACTGGAACTTAACTAAGATGTGGATGTTAGTGTTTGAGGAGTCTTTTTTACGCGGTGGTATCACACATACTCAGAGTACAACTGATTTATACACACTGTATCAGAGTTTGTGTCCTCTCTTGTGAGTTTGCATTGTTTTGTTTGTTGTATACTTGTAAATCAGAACTTGTGCTCTCGGCGATCGTCAGTGGGAAACGATGACACGGCCAGAGTGAGATCAAGAAGAAGATGAAGAAAGAAGAAAGCCACAGCACACAAGTGTTGGGGTTGGTGATTGTCGAAGGGACCGGTATGGTTCTGCACCTACATTAGATAGGGGAAAACGTTGTTGGGTCTGCTTTTTCCTATATGTGGAATTATAGATCACGTAATGATGGGGCAGTATCCCAATGGTTGATCTAGCCATATGGTTATCAAATATAAAAGGCGTAAGACGGAAGCCCACTTTCTCTTTCACCCTTTGCGCTTGATTGCTAACATGACAACATCGTGGTCAATTGTTCCTCCATCCACACCGTTTCTGTTGACATGTCTTTGAGACACGATCTCTGGAGCATACTTCCTTACCAGTCTGCCAGTATGGGTAAGCCTGCTTTTCATTATATCTACGTATAGGAAGTTTTTGTGTATTATCGTTTAATGTTAATAAATACTGTTATATTTTATAAGTAAAGTTTTTAGTTCTCTTTTTGTTTATCATCATGAGTTAGAACGAATAGAAACCGATAACTCTTATAGCATAAAAAGGGAACAGATAGGCAATTTTTGTCTTATATATGCCTACCTATTTGGCATAATGGTTAGTGTGTTCGATAATGAGCTGGGAGACCAGCATTCAATTCTCAGTCGAGTCATACCAACAACTAAAAAAAATGATACTTGATGCCTCCTTGTTTAACATGCAGCATCAAAAAGTGAAAATCAAGGATAAGTGGAGTTATCCAGGGAAAAGAGTAGTGGCGCCCCCCCCCCCCTACATCTCAGTGTAGTAGCCAATGAAAAGAAATCCTTTAGGTCATCTTCAACTACGATCAATCCATTTATTTATTTATTATCTCTATATGCATAAAGTTGAGATGTGTATATATTGTTGGATAATGACCCTATGGGAATGGACGTATCTGTTGGAAATCGTTGATTTGACTTGCGTGAATTAGCGCGGGTGGACCTGTGCAGTCAAGTGCAGAATAGGGCCTGTTCTCACAGTCAGAGCTCACTGACGTGACAGGGTCACCACCTGACGAGACCTCGGATCAGGGGTCAATGTGCACCTGCGAGAGGTTCTGTGACGTCACGGGCCTTTGCGTGGGAAGCAGAGGGATCCGTGACGTCACTCGTTCTTCTAAAGTGAGTTTTAGCAGTCTGGGTTTTGGAGGCAAACCTATCAGACGTGATTTTTACCATGTAGTCCGCAATTTGATTAAGGGAATGAATTCCCAAAGAAAATACAGGCGGAAGATCTCTTTCCCCCCTCCACGAATGATTAAGGAAATAATTGATAAGTAATTACGAAAGCAGTAATTTGCTCTCTCTCTCTCGACGTTAGTGAATATCTCCAAGCTGATAGATAACTAACGCCTGTAATAAAAAGAATTGAAAGTTAAAAGGATGTTTGTCTTCGGAGTCGGTCATGAAGTTTTGTTGTAGCGCCGATGTTCACGGCAGTACAGAAGAGAAGAAAGAAGACAACCACTAGCCGACACGCCCCTTCACGCGGCGAGGAAAGAAGAGAGGGTACGAGAAATTTAAAGGTATGCAAACTATATGATTTTTGATGTTAAAAAAATGACGAGTGTTTAAACGAGAACTGCCTCGGCCCGTTCTGGGATGAGTATACAAAACGAGTACCGCCGTGGACCAAGAGAGGGGCTATGCAACAGTATATTTATATATTTATATGTACAGTATAATCTCCTAAACTAATGAACGGATCATTATGAATTTTGGGATATATATTCTAGGCAACACAGTGCAGTGAGTAACATGGGCACATTATGTTTTTTGTAAATTTTAACATTTAGGGGGTGCATGTATACAAAGTTAGGTATGTGTATATATTTATATACATATATATTTTTTGTTGTACAGAATGACTCCTAAACTAATGAACCCATCATTATAAATTTTGGAATATCTATTTTTGACAATACGGTGAGTACCATCGGTTCATTATTTCTTTTTTGTAAATTTTAACATTTAGCAGGTGCATGTATATAAAGTTAGGTATGTATATATGTTTATATATTTCTATGTATAGGATTCACTCCTGAACTAATTAACCAATAATTATGAATTTGGGAACACAGCTTCTAGGCATAAGGGTGGGTAATATGGGCTATATTTAGTTTAATTTAGTTTTATGAAAAGGCGAAAAGAGGGGGTGGAAGCCCTTTGTGAAAATTCAGATACCTCTGATTTTTGTTAAATTTTAACAATAGCTCTTAGACATAAATTAGTAAATATTCCCCCAATTTCAGTTTCTTGTGAGGATTTTAAAGTGATTTTAGAAGGAATAATATGGACATCACCTCCCATTTGAAAATTCAAATATTTCAGATTTGTATAGAATTTGATCCATAGTTATTAGACACCAATTAAGCAAGATTCCCTGAATTTCAATTTTTTCTTAAGATCCCTTAAGCTTAAGCCTTAAATTTTAGACATTTTCTAGAATCATAATCCTGTAATGCATTTCGATCCAAATTATAATAAAGATTCTAGACATAAGGTCTAGTATCATTATATCTGGATTTTAATCTTCGCAAGGGGACATAAAAGTGGCACAAAACGGTTCTGTTTGGGGAATTCATTTTACCCGTTCTGGGATGAGTATTCATCTAGTTATATATGTAGATGTAAATTCTTTTTATTCATCTTTTAGTGTCTCTTAGGATGTTCAAAGACGAACAGATTTACCATTTGTATAAATGTGTTAATTTTTATTTTACGTTCTTACAACTAAAGTTGGTTTTTAGAAGGGACCCGAATTCATCTAATTGAGCACTTTCTTTGATTCAGGAAGACCAAAATGATGATCAGTGGGTGTAATGTTGGAAAGCTCCCCAAAAGAGGAAAGTTCCTTTGCTCAGTTTGTGAAAAGGGAGTTGGGTGAAATTCAATTTTTTGCAGTACCTGTAAACATAGGCTATACAAGAAGTGCAGTGGAATTACTAGTAGGTTGAGAGAGGATAACCAATTTGTGTAAGACAATGGAGATGGATGAGAACTCAGATGTGGAGAAAGTATATCTGGATGGTGAAGCTATTGATGTTGTTCAGAACTTTTGTTATCTTGGTGATACCATTGGAGCACAGGATGGAGCAGGTGCTAGTGTGATTGCAAGAATTAGGAGTGGATGGATTAAGTTCAGAGAACTTTTGCTATTATTAGCCAGTAGAGCGTTTCTATTTCGAACATAATTTTTGGTTTCTTGTTCTTTCCTATTGCTACACTTATCAAAAGACCCTTTTCTTTATTGGCTTTCCGCCTAAGCAGGTGTGGATGTAGCAGTTATTAACATAACATTTATTTCTCCTCATGGAGAGCAGTCCCTGTTAGATGATTTGGTCACAAACTGACTAATCAGCTTCAAGAGCATATTAATTTCAACCGTCCTTTAAAGGACTACTTTAGCACCTCTGGGAATTTCGGACAGCAGCCAGAGAGATCTTCCCAAAACCTTTGAATAAAGACGTTTTCTTTCCTGTCTCTTTGTCACCGACACTGAGCAAAGGTGTTTTTCACTGAAGATATATTCCTTGAAGAAAAGTGGCAGCCAACGAACTTTCTGACTTAATTCCTCTCTTCACTCAGACACTGTCTAACTTTCTCCAGCCTACACCCGACGGTGTAGGTAACTTAAATAAATAACTTTCGTTATTGTTTATAAAAAAAATTGTTTTCCTTTCGAGTGATGGCCGTTTTTAGTTGTTACAAAAAATATTATAGGAGTTGGTCTTAACAGTCTATGCAAAGATTAGCTCCTATAAGTCTATCAGGCATGTATACACAGTGTGATATTGTATGGAAGTGAAACCTGGCTCGTGAGGGTTGACGACATGCGTATGATATGTTGAATGTGTAATGTCAGTCTTAAAGACAGACTTAGTTCTGATGACCTCAGAGGAAGATACAATCTCGACAGTATAAATAGATGTGTGTAGAACAGGAGACTTTGATGGTGTGTCCACATTAAAAGGATGGATGAGAGTTCTTGGGTCAGTAAATGTAGAACAGTTAAAGTAGCAGGTCCTGTTCACAGGGGAAGGCCAAAGAAAACATGGGATGAAGTGATAAAAATGAATTTCAGAGACAAGAGGAGTAAATGAAGGCCTGGACAGAGATAGGTTAGTTTGGAAGTCAATTTCTTAAAGTTATCCAATACATGCCTGCATGTAAGACAGGCGTTAAACCGACTATGATGATGATGATGATGATGATGATGATGATGATGATGATGATGATGATGATGATGATGATGACTGTTTTGACAAAGTGGCTCTATGTAAATAAGGTCACAAGGTTAGCTTAAAAATCTCACTAGTGTTGTTCTTTTTTTAAGCAAGAAGTTGATAATATTTTCATTTGCTATTCTATATTGTCTACATATCACTAGATTATCGGTGCTTTGGTAGGACAGGGACGCATTCAAAAATTTATGGTTTTGTAGAGTTGTGGGAACCAAATTTGTAGCAGTATGGATTGTAGCTTCGCTAAGGTATGTACTTTTGTTGCAAAAGGTGCTACGATCCAGGCTGACAATTAAATTGTAATAAATATTGGAAAATGGATAAAAACGGAGAAAAACATGAATGTTCAATAAAAGAGATAAAAAATGCTTAATTAACACAATATCTCTCTATATAAAACTCAATGTCTGTGTGTATGTGTGTGTGTGCCCTATAGAAAGAAAGGTTAGAGAATCTACATAAAATCTAAAAGTGTATTCTTATGTAAAATTAACCGGGGAAGATCATAGATTCTTAACCGGGGTCCACATGGACCCTAGGAGTCCATGGAATATTTCTGGGTGTCCACAGGCAAAACATAACAAATTGGGGGTCCACAATGATATTTTGGCAGTCCATGAAGAAAACAAACTCATAATGGTTTTTATTAGATTAACGCTAATGATAATAAATAATGCCTTGTGTAGTTCATTTTAATCATTTAAGTTATTTTAACTATGACATTTTTATTTACTAGTTTTACCTCAAGCATTTACCATGAATTCTGTTTCTAAATGTTTTTATTTCTCGAAAAATTTCTAAAAATTAATAGCAATATATACAGTTAGATATTATGAAATGCAATAATTGCATTACCAGCTGTATATATATTATTATACATATAAAGATAGATGAAAGAAGAGGGATAAACGTGTACAAATGACAAATTTATTTCAACTTCGATTGTTCACTGCAAGGTATACTCGGTAATAAAATTATGTTTATTATTCTTTCCTTAAGCCAAGACTTTTCAAAGATTAAAATCTTATCATCAGAGGAATTACATAGATAGATAAGTTGACAGTGGAAAAGCCAAAATTCAAAAAAATATTAAGCAATGGAGAGTGAGAAAGTTTGTGTAAAAAAGATATGGAGTCTGTCCAGTTGGTAAATGTCCATTGATGAGGTGTCCAATGAAAGGAGATTTACAGATGGAAAAGAAGGGTTTTCGTGAAAGCAGCATAGAAAAAAGTTCAAGAATGAAGTAAATCCAATAGAGAGATGTTTAGTTCAGTCTTAGGTAGAGCGCACATATATATATATTTATATATATGTATGTATGTATATATTTTTTTCAGACATTCCATGGCTGTTCCACGTAAAAAGAAGTGTTGAATACTTATCTTACGGATTTATTCTAACACCACACAATGAAACAAAACTAATGTGCCTCATATGTATGGATTTACTATAACGAAAGAAGAAAGATACGGGTGTGCTGACATATTCGAAATAAATGGAAAGAAATGAAATATTGAAGAATATTAGGGTCACCAGCTAGCAAGTGCATCGGTTTATTAATTTGACGTAGAGTTGTTGGTCCCCCGATTTATAAAATCGGGGGACTTATGTTTTGAGGCATGTCCGTCGGTCCGACTTTTTCTCCGCAACCATCCATTGAATTTCTCTGAAATTTTGCATGAAGATGAAGTTGTAACTTTTGTCAGGTTAGAAAGTAACATTCTCCGATTTTTGAAAAAAATCTTGTTAGCCCCCCAGGGGCTCAAAAGGCCCCGAAATGGAAAAAAAATGACATTTTTTGCCCCATAACTTTTCATCCATCCATTCAATTTCTCTGAAACTTGGCCAAAATATGGAGGCAGTTGTTCCTAATAGAAAATAAGTATCGCTGACCTTGGAAAAAATCTGGTTCGCGCCCCCAGGGGGTCAAAAGCCCCCAAAATGGCAAAAAATTACCATTTTCTCCCATAACGTTTAATCCATCCATTCAATTTTTCTGAAACTTGGCCAAAATGTAGAGGCAATTGTTCTGGATATAAAATGAGCATCCTTGACCTGAGAAATATTCTGGTTCGCGCCCCCAGGGGGTCAAAGGGGGGTAAAAAATGCCCCAAATTGCCCAAATTTATTGCATTTTACACTCGCCACATCGAGTCACATACAGAGGGGGACCACGCACGCGCGGCTTGTTAGATTTTGGTTGGTTGGAAAATATTGAGTTAACACATTTCTGTGAAAACTCACTTGTTTTTTGGAAGTGAAGAGGAAAGCGTATTGAAACATACCGGAGAAAGAAAGAGGGTGGCTATACAAGCCATTCACTTTTTGACATTCGTTCGAATCGCATCTCGATCCACCACGGTACTTTCAAATGATGGTATAAAACCTTGTAAGCAAAAATCCATCTAGAAAAGAAGCACAAAGGAGAGAAAGATAAACCAGCAGAATAAGTTAAAAAAAAACTTTGTGATGATTTCCAAGCTAGAAAAACAGTTTCTCAATTGTTTAATAACAAAGTGTGTAAAATGAGTTATGGTTTACTGGCATCATATGAAATTAGAAAAATAATAGCAAAGGCGGGGAAACCCCATAATATTAGTGAAACAGTAATTCTACCAGCAGTTTCTGTTATGATTTCGACAGTTATGAAACAAAATGCAAGTGAAATTACTAATTACATCCCTTTAAGCACTCTTCTGTGTTACGACACATTGATGAAATGGCAGAGGATGTAGAAAAACAATTGATAGCCCATTTGCAAGTGAAACAGTTTGCCCTTCAACTTGATGAATCCGCTTTAAGAAGTAATGAGGACATTTTATTTGGATATGTTTGATTTAACAATGATGAAGAACCCAAAGAGGAAATGCTTTTTGTTTGAAGATTTGTGACAGACACAAAAGGTGAAACAATTTTTAATGAAGTTGTTATTTATTTCCAGGAAAACAATATTCCACTCAAACATAATCGCTTGTGCTACTGATGGTGCACCATCTATGACAAGCTAATACAAAGGTTTTATTGCATATTAAAAAAAAACGCTGTCCCAGAAGTATTTTGTATTCACTGTGTGATACACCACCAACACTTAGTTGCAAAGAAAATGAGTGCATGTTTGCATGATGCCCTTACTGTTGTAATGATGTGTGCAAGATGATGGTGAAACTATTGAGGTTGTCCAGAACTTTTGTTACCTTGGTGATACCATTGGAGGACAGGGTGCTTTTACAAGTAGTTAATCATATTAAATCATATTCTTTCCGAGACCGCCTTTTTCATGAATTATGTAATCAAAATGGAGAAGAGTTTAAGCAGCTTGTATTACATACAGAGGTGAGATGGCTATCAAAGGGGAATTGTCGTCAGCATTTCATTGCACATTGTTTCCTTTCTTGCTAACACACAACTTGAAGACCTGGCGCTACCAAATCAGGCTGTCTGAAGTTATTGACTTCCTGACTCAAAATGCACCAAACATTGATGTTTTATTGTTTTTTTTTTTTCGTTTGCAAAACTCAATCATGTTCTGCAAAATCCAAAACAAAAAAACAACAATTTCCCTCTTCTTCCCTCTCCCCACTTTTTCTTCCCCCCTCTACTCAGCCAAACACCATGAGTAAATATTTAAATATATAAAGAACTTGAAGCATAAAAACCTTCACCAAAATAACCAGATTCGGCATTAAATAACCCGAAAAGGGTTGATATGTCGTAAAACAAAACAACCAAACAACTTGAAGAACAGCTGCTTGCAAATAAATATGATGTGTTTTTCTTATCAGATATATTTGAAAAACTGAATTCACTTGATAAACAGCTCCAAGGAAAAGATTCTGATCTTATATCTAGTAAAAGTGCTTGTGGTGATATTGGCTAATTGATATACATAATTAGCACAAGTAGAAATAGATTACTATATAAGTCTCTCCTTAAGTATAGCTAGCAGTGAAAGTACACTAGCAACTGACAGGGTAAATTTACAACATCACAACAATGGCGTCGCCGATAGGATCCTAATTGTCTTTTGAGGACCCCAACTTCGTGGACACATGGATAAGATGCTTCACTGCGAGTGCAAGGACTAAAAAGTTAAAAGACAACAAGGAAACGGGAGGAGAAAATGAAATAACAGATTTATTTTTGGCTACAGCTGGATGTGAGGCCATCATGAAAGTCTCAACCATGGCGTATCCCATGAACCTAGAAGACTTGACTTTCGGAAGAATAAGTCAGATCATAAAAAGAAATATGAGACCTAAGAAAAGATTAGCCATGGCAGAAAGAACGAAGTTTATGTCAATGAAACAAGAAATTGACAAACCAATCATCAAATATCTACACCGTCTACGAAATGCGAGTAGATATTGTGAGTTTGAAAAACTCGGACAAGAAGAACAGACTATCGAAGAAGATTTAATTCAATTAAGATTAATTGAAGGTATGTGCAATGCGTTACACAGGAATAAAATAATGGAACAGCTACAAATAGGAAACGTCCTTAAATACTTGCATTGACTTTACACAGCAACAAGAATTAATACAGAAATACAACGATCATAAAAGTCAACTCAGCGAACAAATAGTCGCCGATACGTACATGTTAAAAAAGAAAAAAATGTTGGTATTGTGGACATGAATACGAAATAAAAAGGGGAAAATGCCCAGCATTTGGAAAAACTTGTACAAATTGCTTAAGAATGAACTATTTTCAAGCAGTATGCAAGTTAAAAAAGAAAAACATCAAAAGAGTTGAAGAAAATTAAACCAATAGGGAAGTTTTACATTAAAAACCAAAAATAAAAATGTTGATAAAATTGAACAAAAAGACAAAAGATATTATATTAAAAGTCAAAATTAACAATGTCGATTTGGATATGCAAATGGATATCGGCAGTTAGGTAACGCTTATACAAAAAAAATTTCTGGGAACGCATTGGAAAGCCGACTTTACGAAAGAGCAGTATACAACTCCGCCAATTTGATTGAACAGTCATAAAAACTTTAGGATACTTTGAAGGTTCCTTAGAGTTAAAAGACAAATTCGAGGTAATACCTATAATTGTCACAAATTGTAAAAAGAACCACAAACTCCTGGGAAACGATGTGCTTAAAATAAATTCTACCAAACTAATTAATGAGATCAAAATAGAAAAAAACGGAAAATTAAAAAAACTACAAAGCTAATTTAAAATTAAATGTTAACCCCTCTTATTAAGAAGCACGAAAATTACCAGTACATTTGTTGCCATTAGTAGTAGCAAAATTACGAAAATTAATTGAACAGGACCTTATTGAACATGTTTCACCTGGGGGTAGCAAGTGGGCATCACCCATTGTAGTTTTGAGAAAGTCAGACGGAGACATACGTATATGTGGAAGTTATAAAATAGTTGTAAACCACAAAGTTTGCTCGGATTCAATGATTTTAGTGAAGAGGGGCAGTAGACTGATGGGGGCGATAATTCTGAGGGTCAGTTCTATCTCCAGAATTTTTGAAGACTGGTACCACAGAGGCAATTTTCCAGCTATTAGGGAAGCAAGATTCGGCAAGGTTTTTATTGTAGAGTTTAGAGAAGACAGGAGCCAGTTCAGCAGAGCATTTCTTTATTACTATTACTGGTATAAGATCAGGCCCACATGCCTTAGATGTGTTAAGGTTTTTATGATGTCCCGGACATGAGATGGGGGGATGACCAGGTCATCAAGTGTGGCTTCAGTCTGCAATAGGGAATTTGGGAGGGAGTTGTTTGTGGAGTCCAAAGTGGAGTTTAAGGTGAAACGCTGGGCAAGTAGTTCAGCCTTGTCAGTTGCTGTGCAAACGAGATCATTGTGGTTGGATAGTGGGATAATTGTAGACTGCCAATTGTTCACCACATTATTGAAGATTTTCCAGAAATCACGAGTACTTAGTTTCTGCGACTGAATGCGTTTTTTGGTCATCTCTGTATACCTTCTCTTTGCTTCACCTATCACAGTCTTACAATTCTTTCTTGACGCTATAAATTTCTGTCTATTCATAGTTGACTTATGGCGATCGCATTGTTGGAATGCAGCTGCACATTTTGAGGTGAACCATTGTGGAGAGTGGGGCTTGCTGTAGAATTTTCGCATGGGGACATGTGCTTCAATGTCTGCTTTCAGCCATTCGGTTACCTCATTTGCGCACTGATCAGCAGGGAGAGAAAAAGTTTCACTCCATGAAGTGTCTCTGATGTGATCTCTAATGGAATCAAAATCAGCCTGCTTGTACTATCTCGTCATTTTCAGCAACGGCTCATCAGCTTTGGGACGAGATTTTAGGCTGATACCAATCATTACCACAAGGTGATCAGCGTTCCCAAGCGGGCTATGGTCATTTATCACACAAGCCTCGGGCAGTGAGGTCAAGAACAGGTCGATAAGTTAGGCTTGCTGGTCCACATGATCAGCGAGTCGGGTCGGGAAAGTGACAGTCTGTGAGAGGGAGTGCGCTAAGTAGAAACTATACGTGGAGTTACCAGCTGCGTTTGTATAGATGGAGAATCCAAGCCAGTCATGGTAATGTGCATTAAAATCCCTAAATACATGTATTTGGGCACTTGAATCAAGTGAGAGTGTTGTATCTATGTTTTCAGAGACACAGTTAAGCAGGGTACAGGTCTGTGTCGAAGGAGAATGTTATAAGAAATATAACTAATGAACGCTGTGCTGTAAGATTAATCTAAAACAAATGCACGCTTGATCATCTGATTCTAGCCTATGTTTTCTAGTCAAGGGAGGGTGTTCCGAACGTAAATTCCTCACCTGTGCATATGTTTGTCAGAGTCTTTACAGTAGAGTGGAAGGTATTCAATCATGTCAAAATAGTGTGAGGATATTGAGTATTGTAGGTTTGTTTCACTTAATGCTAGGATATACGGGGAGTTTACTAGGAGAAAGGTTTCTACGACATTAGAGCTAAACCCCCAGATATTTGTGAATACTAGCTTCAAGGGTGGAGGCGAAGATGTTTTTTGGTGGGTGTCTGGTTTAGGTTTATTTCTTTTTCTTTGTATTGTCATTTTCGTCTTAGATAAAGTGGGGAGGACAAAGTGGGTGCTTGTTTGGTGCCAATAAGCTCACACATCTAGACCATTAGTCGAGACTTGATCCATGATGGTTGTGGCCTCAGGGAAACCCATTGGGGATAACTGCAGGGTCTATTTCCATGCGCAACATGGCACGTACAGTTACCCACGGTATTATAAAACTGTTGATGGAACAGCCGTTCTTAGCGCTACTTAAAGGTTAGGGCTCCTGCACTACTAGTTGGGCACAGTAGCCAGACAAGCTGTCTAACTTGTACCCTCAACTTGTCAGAACAACAGCGACCCAAACTAGTCATATCAGACTTAGTGACAAAAACTTTCCCCAAGTTGCTCAGATAGAGAGAAAGAGAGACAGTGTTCATTGTCCTAGTCAGGAAACAAGGCCAAGCACTGGGTGTCTTTGAGATGTCTCTGCGCTAGTACCTCTGCCCTGGCTAATAGACAAAGAAGGAGTGCAAAGGCCGGGCGATAGGCAGAGCCCATCTACTCTTTAAGCAATTTTAGGCTTGCAATCTGGATATTTTTTTTTGAAACTCCAGCTCTAGAAAGGTTGTTGATCAGGACTAAGGAGGCCTTCCTCCCCAAATGGTTTGCTGCCAAGACGTGAGA
Organism: Sepiola atlantica; assembly: GCA_963556195.1. NCBI lineage: Eukaryota > Metazoa > Mollusca > Cephalopoda > Sepiida > Sepiolidae > Sepiola > Sepiola atlantica. Next base: position 44,121,337 of record OY744534.1, read on the forward strand.
AGTCAGTAGCACAGTTTTTATATCAGAGCTTTCCTTCTCCTAGATGGATGACTTGACAAGGTCTACAGGTCCATCACACCATGAGGGGTAATCCTGCACCTGTTTATTAGTCAGGTATTAAAAAAAAAGTAGTAGGCACTGTGTGTGTGTGCTGCTTTTGTCAGTGTATATACGCGTGCGATAGTGTGTGTGCGAGTTAAAAATTGTAATTAGCTTTCCTTAGCCCCCAGAGGGCCAGGGAAGCTGAGTGTAATATTGTTGTTAGCATTGTCCTGTTTTTGACTCAACTGATGACTGCTGAAAGTTCTAGCCCTTAAGTACTTCGTCATTGGATTGAAACGAGTGATTTTTGGGGTGCCAAAAGTAATTTCGAGTACACAGGGTTATTTGATGTGCGACGGACGTAGTTGAAAGGTGTGTCATGTGACTACTATTTTTTATTTTTTGTAAATACTTCTATGGGAGCCGATTTTATATGAAAAATGTCATTTATTTTTTCAGATAGACTTTTTGGATGTGGCTTATGTGTTTTCGCACACGCCGTTGATCAATTAATATGATTAGGATTTTAATACATGTCAATCCTATAGACTTAAAAATCATTTCACTGCTTCCCTGCAGACTACAACATGGTCGTCTTCAAATCTAATTTTAACAAATACTTGTTATAAACCGAGAATAATTAAGTCGAGAACTTGTAAAGAAAAAAGAAAAACAACAAATAATTTATAGCAAATGAAGTAGAATTAAATTTTCTACCGGACAATATATTTTTAACATGTGGAAACTGTTTATATGATTTTTTTTATTTCAAAATGTTATTTTGATGAAACGCTGTCTTATCAACACACGAAAAACAACAATGACTACCGAAGCAATCACTTAACTTTACTGAACTTAGGCTATTATGCGTCGTTTTACGAGTTTCTTTTTAAGGTGTCACTGGGACTTAGGGTTAGTGGTAGGGTAAATAATATTTTTTTACTATCTTTTCAGTTAAGTCATCGCTTAGGCGGACATTTTGGTGTGCATGTGTCGATAGGGCAGTGTTTCATCGAAATACAATTTTGAAATAAAAAAATCTTACAAACAGTTTCTACACGTTAAAAGTATATGGGGCGGTAGAGAATTTTATTCTATTGCGTTTGCTATAAATTATTTCTTGTTTTTATTTTTTGTTTACTAGCTTTCGACTGTTAACTATTTTGGATGTTTACCCATAAATCGTCTTCATAAGTAATCAAATTTTGTTCGTTCCATTTATCATTTTCAATCCTCTTATAATACTCTTCATCATTCCAGTGACAATCCATCTACCTCTTTTACCCATATCAAGGCCAAAAGCCACTCAATGATAAATCGTGACGAGTTAGTAAAAAAACAACAAAAAAATAACTTTCGGATTTCGAAGGGTGATGTTCACGAAGTCAGCCATTTTAATCGATTATTAAAAGATTTTTTAAAATTAAAATCGAAAGTGATTTGGAGCCTTTAAACTACTGACGAATATAGAAAATAAATTCTGGCGTGAATTTAAGTTTAGAGGTAAAAAGTCAAGTATTATGATTCATGTGTGCTGTAACCCAAAGGAAAATATGCATGCGCCTTTGTCATATCAAAGAACCATGTTCCCATAGTACATGTGTGCATGATAATAACTCTGATTCTATTGCTGAATAAATCGATTATTAATAAAATATGTCGCATCGTTTTCATCTCTTTTTATGAGACTTCAAAGAATATCTTTGTCATCGGTTAGCTCGTCATTAGTCAAAGTCAACTATCGATCCATTTTGCAATAGAAATGATCACGCGTAGTTGCGTACCTATTTTGGTATTGATCTCTATTTCTTTATATCTTCTTGTCATAAAAAAGACTTATTTATGTAAAAAAATGTATTAAAATAAGAATTAAATGATCGAAGGTTTGGCATTAAATTAATTTGTATACGTTAGAATTATTTTTTTTTATTTTTATTTTTTTTACTTTATTTAAAAATAAAATGTTTTTGTCATTCGAATATTTCCATCATGTTTAATTTATATTTCAACTGATCTCGAGTTATTATTCATTGAAAAATAAATAGAATTAAGCACAAAGACTATTTTCAAATGATCTAGAGACTTCTGCTGTCGCAAAAAAAAACAAATGTATATAAATAAAACAAAAAAAACAGCTAGCTTTGTTCGTTTTTCGGATTGGCAGATACGAAACTAAGGCTTCAGCAGAGTCAGTGGTTGTCTCGATCATCATCACAATCAACATAAAACAATGCCATAAAGCTTAAACATATTGTTGTCTATGGCCAATAGTATTGATCAAAAGTAGTAGTAGTGGTGGTAATCCACAGAGCAACAACAACAACACCATCAATAACGTTAGAAGAAGCCGCGTTTTTTTATTAAGTAGTAGTCATGATGGCGGACAGTGCGAGTGAATTGGAGAGTGATACGAGCTCTCTTGATGGCGCTGGAGGTAGCGGCAGTTCGAGTATGCAGCCACCATCGCCTGCTCAGGTCGAGCAATTATTTACAAAACGAATTGACTCCATACAGCAGGAGAATAAGGTCCTTAAAGTGGAATTGGAGACATACAAACTCAAATGTAAGACCCTACAAGAGGAGAACCGTGAATTGCGAAAGGCCAGTGTGAGCATTGTAAGTAGTTGAAGGATCAGGAGAATCAATTCTTCTTTTCTTTTATGCAATGTTGTTGTTATTATTGTTATTATCAGTAGTAAGATCACTGTGTTTATTCTTTAATTATTTACCTATCTAATAATGAAAAGGGTCTTATATTAACATTTTAAATTATTGTTATGAACTCTATTCGAAAGAGTATCGAGCCCTTTGTATGTGCATTGTGCAAGATCTTCTGTCTTGGTTGGGATCTGTTCTGATTCCGAAAGGTTGATTTGTTTTTGTTTTTTTTCATGTGATATACGTCGTTATCCGAAACATTGTTTAAAAATATAACCTCTTAACATCAAAATATGTATTGAATGCTTTGCTTTGCTTTCAAATATCTATATATAATGCCAATTTCCACAATGCCTACAATATACCATAACATTTTATTATATATATATATTTGGCCATTTCAGATCGTTTTATGGCCCCCCTCCTCCTCCGCAAAAAAGAAACACGCTTTCTAAAATAAATGAATAATAAAAACAAGTTAAAAACACTGCCAGAATTTATTCCCTCCTCTTTTTAAAACTGACCCAACTGTCTTTGTTGGGCTCTATTCCGATTCCGTAAAGTTGATTTTAATTTTTTTTCTTCTCCATATTATTGATATATAGTTATCGTTTAAAGTTATGGCCACTTAATATCTTGTTACCGGGTTTTATTTTCAAATTATGCATTTTTCAAAAAACAAACATACAATTCTTCTAAAGAAACCATAACATTTTATGGTAAAAGTGAAGATTTTTCGAAAAGGCAATATAAAATTGTGTAGAGATAAATTTCTCATTTTTTATGATGAACGTTGTTTTTTGTTTTCATTATGAACGTTTTTTTTTTTTCGTTTTTTTTTTCATGACGAACGTTTTGTAGTTACAATCAATTTAATATGGAATCTGAAGAAAAATACTTGAAATGAATAAACATGCTAGTATTATCGGCTTATTTCCTACCTTACGCCGTATTTGCTATGACGACCTATTACATTATTAAATGTTTTTTTCCTATTAATACTAACTTGATTTTTAACTCGTGCGTCCAGCATGTCATAATCTAAAAACAAAACAAAAACAACTCTTATCGTCTATATCGCATTTTCGAAAAGTCTTAATCCGCCTCTAATCTTGACTTTTTACCCAGCGCCTTTTTTATTTGTATATTTCAGTAAAAGATATGGAACACGCTTTTTTAATATCTCTCCTCGCACTGGTAATTTATTGGCAAGATAGATTTCACTACAATTATATTTCTTTTTTCTACTAGTGGTATATTTTTGGAAAAAATTGTCTAATCAGGTTAAATAATGAGAATTTGACCTGTATATTGAATATTCATATTGTATATCCTGTGATATTTATTTAATTTTGAAAAGTTAACATGTGTTTATGTCGAAAGAGGCATGCGAGATTGGGTTGTTCCAGCTTGTTTTCTTAAGCATCATTGTAATGTCTTCGCAGCATTTCTTTCGTTTTTAAAAACTGACCTGAGCGAAATCGTTATTTTTATTGTTGCCTACATTGGAAGTTATCTTCAAAATGGAGCCACTTTTGAGGTACCTACTTTAAACCTCTTTTACCTGGCACAGTGATTTTGCCGGTTGCCCGAGGCGTTCATCATGAGGAATGCTGATGGGTTCAATCACGGTGAATTTTGCAACCATTCAGAGTGCTCCTTGTTGGGGTGAGCTGGTACACGTTAAACAGACCTCGTGTCATACCTACTCTTCATAAGGATAAATAAGTTACAATAAAGATAGCTTCTTTTTTTTTTTTTTCACGGGTAACAATCGAAATGACGAATTACTGATCTCTGTTCTAAAGAAATACATTTTCTTGGACTTTTGGCTAGGAGCAAAGTGTATCTGTTCTGATACTATACTTTATCTTTTTTTTCTGTGTTCGGCCAGTGAAGGAGAAATTCTTCTAGACTGAAGCAATTAGTTTTCTCCCAATCCAGAGTGCCCCTTTTTTAGGAGCTGGATTTTCACCACATTGAAAACCGACTGTGTCTAATTCTGCTCTCGTGGGGGGGTGGGGTGGGGTGGGGGTGTTAAAGTAAATAGGAACATACCTATCACAAATTATGAAATTATTACAACATGAATACGCACACATGAATGGCAGAAATCTGTAATATTGAGGTTGTGTAAAAACTCGAAATGAGTTTATTTCAACGGGACGAAAACAAAATGAAATGGAGAAAAAAATGAAATAGCGGGAAAAAGTTTATTAGTCTTGAATTAAAAAATATATATTTTAATAATATATATCTGCGATTTAGGACGATCAAAACATGACGATGCCCTTGTCCTACGTCATGTTTTTACAATTCCTATTTTTTTAATAGGACTTTTAACTAGTCTTAGTTTTCCCTGATTTTATTTTTTGAAAAATTATTTACTATTAATCGGGCAGCACTTTTTGTATCCGCCAGGATTTGTCTCACGTGACTCTGTTTATTTTTATTTTGTTACTTTTCAAATTAATACGTTGATGGGGTTTTCCCCACATTACTAAGTATTTTTTAATTTTCGTTTTTTTTATTCGGTGTGTTATCTTTTATGCTATACTTAATATTTTCTCGGTACTTTGGCAGTTTACGGACCGTGCTGAAAACTATACAAAATCAAAATAAATAATGAAAAAAGAATTTTGTAAACATCGGTAATTAAAAAAAAAAAAAAAAAAAAATTTAAAGGGGATTATTTTACATAAAAGAAAAGGCTACGAAAAAAATGGATTTAAACACTATAAAACGAAAACAAAATGACAAATTCTTCATTTTTTAGTGTAATAAAAACATTTATGAAAAACAAAAACAAATAAACTTATACAGGTCGGTTGAAGAGTAATTTATTTTGCTTTTGGTAATATTTATTTGTTGCTTATTTTTTAAAAAAATATAACTTTCCTTAATTTGAATTATTTAAATCGAGAGCAGACTTAGTAATGTGGGGAAAATCTATCAACGTTAATTCTATTTTGAAAAGCAACAAAATAAACCGAAAGGAAAAATATGGTATTCAGTTGGGGTAATAAAATGACAATTCGGTGCTTATTTATAATAATGAAGACGATTCTCTATTTTTAAATGATTGCGATTGATTTGTTTTTCATTTGGGTCACGTGGGACAAATCCTGGCGGATACAAAAAGTGCTGCCGCTATTAATCGAATATTTATTGAAATCAAAAATGAAATTATAGAAAACTAAAATATTTTTTTAAAATTCTTATTTAAAAAAAAATTAAATTGTAAACATGGCGATATCCTACTTTGTTGATATCCATCATTAAAATAAATATTTTAGAACGAATAAATTTTAACTTTTTTCGCTATTTCATTTTTTTTAAAACAACTTTTCGTTCCGTTGAAAACTCATTTCGAGTTTTACACAAATGTCTGTCATTCATGTGTGCGTATTCTTAAAGATTACCACAAATGCATTGTTTTGAATTATTCTCATCTTAAATTTATTTTTCTTAAATAATTTACGACGTCGAAATATTTTACCCTTTTTCTGAGTCTTTGGAAAATGTTTATAGTGGTTACAGCCATGGTCTCGGCGTACCGAGTTCGAATCCTGCATCACTTTCACTAATACCCTTGGGAAAAGGTATGAATTCATATATAATCCCTCCAGCTTTGGATGATCTAGTAGGGTAGACTAGACTCTCAAGCCTTGGTTGTGCAACTACTCTATGAGAAGGAAAACTCCGAAGTCTTTGTTTATTTCAACGTTGTTTTCCACTCGTCCTGGGCTTGTCACTGGATTCAAGCAATGCCTGTTTTATGGCTAAAAAAATCGATATTCTATCATTCAAATTTAATAGGTTTGACTTTTAGCCGTTTTATTATAGCAATAATATGCTTAGTAATCTTTTTTTTAAAAAAACATTGCAGATTATTATTTTTTTTGTTTAATTGTAAAAAAAAATAAAAAAATAAACCCATTTTTACTCAAGAAGTTTTAAATTGGTTTTTAAAAAAATCGGATATTTAATAAGTCACGTGACAACCTATTTCACTAATTTCTTTTTTCTTTTTTAAACTTTTGCTAATATTTTGGTTCCATTCTATATTTTCTCTTTAATATGGCGTATTTAAAAATATGCATTTTACTCAATCTCTATTAAAATTGTCACCACTTCTCGTGTCTATGTATTTATTTCTCGCTTCTACGTGACTTGCACATTATAATTTTGTTTTTCTTAAAAATCGATCATTTATATTTACATAAAAATAAAGCGATATTAACTCTGCATTTTTTTATGTCAATAAATAATCAAACTTCATAAAAATCCTATTAAAAAGAATAATTTAATTATGAAATTAAATCCACCAGAATGCATTTCAATTTCTTCGTAAATAAGTCAGCCATTTGAATCTTGTTAATAATAGTTGAAAAAAAGGTGCTGGTGCAGATTAGGACCCAAGCTGAAATCGACTTTGCGTCATTAATAATAATAATAATAAATGTGAAATTGGTATTTAATAGACAAACAAGGGATCGAAGAGAAAAAAAATACTAATCAGGTGAAGTTGACTTTTAACGGTCCCGTTACACTCACATCGCGCGCACATTTTCCATTAAAAACAAAACATGATTTGACATGGACATTTTTTATGCTAAACTTTCAAGAGCATTAACTATACAATAATAGATTATTCGAATTCATTACAAGTCGGTTTCGCCTATTAATCAATTTCAATCGCCAAAGAGTAAATCATGACATCGCCGTCCTAAACAGTTTCTTAAAAAAATCAAATATAGTGTATAGGCGATAATATATATATATATATATATATATATATATATATATATATAATTTAAGCTTATGGCATGAACGTTTTCGAGTTAAAATCAATTTAGTAGTAATAGAAAAAAAAACAAACACGTTTTAACACGATAAGAGAAAAACAATCATGGCTCCAAGAGGAATACAAAAACCTGGAACGAAAACAATGTGTAATGAAACGAAGTAATAAAATCTTGTAGTGAATTACAAAAATAATTTATTTAAAAAATTAAAATATTTATTAAAAATATGCTCTCTGGGTTAATGAAAGTGTTTGCTTCATTACAGGTAACGTAAACTCAGTTTACTTTCTACATAATAACCGCCTTCCTATCCCAGTATGACGCCATCTTGTAAAAACCTCGATTATGATAGCATATTTTAACATTTTAAACGTGTTTTTCTTCAGATTTCATGTGTAATACTAAATAGATTCTTATCTCGAAATGGTTCATCATGTAAAAAAGACATAAAACCATTTTTATCGCCTACACCCAATTTTTTTTATCGCATTTTGTTTAGGACGGCGATCTTATCATTTACCCGTCAAAGACAATATTGGATTGTTTTCTAGATCGGTGGCTTCTCCGGAAAATACTGTTCATTTTGTTTTAGGCGCGCGAATGAACCATAATACGAGACGTTCGTCTATAAAGTAATTTTAGCCAGAAATTACTTTATATCCGACAAATGAAATGCTTCAAAATCATTTTTTTTTTTTAGAATTCCCACGTTCACAAAGAAATCATTAGAATCGCCATTTATTTTAATAATGAAAACAACGGCAACCATGTTTGTTTACCGTGGCACATTTGAATTTGATTTTAAAGCCTTTAAAATGTCAATTTGAAAATAAAATTCTAGCAAGAGTGAATTGTTCAATTGTGATATAAACACTTTCTCGGGGAGTCACGAAAAATAACTAAATATTGGATGAAAGAATCCCATTACATTCATTTCGTTAATGAACTATTTTTATTATATCTGGCGTTAGCCCGGAGTTAAAAAAAAAAAAAATGAAATTTTGGGAATCTTTTACGAGACTCAGCAGAGTAAAAACGCAAAAAAAAAACAAATTACAACAAATAAAAGTAACTGTAAGCTGTAAAAGTTAGTTTCAAACTTGCATGTGCTATTTGTTTGTATTTTAAACCCGTTTGAAGTGCTATTTATTAGAAATCAATAGTTTTGACACCGTAATTTCCAAAAAAAACATGGCCGATTTGGGGGGGATTACTAACGAAATCACTAGGAGCGACCATATTGTTTTTGTGAAAACGTTGGAAAAAAAAACAAGACATTTTTTTTTTTACATCTAATGAAAACCCATTTATAATACGTAAAAATAAAAACAAATTACATAGGTAAGTAGAAAAATATCTATTCTCGTCGTAGGTCAACTTCACTTGTTGCAAATTTATGTTTTTAAACCCTTTCTCGTTCTTTTTTTTGGACCCCGTTCGCGCCTCTGCTGAGTCTCGTAACATATACCCGAAATTTTTAATCAAATTTAAAAAAAAGATTTTAAAAGTTAAATTTAATTACGGTGTCGTTTGGTCATTAAATTGTTATAAAACTATAACTAATTTTGTTAAGTTGGTGTTTATTGTTTTAATGTCTATTTATAAAATCTATTGAGTGTAAATAACTTCGAAAACTTTCAATACATGAGGATTTGTTGTGACTTTTAAAGACAGTTGAAATGCTTTCAAATTCCGCATCACGAAGTAATTCACTATTAATTTTCTTTGTCAACAATTAAAAGATAAAACTGCTGATTTGTTTACAAATAAACCGAAATGCATTCTGGTGGAGCTAAATTTGTAATAGCTTTTGTTGGTGTTTCTAAATAACATAGAGGGGGGGGGGGCTTCGTTAACCATCCTGTACCTTCATCAGATTGTTTTATGTTTACGTTATTGCATTAATTATAAATAATAATAAAAATCCAATTCTCATATTAGCGAGAAATAACACACACGCACCCACACGAAGTTGTCCTATCATTTTATTAAGAGTTCTTAAATGTTTACGCATATTAATTAAACCTTTTTCTAATCCAAATTTCTAATTGTTAGAAATAAACGAATTTCTCCTTCACGTTATTGTTCCCATTTTTTTTAATTTTTTTTTTTTTAACCCAGTTTTGTTTTCACATTCATTTGTAATGTTTTCCACCTGAAAACATTTTAACTACTTTCCTTTTCATTCTGATCAGCGCTCGGCGTGTTTCTTCATCCGTGGAGGATTAATAAACCCGTTGATTATTGATTAGATTCTTTTTATTATTATTTACTTTTTTTTTTTTTTGAGTGACAATAAAGAGGCGGATTATTCAATATACAACAGATAATCTTTATATTAATGAAATTGTATGACCACTCACTTCTCATGTCTGTATTTCTCGCCTGTGTGTGACTTACACACATGAAAAGAATTTACTTTTAGTTATTAAAAAAATGCAGCAATAGCGTAAAATACTAAAAACGAACTAAATAAAAAAAAAAAAACTTAATTCAATTAAAAGTATTTACATTAAATAAGTTTATAGATTAAAACATTACCTTAAGAAAAATAGTTCTAGTTTTATAACATGGTTAAATTAATTTAATAACCAAATACTACCGTAATGATTAATTTTAACTTTTAAAATCTTATTTAAAAAATAATTTGATTACCCCCCCCCCCCCAAAAAAAAAAACCCGGCAGTTAACAAAGGTAATGAAAAAAACATAAAAAAAAAACAAACTCCCAGGCAACGCCGAATAGGCACATCGAGTAAAATTATTTAACTGAATAATGTCGCCTACGATTCTTTTCCAATTTCAAAAAGGTTAGCTACTTTTTGGATAAAAAAAAAATGAAATAAATTAAATGAATACCCTTCCATTGGTTAAGTGTTTAGCATTGTTGTAATGTGTGCTATTCATTTAGTTCGTTTCTAAGAAGCCGTTCGTAAAACACAATCGGTTGTCTGGAACCTCAACGTTCGAGCCAAATATGTCTCTTGTTCTCTCTTTATAGGACGATCATATTTTCGTGAGAATGTTGTAAAGACTGTTACTTGAATCCAAGAATAACACTCGTCTCATGAGATTAAGCTTAAAGTTTATTAAAACCTTATGAAAGAACACAAGTTAATCTGTCTATTTGTAAAGTTAAGCCATTTGTCGCACTGACAGTGACATTAAAAAGCCAATTTCACTTTCACGATTATTTTCCCTTCCTTCACACTGCAGGAAGGTAGGACACAAGGCCAGGAAGGTGGGAGATAAGAAAAGCCAGCGTACCAGAAGGGTGATGCACTCTGCCTTTACAAAAATAGCTATAAACAGATTCGTCGGCATTCCTCGGTAGAGGCGTCTCAGGCGATTAGCAATAAACCAACCCTTTCTCAAAGAGAAGGTAAAGTCTGGGAGGGTGCACCTTCTAGGACTTAAGAGGACCATACCTTATCCCGACAGCAGGGTCAGCTGATGTCACAACAGCCGTCGGACTGATTATTAAGGATGTATCCTTGACTGGTATGAAACCAGTGAACATTTCTAATATACTCAGTCATTTCTACCTGAGAAGATTACCTAATTTGCATATTGCTTTGCAAAAGTAAATCTCAATTATTAACTTTTTTTTTTCTTATTTGTTTTCATTTTTCTATCCCCTCCCCCCCCCCCCGTTCTATTTACGGATATTTTTTTATAGCGTGGATAAATGCTTAGCATTTTAGATGAAAGTCTTTCCCGTTCTTTAAGGTCCATTTACTTCAGGGGGTTGTGATTCTTGGTTTCTTGAATTTTCCTGGGTAACGCCGAGACACAGGTCCCGCTTGTAAATAATAAGAGGGACCGCTTCGAGCCTGCTCTTGGCCTGGCAAGCCAGCATAACATCCAATCAAACTTGTTGATGTTTCTGATATATCCACAAAGGTTTTTTTTTTTTTTTTTTTAATCGGGCATTATTTAGAATAGGATGGACAGAAAGTAAATGCTTAACTTTTTAACATGTATAACATTTACCTTTTATGTCAATTTTGGGGTATTATTTACTGAAGTAAAAAAAAAAAGGGTATAAAAACAAATAGGCAACAAATAAATGTTACCAAAGGAAAGATAAGTTACTCTTCTACCTATCTGGATAAGTTTATTTGTATGTTAATTTGTGTTAAGTTTTTTTTTGTTTTTTTTTTGTTGAAACTACTATTCAGTTAGAAGGAAACAGGGAGAGACGAATGGTGTTTCTTGTGATGCTGGCCGCAGCGCGAATGGTGGTGTGGATGCTGCCTCTGAGAGATGACCAAGAGGTTGAATCTTTTGTTGATCAGGACCTTATCGCTTTCTTTAAGCACCAGTTAAAGGTTCAGATCAGTTGTGATAGAACAAGATTACATTCCTCAGTTTTTGAAGAAAGATGGATACAAGTAATGAGCTTGTGTGTATGAAAAGGAGTCAAGTATGTGTTCCCTGCCTGAGCATGGTGTATATGGTTCCTGGTCCTGTTATATCCCAGTCCTTCGGGTACGTTTAGCCCCTTAGCTAGTCGAGTGAATGAGTTACTCTCACCCCACTCTGGTAATAGAAATCCTTCAAGATACCCACTCCCCATTTTCAATTTCTTGTCCTCAGTCTCTCCCAAATTGCATTTATCTTGAAAGGACACCACCCACTCTCCAAACTCCATCCCCCGTTTTCTTTTTTTCTCACACTTAAATTCCGCTTTGATGTAGAGATTGACCTGCTTGTTTTCAGTTCTAAACAAACCGGAAAAACAGTGGGTGGTTTATTATTTAGAAAGGGTTGGGAGGGTCTTACTAATCAAATTTTTTTCCCCACTCCCCGTGTTATTCCACTGAATTTTTGTATTTTTGAAAAATAAAATTTCCAACAAATTTGAGAATATCTTGAGTAGGACGGCCCCTAGAGTAAATGTTGTATTGAGATGATTCTAGTTAAGATTAGGATAGACATTTTTATCACTTTAGACCAAGGAAGACAACCGACACACATATTCCCCACACTTTTGATGGCCTTGTGCCTAATTCGTTTAAAATGTAAATTTATTTTGTATTTTCTGCAAATAAATATTTCGAAGTGTAGTATCTGTTCTGTCTGCGGTCAGTAAAGGAGATCCTTCTAGACTGAGGCGATTTTTATTTTTTGTCCCAATCCAGTTCCTGTTTGAGAACTAAATTTTTTCCTACAAAAAACCCTGACCATGTATCTATCCTCGTGGGGAGGCAAGTTAAATGGGGACACAAAATACATGCTAAAATATACATTAGTTCTTGGATTGACTTTAAAAAAAAAATCTGTTTTAATTGTTCTAATCAGAAATTATAATGAACTGAACAAGTCGTCTATCTCTCTTAGTTCTCTAAGTATTTTATTTGCTTCCTCTCACTCAGTTGATTTAACCACTCTAATATTTCTTGATGTCTATTTAGAGAAACAATGACTCTCTTTCCAGCTGTTCATACACACTGTAAACACGTATAGTAGTGATATGTTTACAATCTATTTTCTTTTACGCAAGTTTGTCCTTACACGCAGAGTGATTGGTACATTGTCCAATCAGAACACTTTGCATGGGAAGCACTTACGTTGAACTGTTTTATCCTGTTTGTCCCATATTATTTTTAGTCTGTGTTTTTACATCAAAGTGAAGAGAGGGTTATGTTCCTGTCTCGTCCCCAAACCAACACTTGGCGAGAGCGAGACAAGTGAACTAAGACCCAACCAATGTTACGGATGTACATGCTCCCCCCCCCCCCCCCGACACATGCTTTCATACTTTTGTCTACATAACTCTTTCAAGTCCCTGCCTGTTTTGTTAGTGAAACTATGAATGAATAAAATTGATATAATATGTAAATGGAATGAGTTAGTCTTTATAATCAAACTAACGGTAACACCTATTTCTTTTTACCAAACGAGGCCTTCAGGTTGGACATCTACTCAACACCTTTCTTATTGGTCCCCCGATTTTATAAATCGGAGGGACTCATGTTTTGAGGCATGTCCGTCCGTCCTTCCGGATTTTTCTCCGCAACCATCCATTGAATTTCTCTGAAATTTTGCATAAAGTTGTAACTTTGGTCAGGTTAGAAAGTGACATTCTCCGATTTTTGAAAAAAAATCTGGTTAGCCCCCCAGGGGGTCAAAAGGCCCTGAAATGGCAAAAAATGACATTTTTTGCCCCATAACTTTTCATCCATCGATTCAATTTCTCTGAAACTTGGCCAAAATGTGGAGGCTATTGTTCCTAATAGAAAATAAGTATCGCTGACCTTGGAAAAAATCTGGTTTGTGCCCCCAAAATGGCAAAAAAATTACCCTTTTCTCCCATAACGTTTGATCCATCCATTCAATTTTTCTGAAACTTGGCCAAAATGTAGAGGCAATTGTTCTGAATATAAAACGAGCATCCTTGACCTCAGAAAAATTCTGGTTTGTGCCCCTAAGGGGTAAAAAATCGACTCACATCCAGAGGGGGACCACGCATGCGCAGCTTGTTACAATTGGTTCTCCCACATTCACTTTACCAATGGCGACATTCTTCCTATCCTCCATTACAAATGAATTGATGTCCATTGAGCAAGCCTTCATATCTCACTGATCATCTGGTCTTGGAGTGGAGCCTGGCGATGTTAAAGAGACTACTGTCAGATCTGGAGTGTAGGTAGATGCCATCAGTTGTGTTCTTGAGGGCATGCTTTAGGAGTAGGGTGAAGAAGATGCCGATAAGTGTCAGGGCAATCATGCAGCCTTGTTTGACACCATTCTTCATCCTGAACTCCGCAGACATGTCACCGTTAAACTGTACAGTGTTCATCATGCCATCGAAGAGTTTTGGTGGGCATCTGATTAGTGGGAGCATCTTGAATAGACTGTCTCTGCTCATGAGTTTAAACGCCTTGGTCAGGTCTATGAAGGCGAGATACAGAGGCTGCTTTTGTTTTCTGCACTTCTCTTGCCGCTGGTGTCTGGAGAAGATTATATTGATGGTTGATCTCTCTGAACAAAAGCCGCATTGGGATTCTGGCTAAATTCGGTCGGAAAGAATATATACATACACACACACACCTCATAGTTGCATTCCAATGACCATAGAAAAAAATCAATCCACAACCATAATTTTCATTTATTCTTACAATTTCTTTATTTTCATATTTCGGTGAATACCTGTATTTTTTCTTTGTCTCACAAACAAAAAAATTTGTAATTTATTTTTTCTAAATTTAATACCTTTTCTATATCTTATGTGCGTTTCACAGCAAAGTCAAGGGAAATATATAGTCTTTAGTTAACATTGCTGATCAGCAGAGCAATAATTCATTTAATGGTAATAGGAAAACATTATTTCAAAGGAAGATGGGAAAAGTTTAATTAGTCTTGTCAGATTGTAAGAATAAATTTTAAAATAGTTTTGGATTGATTTTTTTTCCTATGGTTATTGGAATGCAACTATGTGTATATATGCATACAATCATCTGCAAAGTTATGTTCTCAGAACCAGATCATCAGTTTGTCAATACCCGTGGAATTTGTAGTCAAGATTTACTCCTAGATCTGCCACGTTCTGTCTATGCCCATGCGTATTAACAGGGTAACCATGAGAAGGATGTGATTTCTCACCATTCACGGACTGTCATTTACTATGGAGAGGCTATATTTTGTACATCGCATAATATTGGGATACATAAGAACTTCAAGGCCAACTTGAAAAGGTACTACTTTTCTGCAAACCCTTTATACCCTTTGAGTTTTAATAAAGCAAAACCTGCTTTTAAAGTAATATTAGTATTATTTTTACTGTAAAGGCTGGTTCAAATTCTGTAAGTTTATAAACTTTAAAATAATAGCTTTTTATATATATATATATATGTATATATATATATATATATGATTTTTTGGATTTTGTGCTATGTATTGCTTATCTATGGCAGGCAACACCTTTCTTCTTGTCACTCGTTTTTCACGCCCATTGAGGCAATTCTGAAACAAATTCAAGGCGTTTTTATGGTGTGATGGGACATGTGCAGTGGACTGAATTACCTTTTGCATAATACATTTTCTTACAAAAGTGTTTTTTTTGTTTTTTTTGTTTTGTTTTTTATATATATATATCCTCTGCTTTAATTTCTGTTTTACTTTCATATTAAGTGGATTAGAAGCATGGATAGACCCTCTCCCAACACCAAAGTTTTTATTTTTATTCTGAGCTTTATTTATTTAAGCCTTTTCTCATTTTTTTTTCCCTCCTATTGTTGTAAAGGTTATTTATTTTTAAATCGTGTTGAAGAATTTCACATTACCTGTTGATCTGGTTCATTGTGTTACATATAAACAAATCTAATATCTATACTAATAATAGGGGTGGGATGTAATGGGTGAAAATTTCAGATTCATGCGAGTAGTATTTTTTTGTGTTCATTTATACATAAATAACACTAAACAATCAAACATTTTGAAAATTTTGCAAAATTCAGAAGGTGCAGGCCAAATATAGCCGTTAGGGTTCCACGGGACTCAAAATCCATCATTTTTCGGTGAAAAAGTGGTTTCATGCGACATTGCAGGTCCTAAAACATCCTCAAAAGCTATGAATGGATATAGATGGTTAAATCTGATATAGTACTTTAATTTAGGACCATTTTCAGGCTGTGAAAGGGGTTTTCATGAATGTAGAATAGCCAAAAACTAGTTAAATTTAACTTTCAAAATCGTATTTAAGAAAAAAAAAAAATTGGTCCCCCCCCCCCCCCAAAAAAAAAAACCCCGAAAAAACCAAAACCAAAAACAAACATGGTTTGATAAAAGTAATATTAAAGTGAAGCGTATATGGTCTGACTCAAAGATTCCAAAAATTTTTGAAGATTAAAAAATCAGACTTTAACTCTTACCCTTCTTACGAGTTTGACTCCTTTCAAACCCTCTGTCTCTGCAACCTTAAATTAAAGTAAAATGATTCCCGGGCAACGCTGGGTAGGTACAGCTAGCAAAGTATAAACTGAATATGGTGAAGATGAGAGATAATAATCAAACAAGAAACAGATGCAATGGCATGTGGTTTACTGTAAAGAAAGGATTTGTTGGCAAGGCTGAAGTTTAAGCTGAAATCTAAATGAGTAATACATTCTTATGCACGTTCGTTTGTTGACTTTAGCAAGATTACAAGTTGGTTTCATTAAAACACATTCTTTTTTGTTTTGTTATAATTGCAAGCTATTTAACTGAGTAGGTTGTTTCGTTACTATGTCTTGTTTTGATTTTGGGTAGATTAATATGATGGTAACTTGGTAAGCCACATGAGCTATCAAAGTGTTAAAATCTGTTCTAATTATAAATTCAGCAGCGACTATATTAGTCAAGTATGTGAATTCTTCGCTTTTTTTTTTTAAAGCAAAAAAAGCAGATTTTCACGTAAGTCGTTAGAGCTTCCCGTAGATGAGAATTCTCTGCATTTTTTATTTTTTATTTATTTTTTTAAACTGATTTCTGCACAATTTACTGGTTACCCCTCTTACTTTTTCGTCACTATTTGACTAGATTTATCTTCCCCTCTCTTTCTTTATCTTCCTCTCTCTTTCTTTATCTTCCTCTCTCTTTCTTTATCTTCCTCTCTCTTTCTTTATCTTCCTCTCTCTTTCTTTATCTTCCTCTCTCTTTCTTTATCTTCCTCTCTCTTTCTTTATCTTCCTCTCTCTTTCTTTATCTTCCTCTCTCTTTCTTTATCTTCCCCTCTCTTTCTTTATCTTCCCCTCTCTTTCTTTATCTTCCCCTCTCTTTCTTTGTCTTCCCCTCTCTTTCTTTGTCTTCCCCTCTCTTTCTTTGTCTTCCCCTCTCTTTCTTTGTCTTACCCTCTCTTTCTTTGTCTTACCCTCTCTTTCTTTGTCTTACCCTCTCTTTCTTTGTCTTACCCTCTCTTTCTTTGTCTTACCCTCTCTTTCTTTGTCTTACCCTCTTTCTTTGTCTTCCCCTCTCTTTCTTTGTCTTCCCCTCCCTTTCTTTGTCTTCCCCTCCCTTTCTTTGTCTTCCCCTCCCTTTCTTTGTCTTCCCCTCCCTTTCTTTGTCCTCCTCTCCCTTTCTTTGTCCTCCTCTCCCTTTCTTTGTCCTCCTCTCCCTTTCTTTGTCCTCCTCTCCCTTTCTTTGTCCTCCTCTCCCTTTCTTTGTCCTCCTCTCCCTTTCTTTGTCCTCCTCTCCCTTTCTTTGTCCTCCTCTCCCTTTCTTTGTCCTCCTCTCCCTTTCTTTGTCCTCCTCTCCCTTTCTTTGTCCTCCTCTCCCTTTCTTTGTCCTCCTCTCCCTTTCTTTGTCCTCCTCTCCCTTTCTTTGTCCTCCTCTCCCTTTCTTTGTCCTCCTCTCCCTTTCTTTGTCCTCCTCTCCCTTTCTTTGTCCTCCTCTCCCTTTCTTTGTCTTCCTCTCCCTTTCTTTGTCTTCCTCTCCCTTTCTTTGTCTTCCTCTCCCTTTCTTTGTCTTCCTCTCCCTTTCTTTGTCTTCCTCTCCCTTTCTTTGTCTTCCTCTCCCTTTCTTTGTCTTCCTCTCCCTTTCTTTGTCTTCCTCTCCCTTTCTTTGTCTTGCCCTCTCATTCTCTGTCCCCCCCCATTCTCCCCCCCTCTCTCTTTCTTGGTCCCCCCTCTCTCTTTCTTGGTCCCCCCTCTCTCTTTCTTGGTCCCCCCTCTCTCTTTCTTGGTCCCCCCTCTCTCTTTCTTGGTCCCCCCTCTCTCTTTCTTGGTCCCCCCTCTCTCTTTCTTGGTCCCCCCTCTCTCTTTCTTGGTCCCCCCTCTCTCTTTCTTGGTCCCCCCTCTCTCTTTCTCTTTATCTTACCCTTTTCCTCTCTCTCTTTCTTTATCTTACCCTTTTCCTCTCTCTCTTTCTTTATCTTACCCTTTTCCTCTCTCTCTCTCTTTCTTTATCTTACCCTTTTCCTCTCTCTCTCTCTTTCTTTATCTTACCCTTTTCCTCTCTCTCTCTCTTTCTTTATCTTACCCTTTTCCTCTCTCTCTCTCTTTCTTTATCTTACCCTTTTCCTCTCTCTCTCTCTTTCTTTATCTTACCCTTTTCCTCTCTCTCTCTCTCTTTCTTTATCTTACCCTTTTCCTCTCTCTCTCTCTCTTTCTTTATCTTACCCTTTTCCTCTCTCTCTCTCTTTCTTTATCTTACCCTTTTCCTCTCTCTCTCTCTTTCTTTATCTTACCCTTTTCCTCTCTCTCTCTCTCTTTCTTTATCTTACCCTTTTCCTCTCTCTCTCTCTCTTTCTTTACCTTACCCTTTTCCTCTCTCTCTCTCTCTTTCTTTACCTTACCCTTTTCCTCTCTCTCTCTCTTTCTTTATCTTACCCTTTTCCTCTCTCTTTCTTTATCTTACCCTTTTCCTCCATCTTTCTTTATCTTAACCTTTTCCTCTCTCTCTCTTTATCTTACCCTTTTCCTCTCTCTTTCTTTATCTTACCCTTTTCCTCTCTCTCTCTCTCTTTATCTTACCCTTTTCCTCTCTCTCTCTCTTTCTTTATCTTACCCTTTTCCTCTCTCTCTCTTTCTTTCTTTATCTTACCCTTTTCCTCTCTCTCTCTCTCTTTCTTTATCTTACCCTTTTCCTCTCTCTCTCTCTCTTTCTTTATCTTACCCTTTTCCTCTCTCTCTCTTTCTTTATCTTACCCTTTTCCTCTCTCTCTCTTTCTTTATCTTACCCTTTTCCTCTCTCTCTCTCTTTCTTTATCTTACCCTTTTCCTCCTCTCTCTCTCTCTTTCTTTATCTTACCCTTTTCCTCTCTCTTTCTTTATCTTACCCTTTTCCTCCATCTTTCTTTATCTTACCCTTTTCCTCCATCTTTCTTTATCTTACCCTTTTCCTCTCTCTCTCTTTATCTTACCCCTTTCCTCTCTCTTTCTTTATCTTACCCTTTTCCTCTCTCTCTCTTTATCTTACCCTTTTCCTCTCTCTCTCTCTTTATCTTACCCTTTTCCTCTCTCTCTCTCTTTCTTTATCTTACCCTTTTCCTCTCTCTCTCTCTCTTTCTTTATCTTACCCTTTTCCTCTCTCTCTCTCTCTTTCTTTACCTTACCCTTTTCCTCTCTCTCTCTCTCTTTCTTTACCTTACCCTTTTCCTCTCTCTCTCTCTTTCTTTATCTTACCCTTTTCCTCTCTCTTTCTTTATCTTACCCTTTTCCTCTCTCTTTCTTTATCTTACCCTTTTCCTCTCTCTTTCTTTATCTTACCCTTTTCCTCTCTCTCTCTTTATCTTACCCTTTTCCTCTCTCTCTCTTTATCTTACCCTTTTCCTCTCTCTCTCTCTCTTTCTTTATCTTACCCTTTTCCTCTCTCTCTCTCTCTCTTTCTTTATCTTACCCTTTTCCTCTCTCTCTCTCTTTCTTTATCTTACCCTTTTCCTCTCTCTCTCTCTTTCTTTATCTTACCCTTTTCCCCTCTCTCTCTCTTTCTTTATCTTACTTTTTTCCCCTCTCTCTCTCTTTCTTTATCTTACCCTTTTCCTCTCTCTCTCTTGTGCTTGCATTTCTTTTCCCTACTCACATTTCTCTCTTAAAATGTTAATTTTAGTGTTAAAGCTAACATTTCAAATGAGTCATGATTGGCATAGGGAGTTAGATTACTTTTGTTTCATCAAAGAATTACTTGCTGTCTCGTTCCCCCATCATGCCCACATGGTGTCGTTTTCTTAATTTTGACTTTCGTAGATGGAGTTGTTTAGTAATTGTGCTACACACACACACATGGGGTGGAGTGCAGAATCGGAAACTCTATTTTCAGCTGTGTTTGCCATTGTCTACTCCCCTTCCTGATTAGTGGTATGTCTGGTCAGTTCTGTAGCTGATGGCATTCACCCGAGGTTGGTTGAGCCAACTCCAAATAAGTTCGCTGCATCAAGGTGGTCCACCCACACCGATCGGCAGCAGAGTTCTTGGCATACTTTAGCCATTCACGGTTTCAGTGACGAACACCAAAAACGAGAACCAGCAATTAGTATCATGTCTATCTTCACTGTTCCAATCCATGTCTTCAGTTGGCCGCCTCTCTGCTTCCTCCACCTAGCAGGTGCAATCGGGTCTACCGACTTGTGGATTAAGAACGTGACCAAATCAGCAAAGTCTCTTTTTCAGAAGAATATGTGATGCCAGTGGTGTTGCATCTTGCACGGATGGTGAAGTTTGAGATTTGGCTGGAAAGACGGATATGTACATTGCAGTAGTTTTGAATCCATAACTAAAGGGAGGATATATATATAAAAGAAACTCCCTTCGGCAAGTCCTCCTCACTAGCCGTCAGCCGGGAGAGTTCATCTCCGAAGTAAGTGCCCCAACTTCCCTACAGGGTTGAAAAAAGTGATATGTGGACAACGAAAAACCTGGTTGATGACTGTTAAAGCTAACCTGGGTCCCCATGTCTACAGAGTTGGTCATTGAAACAGCATATGGTTAGAGATCACCCAGTTGTTAACTTCAAATCATGAGGTTTGGTCGGCCTTCATGAGGGATGCAGTGATGAGGATAGATGGAGCTAGTTCACCCTACCCCAGGTGAATTCTATTTCAAGTACAAGTTCAGTTATAGATTAAATAGTAAGGTAAACATTTCAAACCTTGGTTGTGCAACTTGTCTAGGAGAAGGAAACCTCTGAAATAACAAGTCTTCTTTTGCTTATCTCGATATTGTTTCCAGTCATTCTGGACTTCCCGTTACCACTGGACTCGAGAGCAATGCCTGTTCATAAGAGGTGTGGTTGGTGATGTGAAACCCTTGCTTGTATCTTGGGATTGAAAGTTTGAATTACCTACTAGAATAGGGGAGTTTGAATTACCTACTAGACACCATCCTCGATTGGCTTCAGTTTCTGTAAAAGGGTTTGTCAGGATAACCTGATATGAGGATACTTTCCCTAGAAGTAAACCCTGACCAAATATTCAAAATAACATAGCATTCATAGCCCAAATAAGATCTCAACACGACTATACACTGGCTCATATGAGGAATGGTGCATCTTTTCGAAGTAATGTTACCTCAAGTAACAGCACTTAGCTGGATACACCACCAGACTAGATGGATTCTTGTTCTGGAACCCGGTAAGACCAAAAGACAACAAGAAAGATATACTATAACGTAGTTCACAGGTCAATTGAGGAGAGGAAAATTAATATTCTTAGCTTTACTAGTTCAATGTTTGACAAGTAAAAGAGAAAATTAATGGCATATTCGAATATCTATGTATCTCACAGAGAGATCAAGTGTTAGCCCCAGGAAGGGGCTCCTTGATTTCTGTCATTCCACTGAAGTAAAATGAAACAAAGATATATATATCCAAGGCCTTTACCAAGGTCTGGCATGAAGGGATTCTCCTAAAACTGCACTCATATGGTATTACTGGACAAATATTTAATATAATTAAATTCTTCCTAACAAAAAAATAGATCCAGGTTGTCCTCGATGGCCGTTCATCTAAGCAACATGACATAAATGTTGGTGTACTTCAAGGATCTATCCTAGAACCTCTACTGTTCCTGATTTTCATAAATGACCTCCCTGATGTAATTGAGACTGATAGGAATATTTGCTGACGACACCACGCTCTACTCTCATCATGTGAGCAAAACCGACACGCACAAATCTGAGGCAATGGCTGAATCCTTAGAAAATTAACCTGTAATGTTTTATTTTTAAGTTTAGAAAAGCAGTGGTTTTTTTTTTATTTTATTTTTTTTTTTTTTTTATTTTATTTATTTATTTTTTTTTATTATTAAAATATTTCTAAATCTTTACCTTTCAGCGGGAGCCGATAATCAATTTAATTTATTAGCTTCTGTTACATGTGGATTTCTCTTCTTTTTTTATATATAATAAGCTGTCTTAGAAGACTTGAAAAATGATTAGTTTGTTTTTGTTTTTATTTGGAATTGAAGCATTTGTATAAATAAGCCAAAAAATCTTCTTTTTTTTTTTTTTTTTTTTTTACACTAATATACTTCTAAATTTCTTTTCACTGGAAGCCGATAATTTATTACTAATGGAGATTTGATATGTCTTAAACCAAAATTATACTATTACTATCTTTCTTTGCTCAATACTACACTACCCCCTAGTGTAGTATTTTTTCTATTGTCATGAGACATTCTTTGTAGGTATTACCTCCTCCTTTTGGGAGAGAAGTGTAGTATCTGTTCGTTCGTCCTGATATCTTCCCAGGCATTATCTCCTCCTCTGGAGTGTAGTTTAAAAATTTTTTTTTTTAACATAGTTCACCTCAAACAAGGCAGGCTGCCACTGTAGATGTAAGGGGCTACTGAGAAAAAAGGGTGAAGGTTTTTTTTTGGGGGGGGGGGGAGGGGGTCAACCTAATTTAGGAGCTGCGCAGCGAGATGTCTGTTTACATTAGTTTTAAATTTCTGCATGTCAGTAACGTCAGGAAAGCAGGGAGCAGGGAGGGAGTTCCAGAGTCCAGCAGCACGAGGAAAGAAGCTCTTGGAGTAGAAAGCTCTTTGGCATTTGGGGACTTCCACAGTGAATAGATGGAATTTGGCAGATTGTCGGGTTGGTCTAGTGAATTTGCGTTGTGGGGGCACTAGAGAAGCAAGTTCATCAGAGCACAATCCATTGAAGTACTTGTAAAACAGGCACAAGGAAGCAACATTGCGGTGGTGGGGGACCTATTAAGTTGGTGACTCTTTTTTGGACCTTGTCTAAGAGGGAGACTAGTGGATGATGCACCAGCCCATATGTGGCAACAATACTCCATGCATGGGCGGATGGTGGCTTTGTAGAGATATAGGATAATGTCAGGTGTGAGCAGTTTACTAGCACGGTAGAGGGAGCCCACCTTCTTTGCAGCAGTCCTGGCAATGTCTTCAATGTATTTGTTCCAATTCATGTTATCTGTGAAAGTTAGGTCGAGGAGTTTGAATGATGAACTCTCAGGCAGGGTGCTATTTGCCATGACAATCAGTGATTGAAGAGGTTTCTTTTAGTTATTGAAGGAAAGTAGCTTTGTCTTTGCTGCATTAAAAGTTACCATCCATTTTTGACCCCATTTCATTACAGACTGGAGGTCATTTTCTAAGGATTCAGCTATTGCTTCAGATATGTGCGCGTCGGTTTTCTGTTCGTCATATTATACCAGCAAAAAAATATGCTCCCTTTAGTTGCATTTTTTTGCTAGTAAATTTAATTTAGGTTTGTCATTTTTGTTTCATCTCCATTAAATAACATTAAGAAATGTATCTTTCGCTGGGACTTTTTTTTCTCAACTATAGATACATTAGTCACATGATTAAAATTCTAAATTTCTTTGTTTTTATTGAATAGAAATTATATTATTTAAATAAAATAATGTTACTATGTTTTTTAACTGTGGCAAAATACAAATGTGTTTTTATATTGTTTCCATTAACTGTGGAGGGAATTGACACACAAAAAAAATGAATTGAAAAAAATGTGAAATTATTTTTTATTTTTAGTTATTTAAATTTGAATTTTCAATGTTAATCCATGTGTAGAAATTAACTTTTAAGCAATAATTGTGAGATTTCTGATGGAAATAAAACAGTATTCCATAAAAGGAAATGTGATTTATTTATGTGAAAACAACCATTGAATTAAAGAAACTGAAAAAATCCTGTGTAGCACGATAAGGTTTTCTATGACTGTCTCGGGACATTCCATCCCATTTCATCCAGCCTCCTCCCCACCTCCTCCCCCTCAATTTTTTTTTCTCGTGGACACCGCATAAAATGAGTAACTTGGTAATTTGACCCATCAGTGTGGATGATGCCCCCTCAACCTGCACATTAAAAAAAAACCCCAAAAAACCAAAAACCTGATGATGAAAAAATACAAATACTAGGCTGCATTTCTTTCCATTAATGACAAAAGAAAGAATTATTCATTTATAAAGAGAAAAGATTACATTTTTGATACATCCAAATTTGGTCAAAATAACTAAAAAAAATGAATGCAAAATATATATCGCAAGTTTTAATTGAATGGAATGTCACTATATTTACTTGCTATCACATTGTAAACTAGGCTGGTTTGTGATAACTAATAGAAGTGATTGTTTTTTAGTTGAGGTCTGACTGAATACTCGCACTCCATTTAAGGTGAAAAAGAATCCCTCAAACAGAATCTTATA
Source organism: Sepiola atlantica (assembly GCA_963556195.1). Lineage (NCBI taxonomy): Eukaryota > Metazoa > Mollusca > Cephalopoda > Sepiida > Sepiolidae > Sepiola > Sepiola atlantica. Next base: position 44,145,951 of record OY744534.1, read on the forward strand.
AAAATAAACCACTATTGTAGCAGTCACCAATAGGGACTACTTTTGAATGCGTGATCACTGCCCCTGCGAGCTGGCTTGTCCAATCAAATCACAGGGCGCAGTAATATCGTTAGTTCCCTAAGGGACTACTTATGTCCCCTTAGGGTTCGAGGAAAAAGATCAGACGAGCTCCTGGCACCAGCTTGGACACATCGCAGAGAGCAATAATGAGGAACGAGGAAACGCTCTCTCTCCTGCCGCCGTCGCCACTTGACGACTACTACCATCTTCACCTGAAGAAAATCACGGGCGGCCCTAAGAACTCTTATATTCTTCCTCTTCCTCAGACAGACACAGTCCCACTCTCACCTACCTATACCAAATGGTGTAGGTAACCTTGAGTTAATAAAACCCCTTTTTGTTATAGTTACAGAAATACTTTTTGTTGTTCCGTTTCTTTACGAGAAGATAAAAGGATAACCCCTCTCATCATCTCTTTACAAATGGGATCACGTCGGGGTCACCATGGTAGTAGTCGTCAAGTGGTGACGGGGGCAGGAGAGAGCGTTTCCTCGTTCCTCGCTGGTGCTCTCTGCGATGTGTCCAAGCTGGTGCCAGGAGCTCATCTGATCTTTTTCCTCGACCAGTAAGGGGACATAAGTAGTCCCTTAGGGAACTAACGATATTACTGCGCCCTGTGATTTGATTGGACAAGCCAGCTCCAGGGACAGTGATCACGCATTCAAAAGTAGTCCCTATTGGTGACTACTACACAATCTCCTTATTGCATGCTTTAAGTATCTTCGATCTGTTTCGGCGGCGACGAGAGCAAATCTAATTTTTTTTCTCTTCGATCTTTTAATATTTTGTGCCGACTGTTGATCTTGACCTATTATTTCAATTGTGTACTCTGTGACTTCGTATTCGCATTCTGTTTAAAGGTCAATCTTGTATTGTTTTCTATTTAGTTTGTGCTGACGGCTTAAATCGCCTTCTTCGGTGCATATGTTACATGATTTTAGTGTATCAGCTGTTATTTATAAGTAAAAAAAATTCTTCTGTAAGTATGAAAGAACTGATTTTAAGTATTAAAAAATATTTTACAAATATTGTTTTTATCTTAGTCTGTAAGAGTTTACTAATATCTTAACCGTTTATGTTAGAGCTGCTATTTTTTTTTTTTTTAATTTGTAAAATGTATTTGTAATTTAAAGGCTATTCTGTTGGTTTGAATTTGAGTTGGTATTAATTTTACGTTATCAATTCCAAAGCACCCGAAAATGGCAGTTATTTTTGCTGCTTCAGCAGGTCCGTTCACTCATTGTCATCGCTACTCCTACCTCCTCCCAACTCGCATTCAAATAGCATGCGTTTTCGAGTGCTCTGGTCTAAACTTTATCATTTTAAAGACTAAGAAAAAGGGAAGACTTTTAATCATCAATTATGATATCTATTATTATACTAAAGCTGAGTTAATCAACGTCTGTTTCCCTAGCGTTTTTTTTCCTATCTATTTTCATCACACAAAATACATGCTAAAATATCTGTTTTGGGATTGAGTTATGTTTGAAAAACTTAAATTTTAGTGAGCCATAATTTGCAAATAACTATCAAGTGACCCATTTCTTAACTTTCTATCTATGACTTTCACCCTCTCTCACTGTATGTTGTGGTCCCCCCCCCCCCCGGCTCTTATTCTATATATCAGCTATCACTCTCTCTTCCATCACTCTCTTTCTCTCTCTGCTTATTAACAGTCTAAGGTAAAGAATAAAATGATTGCAATAGTGCATTATAAATAAAAGGGAATATCACCACAGGGAATACTACTATTCAACTCGTAGTTGAAGCCGGAAAGAGATATAGCAAAGCAGAAATAGGCTTATTTTGAATTTTGTCTTATTTGTTTTTATATTTAACTGGCTTTGCAAACTCACCTTTTCCTTATTCAAACAACGTGTCACTTTCTTTTTTCTCGTATTGTATACGTCTGCTGAGGCACCTCACTTCAAACCCATTTTTTAAATATATATATATATATGCGTGCATATATTTGATTATAAATATAAATAAACTTAAAAAAAAAGAAGTTTTTCAATCTGGGTTCATTTCTGTGTTTGAAACCGAACCTAGTAATTGAGCACTCTGGCCAATTTTTCTTCCAAAAAATTGTTTGTATCTTATCTATTATACTGAAGCAGCACAACATCCATTGTAAATGAATCATTGCATAGAATTGAACATAAGTGCATATGTTGGGTATGGGGAGAAATGCCGGTTTACACATTTCCTAACAGTGTTAGTGCATATATCATCAATAGCCGGTTAACCAGGTGGGGGGAAAAAGTGAATGTTGTTGTGGGACAATGAAAGCCAAAAAATATTTTACTGTATCCTAAGTGTTGTACAGCATGGTATTTATACACACATGTAAATGAAAAAGTGATTTTTACAGTAGTATTTTTTTTTTTTTAATGGTTTCTGGTTGTAGATTCCTATCCACAAACGCCCACCTTTTTATGATTTGGTTTAAATATCTCTGCTAAATTGCTCAAGGTGCTTAAGTGGGTGTATATCTAAACCATTTTTCTACAACAGCTACTTATAGTGTGGGTGTGTTTTTATGATTGATAAACCGGGTTTAAAACTGTATGAAACATTTGCTAAAATATTAATGTAAAGTGTATTTGCAGCATTTTCCATTGTTTTTTTTTTTAGTTTTCTTTATTAAAGAGTGACCCTTTATCGAGGCCAAAACCACTCAAGGATGAGGGTTAATGAGATGGATAGATTGTTAGTTGAACGCTCTGATGAATGGAATGAACAAAATTTAATTACTTATAAGGGCAGTTTATGACAAGTATTTGATGATTGGATTTTAAGATGACCATATTGTGGTCTGCAGGGAGACTGTCCCTAATGTGCTCCACACATGGGAAGTTCTTGGAAATGTATTTTTTTAATTCTTTATTTTCACAACTAGTAGTACATTTTAAGTTTATCATATTACCACCCTGCACTTAGGGTTAGTGTTGGGCTTTTTTCTACTTAAAAAGCAGGACTCTTGAAAAAAAAAAAAAAAAAACTGTCCTTCATTAACTCCTTTATTTTAACAAATTTTGAATAAATTGTTTTGAACGGTAAAGGTCCAGAATAGTTAACAGTCGAGAACTAGTAAACAAAAACAGCAAACATTGCATGAACCAAATTCTCTACTGACATGTACACCTAACGTGTGGAAACTTTGTAAGACCCGCCATTTCAGAACTTTATTTCTATGTTCGTGTCTTATCGAAATGTAAACCATTACATATATATTCATTTCTATAGTTTTTTATATAAATTTAAATCGACCAAAATTATTTGTACACCCACTGCATTAATATTTAATATTTTTACTCATTTCTTAGAAATTAATGCTCGCATGATGAAAATAACTTGTATATATTTTATATACAACGAACGTTCTAATCCTCGTTTTTCCTACATTGAAATGAATGACTCCCTCCTTGAAGAACCCCCTGCTTTGACATTCTCCTAGGACTGACTTTCATCCCATAACTGAAATGGAAGACTTACATCAAATCCATTGCTAAAGTCGTTGAAAAAATGGTTGGATCATTCTATTGCTCCAGAAAGTACCGGACTCCTGATGCAATCCTCTATGTTTATAAGAGTCGTATTCGGAGAGTCGGAAGAGATGCTTCTAGTCTTTCCCTACTCTATTGTTATTTCTATCATAGATGCTCGACTGAGCTTTAATCTCTGATTGCCTCTTATAAAACCTTCTCAGCAAGAACTCGTCTTCCTAGCAACACTGCAAAGAACTCTTTGTACCTAAAATCAAACAGAACTTCCATGAACAGTTTCTTTCCAAGAACTTCCCACATGTGGAACACGTTACTGCCGCAATGTTTCCCTACAGACTACAACATGGTCGTTTTCAAGTTTAATGTCAACAAATATCTGTCGAGTTGTCCTTGTAAATTAATCATAGTTCTCAGTCCTTTCATAGTACTGTTCTATGGTCCAACTGGAAATCTCACTAACCTTTATCCTCAAGTGGCTTTTGGTCTCGTTAAGTAGTGATTCATTAGCATATAACAAAAATGTATGTAACAATAATACATACATTGGCCATTGAGAAAAATAAAAGCAAATTACAGAAAACTGCAACTCACTGAGTTTTTTTTTCTTCAAATTTTATCACTATCCATCATTTTTTTTTTTTTATCTTAAGTGAGTTTAATTTTCTGTAATTTGTTTTTGTTTTATCATCTCCTTGGCCTTTTGGCTAGGAGAAAAGTCTCTTTTCTGATACTACACTATCTTTTCTGTCCTCTATCAGTTTAGGAGAAATCCTTTTAGACTGAGGCAATTTAAATTTTTCTTGCAATCTAGTGTCCCTTTTTGGAGAGCTGGATTTCTCCACATTAAAAATTGACCTCGTGGGGAGGCAAGTAAATAGGGACTCTGCACATGCAGCATTTCCTAATAGTTGTTTTAGGGGAGGGGTGCACAAACAAGTCTCATACTATTCTCCAAATATATTTTTGTTGCTTTTGTCCAGCTATACTAGTTTTATCTATATACTACTAAGACTGGATTTGTTTGTTTATCCCTGTGCACAATGGATGACGTCACAAAATGATGTTGTTCATCAGGGGTGTAGGGGTGGGGGTGAAAAATCCTTTGTTTTATCTAGTATACTACCATATAACTCTGGATCTTATTTGTTTTTTGCCCCTGTGCATAATTAATTACATCACCATTTAAAACAGATTAAAATAACCGTGCACAGTGGATGATGTCACAAAATGCTGACGTCATCGATCAAATCTTATGTTTTTAATGTGACTAATTAGTTTTGCAGCATAAAATATTTGGAATGTCCCGGATTAAATTTTAGGTCGTATTTACGTCAAGGTGATGCTGATAAGAGGCCTGGTAGTCATATAACTCTAGTCCATGACTGAGGGTGAGCATGTGGGAACGTAAATAACAATTTCTGAGAACCACCTTTAGTTATTAGAATTCATCTTTAAAATTGTTAGGTTCGTACTTTTCAAACCTTTAGATGCAGACATCGTATCTTTATTACTGGCTTAGTCTAGATCTGTTAAACTGCTGATGCTTTTTTGTTTTGTTTTCTTATGATCGAGTACAATTTTAGTGTAAACTAAAGTCTTTCTAGCCTCTATAACTGAAATCTCTTATTGCAAATGTAAGGTATAATAACGCATGAAAATTAATATTTTAAAATTTATATTTCGGTAAGTGTGCTCTAAAACACTGTAATGTACAATTATCTACAGAATGAAAATGTTAAAAAAAAAAAAAAAAAATGACAGCCTCTTTTTTAGTACTTTCAACGCGAAATGTTATACAAAGTTAATAAATATTAAAAGGACAGCACTTGATTAGGTCTTCACTTCTATACAATCTGCTTCGAACCTGTAGTTGCTTGGAGTTTGACCTTATACCTTTTGACTCTGCAATCCTGGTACTTATGGCATTACCTGTTCTGGCAGTAGTGGAGTATCGTTCTGTTCAGTTCTAGGATGCCATTTTCCCAAGCATTGCCTCCTCTTTCGGGAGGAGGAATCAGTTTATCACCAATCACCTAATATACCCCTATAAAAAAATGCTGACTAGTCTGATTACAGCAAATTTTGTGGCCATAAACTGGCATAATGTGTAACTTTGCTGCAATGAGAGGCAGGTAAATATACTTGTATTTCATTGATAAGATATGTAACTGTACATTTAGTATTATTAGACTTGGTTGGTGTTCATGAGAGGTGGAGAAAAATGATAGGTTATTTCAGCTGTCTATAACCATACAAGTCTGATTTTTCATAAATGCTTGTATTGTAGGTTAAGGGCTTGTGTGAAAATTCCCTGCTGCTGGCGATCCACTGCGATGATTTCAGACACCTGGCATTGTGCGTGCTGAGTGGGCAGTGAACACCAATGTCCACTGCTGTTACAGGCTGGCTCACTCCTTAGCGGCAGCCAAGCATCACATGTTCCGTTTAATTGGATCTTACTGTGTTGCCTGTGACGAGTGTGTGTGCATACTCTCAAACAGCTGCCTGGAAAATCAATGGGAAATTTTCCTTTTCTTTGCCAATAGAAACATCCAGGCAGACCGTGTGTATGCGTATGTACGGCTATTGAATCTTGAAGAA
>OY744534.1:44157120-44302000 GCA_963556195.1 Sepiola atlantica
AGGAATTGGCCTTAGTAGCTGGCGGAATGAATTAGCATATAAAGCTTTTGGTTCTAAAGCTATAATAGACAATGAAATAGGGGAAAATTGACTTTACTTTATTATATGGATATATATTTTTATGGTATAACAAATGTTTTCAAATTATCAGTAAGTAAATCGATCTTTTAGTCAAGTCCTAACAAAAATATGCTCCCTCCGGTCGAGGAAGATAAGCGAACATATAATACACTGACCCCTAAAAGAGGTAATGCCTGGGAGGATGATATGACAACAGAATAGTACATTATCAAAAGGTGAAGGTAGACCCTGGGAAGATGGTTTCATAGAACAGTCCCTCCCCCAAAAGAGGATTAGCCCCACAACCTTAAAAAAGGTTATTCCTGTGAGGACGGTTTCTTACAACAGAACTGATACTATACTACCTACACCCATTAAAAGATAATACACTAAGATTAAATCGGGATTCTTTTTTGTTTATTCACTTAGAAATGCCTAGTTATAAAAAAAACATTTTTTGGTTCCCTAACTTTGTGGCTAAGATCAAAGTGTAGTATCTGGTTTAAGCATCATAGTGACATCGGATGTTTTAACTATCGATGGAACTATTGTGTGTATATATAAGAAAATGACAATGCGTATTACAGAATATTAATTTATTAGAAACTGTTTAAAAAATAAATCTGCAAATTAGCAATACCTTAAGTGTGTGTGTGTATATGTATATGTATATGTATATGTATATATATATATAATGCACTTTATTGTTGTATTTCAATGACCATAGGAAAAATCAGTCCAGAAACCATCATTTTCATTTATTCTTACAATTTCTTTTCATATTGTCTCACAAACAAAAATTTTTTCATTTTTTTTTCAAATTTAATACCTTTTCTATATCTTAAGCACGTTTCACGTTTAAGATATAGAAAAGGTATTAAATTTATAAAAAATAAATTTATAAAAAAATGTTTGAGACGAAGAAGAAATACAGGTATTCACCGAAATATGAAAATAAAGAAATTGTAAGAATAAATTAAAAAAATTATGGTTTGAAATTGATTTTTTTTTTTTTTTTCCTATGGTCATTGTAATGCAATTATAAAGTATATATGCCTATAATACAACTTCATTGAGCTTGCAATTTGAACCATTTTCGGATATTATAAGGAGTATATAATTAATATATATTTTGTATAAGAACTCACAAAATATATATACTCCCAGGCTTTACTTTCTCTCTGAGAAGGGGTTAGTTTATTGCTAATCATCTGAGGCGCTCCTACTGTGGGAATGCCAACGAGGCTGATCAAGCATTTTTAATAGGCCAGAGTGCACTTATTCTAGTGACCTGGCTAATCAAAACCACACCTGACCTTGTCTAACCTCCTAATAAGGAGGTAAATAATGTTATATTATAGAATTAAATAAGCATAACCGGTTTTGATGTTAATCATACACCTACAACAGTAGGCGTATAATATTCTTAAGATCCCATTATGGTCACTCGCGGCATCTTCAAAGCTTTGTCACTAATTCAGTTTTTAATTAAATTTGATTTGTTTGTTTAACTTTGTAGGACCCCATGAAAGCTACATTTTCACATAAAAATATTGAAATTTGGTCCAGTAAAAAAAAACGGTACATTAAAATATGTAAGGATCAAAAAAAAGGAGAGTAACGCACTCGATCAGCTTCAACTTAATTTTTCTTTGATATTTTAAAAGCAATTTATATTTTTCTTTATCTTATATGATAGAAAAATGCATGAGGAATCTAATAGTGTTAGTCCCATTCTACAAAAAATTGTACTAAAATGATGTAAGGTAAAATGTTACAAAAAGACAATTCACTAACGATCATGTTCAAATCAGTTATCTTTTTTATTAAAAAAAAAAACTATTTTACTTCAGTTTAAATGATAGAAACAGGCATGAGGAATTCAATACTGAAAAATATCAACAAAAAAAAAAATTGAAAAATTTTTGTAAAATATTTGGGTGATAATTTGATTCCTATATAAAAACAATATAAAAAAAATAATCACTGATAAATTAACGAATAATAGAATTCATTCATTACCATTCCATTACGATCAGTGGTGGCTCGTGGCTAAGATTAGTGTGGGTTTACCCATTGTTTTAATATTGTGTAAAAGAAAAACAAACATAAAATAAATTATACATAATTTATACATAAAATTGCTGTCAAGTTTTTTTAAAACAAATTCTACTCAGAATATGAGATGAGATAAAAAAAAAAATTTTTTAATTTGAATTTATTTCCTTTGATTTTTTTTTTTTCACATTTTTTTGTTTGCAAATCAAACAATAACGTTATTTGTTTATTTTTTCAAGACGTGTGCTTTAACATTTTATTATTACAGTATTATTGTAGATAAACACTCTCTGCCACCTTTCCAAAAGTAAGATCCTACTTTTCATAGACGAACACTCTAAAAAAAAAAACATGGCAAGAAAAATAAAACTATCATTTTAGAATTTAGAGAGGTGGATCAGTTTCACATAAATTTAGCGTAAAATGATCCCTCATTTCTGGACATTTATTAGGACAACCATTTGTTTTTTTATGAGAAATAAATTCTGTGCGTTTTTTTGTTTTTTCGGGGTCTACTTTTTTAGGTTATTATGTGTGGTTTTACAACTTTGCCACTCGGACTTAGGGTTAGCGGTAAAAAAATTGAGGTAATGTCCTAAAAAGTTAGAATGGTCAGAAAATGGGGGATCATTTTATGTTTAATTTATATTTGAAACTGATCACTCACTGTAAATTCTAAAATAATTATCATTTTTGCCTTTCCGCAAAGCTTTTTAGAGTGTTCACACATAATCGCATAAAAAAAAGTAGAATCTCATTTTTAGGGGGGTGGGGTGATTTAGCTGGAGATGTCAACCTACAAGTTTACCGATTTTACTTTTTACTCATTAAAAAAATATTAAATTTAAAAAAAAAATAAATGATTTATTTTTTATCTTGCCTTGATAAAGGCTTCTATTTTCAATTTGAATAATACTGATCCACCAATGCTTTTAAATGAATGACCCATCTTTCTATACTTCGAGCATGTCTATGCTTTCTTCGTTTTACAACCAGATTTTGAATTGATAATCACCAAGAACATCTCCGCGGATAACACCCATTAACAAGGACATTATATCAAAAAACACAAAAAAAAAGTTTTAGTTTTATTTTTTGAAAAAATGACAATACTGGTCAACTCTGATGATGGAATATTATTCCGAAATTAATAAGTTAAAAAAAAATAAAAATAAAATAAATTAATCTTGCATTGATAAAGGCTTCTATTTTCAATTTTAATTTATTTTTGTATTTGGACTATTATTCTTATCTTCATCTTTTCGAAGTTGTGAACTAGAACCTAAGAGTCAAACCTGGGGAAACTGGACGGAATTTGTAACTAAACCCTTTATTTAATCCACAGGAGTAGTTTGTTCTCGTTCCGTCAGCCCTGACCTGGTAGAAGTTCTGATTAATTATGTTATTAATACTTAGTTATTATTAGTTATGAGAAAGAATTGAACCTTCAACCCTTGGAAGACTCTCCCTTAGAACTAATTGTTAATACACGCCTTTATCCGGAGGTTGAAGATTCAATCCGTACTACAGGCGATAATAGTTAATAACATAATAATGAATTAACACTTCTACCCGGTTATGGGTGACGGAATAAGAACAATCTACCCTCATGAATTAACTAAAAGGTTCAGTTTAAAATTTCATATAGGTTCTAGAGTTAGAAAATATGCACCTAAAGAAAGCCGGAGGTAACAGCGGCTGAAATATTGTGAAAATAATAACCAATTAGAGACTAGTAACCAATTAGAGAATAGTAACCAATTAGAGACTAGTAATCCGAATATTACAAATGATCAATTCTCATCTAAAAAAAATATCGAAACATTTTTTTATTTTTTATTGTTCAAACATATTTTTAACTAAAAATAGTTTAATCCTACTTTAGTCACATAACTTATTAAAAATGAAATTGGTTATAGCATTACTCTCAAACAAGTTGTGCGCGATGGATGGTGTCAAAAAGATGCATTTCTTTTGGAAGGCCGTTAAATCTTCGTCTTTATTTAATATACAGCTAAACTTAGTGATCTTTCATCAACTAATAATATTCAATGGTAAACATGTAAGCAAAAACTAAAGTTAACACAAAGTTCCCAGTTTTCGTCTTAATTTTCTCAGAAAGTGGACATTTTTAGCAAGATACGCCTCTGAATTCTACACTTTATCATATTCAAAGAATTTTGTAGACGGTATATAAACCCAGCACACGCAGAGTCCAAAGCAAACACCTCATTCCACCAGCATACCAAGAATAGGAGACTCGTTGCTCTGGCGAGCGACAGTTCTCCGCTGGCTTGACTTGCACACGAAGCAAACACAAAATATGTCTAACTGAATCTCGCAGCTCCATGCACGATTTTTTTTATTTATTTATTTATTATTTTTTTTTTTACATGAATTTGGGGGTGCCTACCGACATTAAACTTAAGGATTGTATAATGTACATGCAAAAAGAAAGTATTAAAGAAAAGCAAACTTATTAATTTTATCGATAATATTGAGCAGAAATAACTTAGGTGTGCTGCAGTTCTACAGTTCCTATACACAGAACCGCCACTAATTACGATACAGATATAGTTTAAAAAACGAACACACAGACAAGCATAATCCATTCGGACAATATGGCGACGATAATCAAAACATTGTAAGGTATTTTTTCAAGTTATTAATGATCATGGTTATTTACTCCGTCCGAATACTTATTTTAATTATTTCTTCTTTCATTACAGAAAATACAAAACAGAAGTTTTCTTTCTCCAATCCATGCACATAATCACTCTTTCACGTTAGCACATGGGATACTAATCATAATGTCAAAATATCAGGGTAATGTTTCAACATCTTTTTAGTTTGGAAGCATCTGACTACCAACTACTTTATGACTGATTTTTAAAATATTGAACAGGATAATTTGGGTCAGTAAAAGTAATACATATTTTCATACTCAAAATGTTATTTAGACCAGTTGAACATTCAGCCTAATTGCTGGGGAGATATTAATGTTTTCGTTTTCTTCCGATTTCAGCGAATTTAATTTTGTAAAACTAAAGATTCTGCTTATATAGGTGATTACGTGTGAAACTTCAAAATATTTCTGAAGACTGAAATACCGTTTATTTCAATACATTTACAGTAACTTTTTACTATCACACGGTCACAGTTTACCCCTAAAAAGACTTTCCCATTACTGCAGTTAAAATAAATTTGTTTGAATTGCTTTTCTGTTTTTGAACAATTACATTCGCGACAAGGGCAGATAATCGCGGACTTTTCAATATGAATGGGGATAAAAAAATGCCCATCGTCTATAACATATTAGGAATAATACTGTTTCTTTGGTTTAAGAGCAAAGAAAGAATCGTTTTGTTAAATCATATTTCAGTCACAAACATTATTCAGAGTGAAGTAGATTTAACCATTATTTTCAAAACTTTTTAATCGACAAAACTGTCAACGGCACTTTTTGTATTTTCACTTCTTTTTTAATGTTACAACAAATAAGTGCTACCAAACGCAATAAAATTTACTTTTCGGCTGACCTGCATAGTTTTAAACTTCTGAAAGTGTTTTCTAGTTTTTTTGTTTTTTTTATTTCAGTGTAAGATTTCGATATCCACTCCTTCGAGAAACAGTAAAAAATTCAAAATAGGCGACCCATCAGTTCCTATTGATGTTTCATTCGTTAAATGCAGTTAAAAAATGACTTACCACTCACCCTTAGTTCGACTAGCAACACCTCGGACTTAGAATTATTGATAGGGTGTAAAAGTACCCCACTCTGATCCTGTGTCATGGCATCAGATATAACATACGACCCCCACGTCTCTGACCCCGTGGGTATCTTGTCGGCCACTCACGCACAGGTGTTTGATATTTTGGTCACGGTGCCAAGTATAACAGATACCCCATTCTGTTCCGGTGTCACGGAACCACTTATAACATGGTACTCCACTCGTGTCTCTATCTCTGTGCTCGCGCCTCTGGTTCTCTATACAGAGATCTTGCCAGACTGAACACTCTCTGGCCGATCGTCGTAGTGGCAATAAAAAATATGTCGATCGAAATTCCTCCAGGTCGGGATGATGATGATGATAGCTCCGTTGATTCTGTGAAGGCGAAGGTTATTCAAGCAGAACAAATCAATAATAGAATGATGTAACAACTTGGCAAGGTCTTTTTGTATGAAATAATTATTAACAAAGATAAAAAAATTTTTTTTAAACGTTGAATTAAAGTCTATCTTTTGATAAATGTCTTTGGTGCTAATCTATTCCGTGATCTCTCTGCGTGTGTGCGTATCCATTTACAACGATTATTTTCACAAGTTGGACTAATTAAGTCATTAATATATGTTTAAGGAAAACGATGGGTCTTACCACGCACGCTTGAGAATTGGCGTGCGTGCTCCAGACACTACTAGACTGTTCTGAGTCCGGGCTCTGACTGACTGACTGATTTTTCTCTTACTGAAAAGGTGTATGGTCACACCCTCCCTTTTCCAAACATATTTCTCTATATTCTTCTTCCTCTCTCAGGAGTTGGGAGGGGCATGCCTCTCTAAATAGATAAATGGGATTTCTCTTTTAGATTTCATCGCCATTATAAAAAAAACAATTACTCTCTCTCTCTCGCTGTGGAGCAGACCACTGCCCTAATTAATGACGACAGCTTAGATGGCTATCTCTGACCATCAGCTTAGCCTGCCCGTCTAGTCGTAGCACTGATACACCGATCATGTTTTTTTGTTGTTTATTTAGCACTCTAGTGATTAAGAGATCTTGCCCAAATTCTAACTCGCACCTGGTAAGCGTGCCCCTTTGTGTGGCGATAATTAGGTTTGACAACCTATGTGGCTTTTCCAGACAGCCCGGCGCCGTAACCCAGTTTGTTTTGAATAGCTGATTCCACGTTGAATATATGTACTAGTTTTATATCACCACCTCGTTTCTACGTAGGGCCTAGCATCATCACTAAGATGCATGCTAGTGCGCCACTAGGGTACCCGATCCCCGTCGGTCCTCATTACTGTCACAAGGATAATGGCATTCATGTGTAGTATGACTAACAGAATATACAAAATGAATACAAATATTGTTTCCTCACTTCATTTTAGTGTAGGAACCCCCCCCCCCCAAAAAAAAATATACCACGAAATTGAAATACTATAGTAATATATGCTTAGTTAACACACACACATACATCCAGCATGCTGCAGCATCAAACCATATTACTTCTAAATGACCCAGATGTGGGTGCTCATTTTAATTTAATTAATATAGGAAACTGATACCCCCCCCCCCTCCACTCTAAAAGCTAAACAAATTAATCTTTTATTGAAATTCCTTTTCGGCTGATAGTTTTTCAGTTAAATCATTCTTTCATATTCTCCCACCCCCACCCCGGGCAACGCCGGACACGGGTCCTGCTAGTTAATAATAATACAATACAATTGATAAAATGGAAAAACTGCAACAGCTATTTCTTAATTGGACATTTTTGGTGGCAAAGTTGTATTCTTTTTTAATTTTAGTTTGGATTTGAATAATTTCCATTAACATAACAATATTTCGGTATATTTTTATATTTCATATAGTATTCAATAAAAAAAAGTAACTTTTTAAATTAAAACTAAAAAAAAAAAATTTCAAAAAATCTATCATTACACTTGAATCAAGATTTTTTTTTTTAAATCACTTCAGTTCCGGTTCATGTTTCTAGAAGTTCATGATTCATTCTACAATGCTGAAAAATGGAAAGAATTGAAATTTAGCAAAATAAATTTAAAATATTTCTCCAAAAATTGGCAAAGAAAAAAAATAGCAAAAAAAAGTTAGCTTGGAGTTTATACCATCAAAATGAGGAAAAAGAAAAAAAAAAACTATAAGACAGTCTCGTCTGACAGTTGTCTTACAACGAAAGCTTACAAAAAAAAAAAAAAATTTTTTTAAATTTAAATAGCACCATGTGTTGATTTAAAAAAATATTTAACTTAAAATATAGAATGTTTTTTATTTTAAATTTTTATTTGGTTAATTGGGAAGCCCATATAATGGGAAGGAATCAGTTGAGTGCACTTATTTCTTCGATATTTTAACTTATTTGTTGATAATTATTTTTAATAGTCTTGCAATGCCTGGAAAAAGTAGATTACAGAGAAAAATGTGGATGCATGTAAAGAAATATTCTTAAATTAATAAACCTCGAAAAGTAAAGGACAATAAAACTTTTAAATATTGCAGCTAAAGTCTAAATTTGGAAAAAAAAAATAGATTATAAAACTAAAAATAAATAATTATAAGTTAATTTTTTAATTTTTTGTTTTATAATAATTTTTTTCTCCAAATTTAGACATTAGCTGCAATATTTTAAGAAGTTTATTATACTTTACTTTTCCAGGTGTAATAACTTGTCCTTTACTTTTATAGGTTTATTAATTTAAGAATATTTCTTTACATGCATCCGCATTTTTCCCTGTAATCACTTAGATTAAACAAAGATTATAATTGCTGAGTTGTTTAAGACTAAACTGAAATGCATTCTGGTGGTGTAAAGAGGCAAAATAAATAATTTATTAATAGTAAAATGAAATGCCTTCACATGATTTAAACATCTCTTTCTCATATATAAAAAGTCACATTTATTTATTTTCACTAACTTGTGTGTTTATGATTTTCCATAGACTGATTACACACATATATATATATATATATATATATATTATTTTACAATATTTAAAAAAATAAATTGTCGACTTGTAAATTAGGATAACGACAAACATTTAGTATATGCTATTGCATTTGTGATATTTGAAAAGCCGTATATTTTATGCTGTTGCATTGTCGAATTCAATAAATATGAGAATAATAATTTTAAAAAGAGAAAAAGACTTAGTTCAAACAAGGAATATATAAATAAACTTTTTTTCCCCTTTCCTTAACCCATGGATTAAAAAAAAAAAATGCAAGCTTTTACAATCAGGAGATTATAGAGATAAATCAGTAAAATTATATTACTGTTAGCACAGATTTGAAAATATAAAGAAATATCTAAAAAAAAAACAAAAAAAACACAATTTTTGAGCAAAGAGAATCAACTTCGATGGAAAAATGTAACATGTCCCAAAAAGGTACATCCAGGATATTATGAATGTTCATCAAATATAGCAGAAAGTCTGGACTACTTGCTTGATGATTCAATAAATATTGTTCTTTTTCCAATTTTTATTCTCATCACTCATTTCATTTTATTATTGCTCTATCTTGTATATTGAGCATTGACTTTTCAAGATAGGATTAATTTAAAGATAACATTTTATCTTTATTATCTCTATAATATATGTATGTATGTGGGGGGGGGGTCAAGAAATTTGCTGAGATTCTGATTTCAACTTCAATCCTGATAAAAATTGCTGACTTCAATTCCATGTCACAGAATTGTGCAATCTGCTTAAAATAATCCTAAGATCCAAATCTGATTTGTGAGCTGCATAAATGTTGACTTTTATGTTTGTAGACGTTAGCACTAAAAGGATATAAACTTACCTTCCTATGATTCAATTCATGCACACACAAAAAAAAGTTACATATATATATATATATATATATATATATATATATATATATATATAGTTATATATTTTCTGGTTCAATGATATTCTCTAACTTGATAAATATTTTACTTTTCATACCAACAATCTTGTTTACATAAAGGAGATAGGTCAACTCTCAGGTGTCCTTTTTTTTTTCTCCATTTTTATTCCTTTTTCAAATGATCTCCTAAGTATTGTCAGCTGTCACTTTCATTCTGTGTTAACATTTATTGAGTCTGCTTTTCTGCTGTTTATTGTTTTGAAAGAATATTCAAAAAAAAAACGTAAGCTTTTATTGTGCTTGAGGTCTAAAGTTGTAACATATGATACAAAGTGATCACGAAATTGATACTGTTTATAAAGTATAGCTTTCTTTTGACATGTGGCGGCTGCCTTTAGTGTGACAATAGATATGACAAAATCTATTTCTTTGTGTAGACAAAACAGAATACATCTTATTTCCTACGAGCTGGAATACCCACCTCAGGACAGGTACATAACAAGGTTGAGTCAATTGGGTCGGAAATTTGGATATAAACAAAATTTAACCGTTTCCTTATAAATCTTTCAGGCATGTGTACGCAGTGTGATGTATGGAAGTGAAATCTGACCGTGCGTTGCATGGAGAGAAAATGAGGCGAATGATACGATGGGTGTGTCATGTGAGTCTCAAAGACAGGCTTAGATCTGATGACCTCGGAGGAAGATTAAATTTAGACACTATAGAGAGATGTGTGCAGAACAGGAGACTTTGATGGTATGACCATATTGAAAGAATAGATGAGTTCTTGGGTTACTAGATGTAGAACAATTGAGGCAGCAGGTCCAGTTCACAAGGAGAAGGTTATGGAAAACATGGGAGGAAGTGATAAGGATGAACTTGAGGGAAAGATGGATAAAGACCTGGCCAAAGATAGTTTAGTTTGGAAGTCAATTTCTTAAAGCTGTCCAAAGCATGCCAGCATGTAAAACGGACGTTAAACCGAATATGAGAATAATCATAGATGTACAATTCTTTCATTTGTCATGTATTTTTTCTCAACATTTTCAAATTAGGTTACTGTTTTCAGTGATGGGTAATTTATTTTTATTTACACGAAAAAAAATGTTTGTTCTTCAAATTTAGTGTGCATGATGTTCTGTGTCTCTATGCATATAAAGATAATGAAAAAGAGCCACTCGTTAATATAATGGGCTTAATATAGGATTTTAAGTTGTCTTTCACAAAAAATTCAAGTTGAAAACTTCAGTAAATAAAATACTAAAGAAATATTTGCCCTATTACCAAATTATTTCTGTTTTTCACATTGTTCAAATCTATTTTTATTATTATTGATTTACTATTAAAAGAAAAGAATAGCTTGGTCTCTTCTGTGCTATGAATCATTAAGATTCAATGTGTTAGCTGTTGAAATGAAACCAGTCGCTTCCATGCCATTTTGCACTTTTTTTTTTACCCATGTTTAGGCTGGTTTGATCTAATAATTACTGCTTCCGTTATAATTAATTTATTACAAGATGGCATTACATTTATAAGGATTTTTCACTTGTTCTAACCTGCATTTTTAGTTATGCAGTGTGAAAGTTGGCTTTTGGACCAATAGCATACAAGACGGCAAATTTTCTAATTTCCAATGAACGTACTGAGCTACCAAAATAAATTTATGTTTTACAAATATCTATATGCCCACATTAAAGGTTTTTAGAATGAAAGTAAAATTTTGGTTTGGTGCACTTACTATAACCGGCCTGGATGGCCTTAAAATTGATTGACTGCCTATTTGCGCTTGGTCGGTAAACCAAGCTCAATATTGTTTATGTAAAACTCTTAAAATTAAAAAATATTGCATTAAGATGGTTTGGGTAACAATTTGAGGGACACATGTTCCGACTCCTCATCTTAGTATTGTTTGTTGAAAAACAAAACAACTTCTTCCAGTACAATATTTAAGTTATGCAAATAATCCCCAAAAATTATAGTTTGTATCCTCCTCTCCTTTTCTATCTTAACTGGACACATTACCTACTTTCTATAATCCTTAATGCTTGATTGTGGATATTTATTTACAATTAGGATTTTATTCTGACACTTGTGACCTTTTGTGGATTATATTTTTTAATTTTGGATTTGCCACTTAATGTCAATTAACATTACAATGATTTAATTCATTCACTATAACATCTCACACACACTTATATCTATAAGATTACTATATATGTCCATGACCCGTTGGGTCACTACCACTATTCCATTTTGATTTTATTTAAGCATTCATAAACTGATAAATCTATGAAGAAATTCTTCTTGCATAACTAAAAATAAGGTTTCTTTCTTTTTATGGTATTCTTATGAATTATAGAATGTTGTAGCGATGATTATGGTTATTGTTGCAGACAGGAAAACTGTTATGACTGCTACTATTGTGATTATCAGTAGCTGGCGAGAACTGCTGCTGCTTCTGGTCTTATGTGTATGTGTCTCTCTGAGAAGACCTAATTATCACGGCTGATTTTTGTTTTTACTAATGTCTAGAGGCTGGAAAATGTTATTCTAGAAATTTAAGCGAATCATTTTCTTTCTAACAAAGGATTCTTTAAAAAAAAATGAAATCGAAAATAGAAATGCAATTAAACATAGTTTGTATGTATTAAAATTATGGAGAACTAGAAAAAAAAACTTTCTCAGCCATTTGCAATCACTGCAGCATTACAATGAAATAGTTTAAATAGTAATAAATGACATTTTTTTACCTATTATCATATTCAAATAATGTTAAATGAATAGATTAATTTTTATTTAAAACAAATATAGATGTTTATCTGATAGCTAAAATAGAGCAATGATGAAATTATTTTATTAATGATGTAAGCTGATTTTTCTGAAGGCATTATTAAAAAATATCTTTTACATATCTTCTGGGTCGAAATAAGTATTTTTTGAAAGAAACAAGTACATTATTTTATTGTAAAGAACATGTTGCAACATGAATAAAAATTGGCTTGTCAGAATCCAATATTTATATCAGATGCATTGCTATACGAGTCCAAATTTGAGAAATTGTCTGACGTAATTTTTTATATATATATATATATATATATATATATATATATATAGTAAAATGCACGATATCTTTTTTTTTTTTTCTTTATCTTATTTCCTAATTTTTTTTATTAAAATTTTTTTTTTTTTTTTTTTTTTTTTTTTTTTTTAGAAATATTTTACCAACAGAAAAACAATTTTTGACCTAAACTTTCTGAAGCAGAAAGAAAAAGTTTAAAAAACAGTCCGACTTACCAAGATCAGAAAATCAGAAATAAAAAAGTTAATATTTTATATACTTATGGCACGAGTTATCTTGCTGGTTTCATTAACTTATATTTCTTAGTAAATAATATATTAAAAGAAAAAAGTATTGACTCACTTTTGAGTGAGAAGTGTAGTTAAATATTATATTCAGTTTTGTTATTCAAAACGGATAGTTGAGTTTGTGTTATAAAAATAGGAAAGATCATATCGTTTACACAGGTACAACAAAGTCTGCACCTGTAGTAAGTTGAATTATCAAAACAATAATTTTGAAACATCATTTTCATTTAGAATTTGAAAGGTCAGAAAGATTGTGGAACGATTATCCAAAACAATTAGGTTTTTGACTAGCACAGGTGACTAAATCAGGTTTACAATTTAAAAGGTCACACCAATCGGAAAACAATTGTCTTAGGTATCACAATCAGCCTAGTTTAGAGTGCGAAAATGAAAATAGATAAATATAGTGAAATTCCCTTCCATTAAAGAAGTGTTCCATATTTAGAAATCCCATTATTTTATTTATTTTTGTTTTTTTTTGTTTTTAAGGTCTTAACTCTTAAGTAGTGTTTTTTCATGTACTAACGAGTCACCGCTGATCAAGGCCAAAAGACCACTCGAGGATAAGGGTTAATGCGTTTGTCAGGTTGGCGGTGAGACAAACACCTTGAGGATTGGAGACAATGGTTGAAACTGAGCAGAATTTGATTATTTAAAAGGACGACTCAACAAGAATTTGGTAACATTGGACTTGAAAACGACCATGTTGTAGTCAACTGGGAAGTAGCTCCATGGTATTGTGTTCCACAGACGGGTTGTTATTAGAAAGAAACTTTGCTCATGGAAGTTCTGGTTAGTTTCAGGTACACAGGAAGAAAGGAATATTATTTACAATGGTTGTAGTTAGATGAGTTTTTTTTGTGAATGCTTTACAGGGGGAGCGGCATAGATTGGAGCTCAGTCAAATACCTACCATGAAATTAACGATTGAGTAAGGAAAAACTCACAACCACTCTTCTGTGAGAAAGATGGTCTATGGAAAAGAGGACATCTCTCACTAGATTTCAAAATCGGTTTTCTACTGTCAAGGCAGGAAAGGGTGCTCTGAACAGCAGCTCCCCAGATGTGGCAACAGTACTCCCTCTTAGGGCGTATTTGACTCTTACAGGTAGAAGATTATGTCTGGAGTAAGGTACTTTTTGGAGTAGTAGAATGATCCCACCATTTTTCCAGCAGTCTTAGCAACAGATTTGATGTAAGTCTTCCATTCTAAGTCTGAAGTGAAGATCAGTCTGAGAGGCTTATCAAGGAGAGGGCTTCCTCAAGGAGAGAACTATTCATTTCAATTGGTGAAAAGAGAGCTTTGTTTTTAGAGGTATTAAAAGTAACCAGCCACCCTTTTTCATATTGCATTACATGCTCCAGGTCACAAGAGAATGAATCAAAAAGATCTTGGTTATTAATGCTCTTCAAAGTGTTGCCATAGATGGTTGTCATCTGCATAAATGTCAACAAATGATCTTATGATGTAACTTGGGAGATCATGAAGAAGGTAGGCTCCAAAATGGATCCTTGAGGCACACCAGCATTGATACTATGTGCTTTAGACTTCTGCCCATCAACAACTACTTTAATAAACCTATCAGAGAAAGGATTTTATGGTTGAGAAGACATTTCCAGATATTCCATAGCTAGCAAGCTTGTGAAGTAAACCTTTGTGCCAAACCCTGTAAATGACCTTTAATATGTCAAGAACTATTGCTCTAGAAACGAACCCCCCCCCCCCCCCCCCCGTTAATAGATTCACTGTTCCTTTGTGATATTAATGAGCACATCAGCTGTTGATCTTGCAGGACGAAATCCAAATTGCTTGTCACTGAGTAGATTATTTTGCCGAGGTGGTTGAAAAGTTCTTGGTTTATCAGATTCAAACCTAAAGATTTCAGCATCCTGATAATGATATTGTTTAATTAGTTTGGTTGCAAGGTTTAGTTTCATTTGACTGCAATTATATTCTTCAGCGTGATATATTTAAAAAAAAAATTTTTAGTCAGTTTTTAAAATGGGTTAGAAATGCTGGCAATGTTTTCAAAGGGTTTATTTTAGAAAGCATTTTTTAAAAAAATTATTTTAGAGAGGATGTTTCATAAGGGGAAAAAAGACCATTGTATCAAAATGTATGGTTCTTTACCAGAATACATGCTTGAGAGAGAGCACCCCCCCCCCCTCTTAGCTATTACCGGTTTTAATACCGCACATTATTTCATGTCTGCTCTATTCCCTGGTGAAACCCTTCTAACATTTGTCAAAGATTGACATTCGAAAAGATCTAGCATTCTATATCGATTCCGTGGTTCCTGTCACCTTCAGTTGAACCATTCACCCGCGCATTCACATATACCCCGCATTTGAACTTTGATCCCTGTGACAGCCCACATCCCATCTCTGTTGTCTTCGGTGTCAGTTGTCTGGGGGGGGGGGGGATGTCTTAAGGGCTCAATAACAGAACAGTCTTTTGAACTAGAATTTCTTTACTTGAGATACGGTGCCAAGTTTGATAATGGATCTACATTGACGCTTTGAAGCATTGTAGGTTTGAAAAAGGAATTTTGGTTTTTCTTTTTTCCTGGTGTGCTTGGAATTCAGCCAAATTGGATCATCATATGATGTGGAATAGTGATTGTTTCAAAACAAATGATTTTTTTTGTTTTTTTATTTTTTTTATTATCGATTTTCATCCTTTTCGATACATTTCAACCAATCCATTTTACAGCCATTCTCAGATATACAATCCATATGGAAAGAAAGTTATGGTCGATACTAAATAAAAGATGTTGACAAATATACAGATAAAAAACCATTGCGTTAATCTTCAGAATGATCAATTCTTAGTAAGACAGGTGATATCATGAATAGATTCATACAACTGATGCACGAACAGGAGCAGTGTTTCTGATCAGGGGGTGGGGGAGTAGTACTCAAGAGTTGGCAAGTTTTGCAAGGGTTGAACTCTTTTTTTTTTTTTTTTTTTTTTTTTTTTCACAGTTGCTTTCAAGAGTCGGAAATTTTTGCAAGAGTTTTGTTTTTTTTGTAAAATCGACTTGTTGAATCTTCAAAGTTAGACCCAAATAGCATTTAAACTGATAAATCAGACTTTGCTTCTGACTAGCCAATTTCCATTTGTTTTTGGCAATATAACATATTTTTATTTTAAAAACTTAGTCCAGCCCAGACAAGTGCTAATATAAAACATTTTTAAATAATCACCTAAAAATTAAAATCAGCAAGGGGGATAACTCTTATTTCAGATTGAAGAATATAATAGTTGTCCATCTTACGTGCAAACGAATACAAATTAAACTTTTAAAATGACTTAACTGCACTCTGAGCAATGCCGAGTAGGTACAGCTAGTATAATATATTATAAGATCAGCAAGGTTGAGCCTTGTCAGTACTTAGATAAGTGACCGTTTGAGAATACTACATACTTTATGTAAAACTTGGTCCTAGTGGCCTTTCAAGCCGATAGTGAGCTACCAATCTGCAACTACAATGAACGATCCTGAGCCGTTCATTGTGATCTGTACCAACCAGACACTGACGGCAGATAGATTTGAAAGTAGAAAAAAAAAATTACGGTTATATTATAGGATTAATTCCTATAAATAAAAACTTACAAGGAAACCCACACACACATAAGATTATGTACGACATAAAAAGAAACTGGAATCTTAGATCTCCATCATTAGCTACCAAGCTTATGAAAAAGAATTTCAAAAAGTACCTGACAAATATACTCTGTGAACCAAGTACAAGACAGATCCAAACAATTGCACTTAAAGGGTTAGAATCCTAAAAAAGATCTCTCGGTTGGCATCTCTGAAATAGCGGGTGAATGTCTGCATCCGGTAAGATGCTCCCAGCAAAAACGGATAAAATTAAAGAAAAAAAATTGTTTATTTGGGCAGCATTTTTTTCTTTAAACATATTTCATATTAATAGTACAGACGACTTATGTGCTTAAAATAGTAGACATGTGTTTGCATATTTAACGAAATATATATATATATATATATATAAAATTTATGATATACAGTAAATTTGGAATATCTTGTCTTTTTTTTTCTGAGATCAAGTTGATTGCCAAGGTCCAAATATTTTAATCTGGTCTGTTCAAAAATAGATTTAATATAAATAAGAAAATCTATTTTAAGAATATATTGACTCTGCACATTAACCAAAACTTCCTGTTAAAGTAGGTTGTTGAAAGGTTGTTGCCAATTCAACTTCAAACAAATTTGGCTCAAATTGGATCGGCTTCTTCCCTACAGAAGAGAGAATATGTGAACCATGTTCTAGATGAAGTTGAATCTTGGCATGCTTGTTCTGGGGACAGGCCAATAAAGCCTTGCAGGATCATGTGAGGTATTGCTGGGACACCCGGGGCTCAAGCTAATGCTGTTTTGGCCTTGAAATCATGCCTCACTCTAGGAGGGCCGTCATCTGATGAAGGCTTTCGCGTTGTAAGCACTGCTATTGTTTTTGTTGCTGTAGTTGTATGGATTTATTATATGCAAGCTGAATATTGACTCTAAAGCTTACTTCTGTGGAGGGCTACTAAAATCTTTTTCAGCCCATATAACCACTCTGAGCAAATTTATAATTTTAGGAGTCTGAGCTAGGTTCAGACCTTTTTAAATTTCAGGAGTCTGAGTGAAGGGTTTGAATTACCGACCCCCCCCCCCCTCTTTAATTATTTAATTCTTTTGATTTTTTTTCGATGAAAAATAAATGCCTGTACATACGCTTGTCAGTCTTTACTGGAGAGTGGGGGATATTGGCACTATAATAAGTTTATTTTTTAAAATTATCTAGTCCCGTCTGGACAACGGGTAAAATTGAAACATTTTTTAAATATGACCAAAAAATCAAAATCATAGTTGTCTCCCTTAAAACTAAAATTTTATTTCTTTTTCTGTATCAGTTTAAAAAAATGTGCAAACAAATAAAAATTAAAACTAAAATGTTTTTCACTGTATCCTTGGGCAACGCCGAGTAGGTACAGACAGGTAGTTTATGATAAAACATTACTGAAGACTTACCTTAAAGCATGTTCAAGATTTATTTTTCTATATCTGAATGAATAAATGCGGAAGTTTTTTTTCCTAACTATATTAACGTCAAAACACGTTAGGATTATTTAATTCTAATGATGTAAGAATATATTGAAATACCCTATATATAGGCATCGCCTACTCACTCAAAAAAATCTCGATTTTGCTTATTTGCATATTTATTTATTTTTAAGTTTTTAATAACTTAATATTCTGTAATATATCTTTCTACTTTGTATTGTTAAATTTTCTACATATGCAATCATTTTATCGATAGTACTATTATTATAATTATAAATAAAATAAGATATAGAGATTTTGATTTACTCCTCTCCAGGAGTTAGGCACAAGGCCAGTTTTTATCTTACTCCCACAAGTAAGATGTGACCCAAGGTCGGGTCGGGAAATAAAAATGATAGCATTGAAAAACTTATTTAGGATTTCATTTTCAAGGGAGATAATTTATTTCCAGCTTTAGTAGAGTGTTAAATATCGCTGAGATGTCGAACAGATACTACACTTTGATCTTAGTCAAAAGGCCACGGACCATAAATATTTTTTTGTGACTAGACATTTTTAAATTAAAAAAACAAAAAATTATTAAATTGGAATATTTTTTAATGGGCGGTGTAGTGTAATATCTGTTCTGTTGTCATAAGACTGTCCTCCCAGGAATTACCTCCTCCGTTTTTAAGGGTGTGTAGGGAGGAATTCTCCCAGAATGAAAAATCACTCTATTTAGTCAGAATATCTTTTAAGAGGGGAGGGGTAGTGTAGTATCGGTTCTGTTCTCATATGACCGTCCACACAAGAATGACTTCCTTCTTATTTGGTGGGGGGAAGTCGTGTTCGTTCATCATATTATCGTCTGTCGGGGTGGGGGTGGGGGGTCAGTGTAGTATATGATCGTTCACCATAATACTAGCTAAGGAAGAACGATAACTCAAGTTTATAATAAACATGTCTTTTTTTAACTAGAAAATTATGAAAGTTATCGTTCTTCCTTAGCCAGCATATTCATCTTTGTTTATAAAGATGGCGACTATATTTTTCCAGCTAATTTTCATTTAAGCATTTCATGTGGACAATAAAACTTGGCATGGTTTTAAATGTTATCTAAATAAATAAATGAAAAAGTGTTTTCACCTATTCTAACTATATTGACATTAAAACAGTTTATGCCTATTTAATTCTTTGTAGTATATTTTCATTCGTCATGATACATTCCTCTCAGGCATTACCTCCTCTTCGGGGGGAAGGCCGTACAGTATACATTCGTTCCTCACGACACCATTTCCTCAGGATTACCAGTTTTGTGTGTGTGTGTGTGTGTGGGGGGGGAGTTAGTGTATTATTTATTCTGTTGTCATGATATCCTCCTCCCAGACATTAACCCCTCCTTTGGGGGGGGGGGTCCAGTGTATGTAGTTAGTTCATCATATTATCCTCTCAGCCTCTCATTTGCATATTTATTTATTTTTAAGTTTCTAATGAATTAATATTTTCTAATCTGTTCATAATTAAATACATGCGTTTATTATTTTTTAATAGCTTTGTTTCTGTTGTGGTTGTTGTTCCTATTCCTATTCCTATTTACTTCCTCCCACGAGAGCAGAGTTAGGCACAATGTCAATATTTAACGTGGGGAGAATCCAGCTCCCCCAAAATGGGCACTCTGAATTGAACAAAAATTTCAATTGCCTCGATTTAGAAGGATTTCTCCTTCACTGACAGAACATAAAAACTAAGTGTAGATTCAGTACAGATACATTTTGCTCCTAGCCAAAAGGCCAAGGAGTTAACATGTTGGTAGTGATGATGATGATGATGAGAATGAAATAATTTGTCATAGAAAAGAAATAAACTGCCTCTTATCTATCTAAATTACAAAAAAAAAAGTATTTTTCTTTAAATTCTTTACGTAGTTTTCTTTCTTTTATAATAAAGGTGAAAAGTACAAAGTACCCATTTTGAATTACTCAGTAATAAAAAAAGTGGAGTATTTGATCAATCAACGTTCCACCCTTATGTTTATTCATTTCATTATATAACCAGTTTTAATGGGCAATTCATTTTAATTTTTATGCTGAAACAAAATAAAATTTATCGCCGTTGAATATCTTAAAGACTAGTAACCTTATTGTTTTTCCTAAATAAACAAAAAATTTGACGATGTTCATGCACAGTATATTTCCCCCATATTGGAATATATCTAATAACACTACGACAATCATCATTTAAAACAATTTCCTCTAAATGACCAAAATGTCAAATGAAAATTACTTCTTTGGTTTCTGTAAAGAAGACTACAGTGTTAGTAATTGCCGCCCGGAGGGAGGGTAATTTTTGCTAGTATAATTATAAAGTGTGTGTATCATGAAATTATGTCTTATCCAATAAGAACATAATAGATTTTTGTAAGTTTTAATTTTATTTGACATTTGAGAAGTCGGGGCAATAGATGCTGCCAGCAAAATAGCCATCAATGTTGTTAATATAATAGTCATTGCTGACATCATAGTCCCAATCCACGTCCTACACCGTCATTTAAGATTCTTTTAAAATGTTTTGCAAACACAGACATATCCTTGTTTTTATTTATGCATATAATAATTCAGATGATTTCATCAGCTTGACTAAATGGTTAAGTCGAATATATATTTTGTTTTTCAGCTATTGCAGAACTTGTAAAATCTTAAACATAAAAAGTTACGACTCTTCAAGAGTTAATGGCTTTTTTTTATGGTGGCTAATAATCATAAACTATCTGTCAATTTAGCCTTTTATGTATTTTATCTAACCTACATTAGGTAAGTTCTTAACAGATCCTGATTTCTGGATTGGGATTAGGAAATCTTAACCCATAATCTCATTTTACACTTTGACACATGTCCTAATGGATGATGGCGTTGGTTAGTGATACTTTAAAATGGATTCTACCTGGAGGTTATGTGTTCAATTGCTAGTGAAGGCAGTGAATTGAAAAAATTTTAAAATTAAAATAATAATAATAATGCTCAAAATAACCAGAAGTCTGGAATCGACTGAGTAGGGGTGTGGGGATTGTAAGCAGACTGTGAATCCTGCAAATATTGGTAACTCCTGACTCTACATCAAATTGAAGTTCATATTGACTTACCTCCCAACAAAGTTAAACTTCAACACAAGGGTTTTTTAATTCATTTTTTATGGGGGAGGGGGGGGGGTGTACGGGTACGACTCAGAAACAAAAAAAAAACAGTTGTCGCAATGGAAGTATTCCGAGTCTCCAAGGCCCAAAAAAGTGCGACATGTGCGAAGCAAAATCAAGGTGATGTTGACTGTCTTATTTGATATTCGTGGAATTGTGCATCACGAATATGCACCGGAACAACATCGACAAAGGAGTACTATTAAAATGTTCTCCGGCGTTTCTGTGATGCAGTTCGGTGCAAAAGACCAGACATGTGGATAGCGAAAAACTGGCAACTACTTCACGACAACGCTCTCGCACATTCATCCACATTGATCCAACATTTCTTGCCCAAACATGGAATTCTAGTCATTCGCCAACCTCCCTACTCTCCAGACATGGCTCCTTGCGCCTTCTGGTTGTTTCGAAAATTGAAGACACCACTGAAAGGTTCCTGTTTCGAGACTAGAGAAGAGATAATGCGGAACGCGACGGCGGAGATGAACACCATTCCAAAAGAAGACTTCCAGAGGTGTTTTCGGCAGTGGATGGATTGGTGGGCTGTGTGTGCCAGCACAAGGGGCTTACTTTGAAAGGGTTTAGGGATCCAACCCTGTCACGTATTTGAAATATTTTTTCTGGCCTTAGGCCGGATACTTTTTAGACAGGCCTCGTATGCTAAATATTCGTCAATTTTAAGATTAAGTTATGTTTGAAAGAAAAAAAACTTCATTTTAAGTGTTCTAATTAATCAGAAAGTGACCCATCTCTAATTTTCTATCACTGTACTTTGTGTGCACCCTCCCTCTTATTTTGCATGGTATCTCTCTCTCTCTCTCATTATTAACAGTCGAAGGTAATGGAGAAAGGGAATGATAAAAAGATTGAAATAGTCCATTACAACATAAACAAAAGGGAATATCACCAGAATAAGTAATATTATTTAACCTATAGCTGTACAGAGAAGGGGAGATATATATATATATATATATATATCTCAGAAACTAATTTTGTCTTTTTTTAAATATATTTTACTGGCTTTGCAAACTTAGTTTTCCTTATTCAAGTGTCTCGACGGGTCACCTTTTTTTTTTCTACTAATCTTTCAAAGTTAACTATTTTATACATTGGGAATGTAATAACATTTAAAATCAATATGCTTTTCTGTTAACATTCAGTATCTATTAATTATTAATCACAACGATTTTTTTTCTCTAATAATGAAAACTAATCAGGTGTTCAAAATTTTTTTTATTTTTTTTTTTTATTAACCAGGTGTTAAATGAACTCTAGAATCTGTTTTTGTATTTTTAGTTTGAGTAAACGATTATAATTTGATGTTATTGCCAAGACCACAAGGGATTAATATGGCTCAAATTTACTGAATTCAGTTGAAACCTTTTAGCCATTGTCGTATTATTATGGCTGTTTTTCAGTGTTAAGATACTTTTTATTTCCTCTGTTTTCTAGGACTAGTTGTATCTACCCGGCATTGCCTGGGATGCAATCATTTTTATTTGTTTTCACATTTTTTAAACTTTAAGTAGACAACTTCTATTATATTCAATTTAAAATGAGTTGTCCCCCTTGCTGTTTAAAAAAAAAAAAAATTTTAAGATTTAAAAACGTTTCATATTAGCAGTCATCCTGGCTGGACTAAGTAATTTAAAAAATTGTTTTGCTAAGTATGTTATTATATTGTCATGAACATGATACAACAATAACTAATGAAAATTGGCTAGTCCGAATTAAAGTTTGATTTGGGTCTGACTTTGAAAGTCTGACGAGATAACTTTGTTAGATTGATATCACTTGATATTTAGTTACGTGATCTCTCTTTCGTTAAAAAGAGAGAAGAAAGGTTAATCTATTAGGATAAGCATGATTAAACCATATAATAAACAAATTAAATTTTATTTTAATCAAACCATTTTGATATCTTCAAATTGAGGAGTTAGATATTCATATTTTTGTTGATGTCTACTGGATCGTCTATTGTACATATACAGTTAAGCATATATTAATGGACTGTCACAATCTCCAAAGTTGAAGAAAATAACCAAAACGACCTGTTCAAAAACACTAACTCTATCAACATCTTAAACTTCATTAAAGAAATTAAACTTGTCAATAAAAAGTAACTTCAAACTATTTAAAATAAAATAATTATCCCTATAGGATTCTACCCGGTAGAGTTGGGCGGTTTTGAAATTTTGGTTTCGGTATCGGTTTTGGGTTTTTTCCCTTAAAACCTCGGTTTACGGTTCGGTTTTTCGTTTTTTTTTTTTTTTAATTTTACTATGGAAACTATACATTCTCTTGTGTGATGATTAGTTATTATTCAACGTTTAGTTGAATTATGCCACTGTTTCGATAATTTTGTGACTGAATCATTCTCGATGATATGAATCATATAAGTTTTAAGGTGTTGACTGTTGTAATCAAAGTTCTGATACCTTTTCAACAGTTAACTTGTTAAAACAGTGACCAAAGATTCATGAAAGATTTCTGAAGAATAAAACTGAGTTTGAATATACATTCTATCTAATTTAACCCATCAGAAGCGGAAAAGACGGTGGGCCCTATAGTCAAAATATCTTGGCGGAATGGAAATTTATGACCCGCCCTTAAAAATAAATGGACCATTCCTCATTTTTTTTAAATCACCCAGTTTAATCCTTATGCCACAGAAATTAGTTTCAACAAAAACAAAAAAAATAATCAATTTTATAGCGTTTCTGTTTTGCAGACATGAGTTTTCTCCCTTTAATTTTCTATAAATAAATAATTAGCTTGGATGTACTGTTGGAGTAATGGGACGCATTTGATCGATTTTGAAGAAAATTAATTTAAGTTGGGAATTAGTTCAAAACAACTTTTTACAACTTATTTTTTTTTTAAACTCAAAATGTGTGAGGTGTTAAATTAAATCAGCAATGTTTTTACAATAATTCTATCATGTAGAAAAAAGTAGAGATTATTAATTCACCTAAAGTCATTTTTTTAGATAACTCTGAAACAAACATAAATAATTATTTTACAATTTTGAGTTGAATCAAATAGATTTTCGACATCATACGGAACGCGTTTGATTTTTTCTTTTTCATTTGAAAATAGTTTATGCTAAAAATACGATGTCATGTTGTCTGTCGTATTTCTCTTTTTTTCATTTGAAAATGCAAAATGTTAATGATAAACAAACTGTAAACAAAGATTTCTTCCTACAAGTCAATTAAATGTTTTTTATCATATTTGTTCAATCTGTCCTCTTACTAATATAACATTTTTTGGTAATCAATTTTATTCAAATCGGAAAATCTTTTCAACCGTGTTTCCTTGTATATGGTGGCTTACTGTAGTAAAAACACAATACCGAACGGTTACGGTTTAAAAAAAAACAAAAAGATTCGGTATGGAGACGAAACCGAAAAACCGCGGTTTTTCGCTAAAACCGCCCATCTCTACTCCTCGGTAACTTGATTCAGCATTAAATAATCCCTTGATCGTTGATATACCATTAAACCAAACCTGCTGGACGTGTGGTTGGCGTAGTGGAGATTGAAGCACTGTAAATAGTACTTGAATAGTAAAATAACTGAGGAAAGCTTTTCTGGATGGATAAACAATTAACTGTTGATTCAAAATCGACACTGACTAGTTATTTTTAACTATTCATTTTCAAGAGCCCATTTTCATACATCTGTCCAGACTTGCTTCCTAGCTGGTTTCTCACTTAAAAAATCTTTTGTAACTTTAGATTACATCATTCCTCATGTGATTCTCACTTCCTGATCTTCCATTCACATGTTTTTGTCACATCTGACCTTGCCAGACAATCATTTTCCCTGCCGTCCTTGAATGCTTTTAAAGACATTCACACTGTGATGGTGATCTACCCTATTTCGGGAGTAGATGGACTCTTCCAGAGACTATGAATAGTTACGACAGTGTTGTGGCAGTCATAGCCACAATATCAGACGCAGATTTTCTGTAACATACTATTCTGTACTTCTGTAAACACACTCTTGTAAATATACCACCATGTTGTCTTAATTATTATCGTCCCTTCAAGGTCACAACACACATGGAAAAATTACATTAGCTGAAATAACCAACTTTCAATATACAAATAAAATTGTCAGTTAGATTTTCAAAGTATCGCTATTGGATTTGGACTATTTTTTGTTAGTTTTATCCACTGTTATTGAGATGGATATAATAACTTTTGATTAATCTTTTTCTTTTTTTTCCTTACAATATATCTGCCTGGTAGAAATGTTGACACGCTTTTAATTTTAATTTTTTATTTTTTTTACTTTAATTTATTTATTGATTTTTTTTTTTTTTTTTTTTTTACTGCTCTCTATAGCATGAGCTTAATCCCTTTTTTAAAAATGTTTTGCAATTTTGTCTTCATAGTTTGGCTATCTGATAACCAATTACATGTCCATAAAATAAACTTCAAAATATTTCTTCTTACCCTAATACTACATAAAATACTTTTCCTTCTAATTTACACTTACCCGTTTTTTCCTAATACCTGCTACAAGGGATGAATTATTTTCATTTAACTGAAACACAACTATTTGTTGACTAACACTCAACAATTCTTTTTCCTTTCCAGATCTTTTTTCCGGGGGGGGGGGGGGGATCGCAATAACACTATTCCAAAAATAATCTACAATAAATATTTAATTCTTCATTTTTCTGTATTCATCTCCCGACGCATGAAACATTATTTCCTGTAGGCGTAAAATTTTCTCATAATACAGATAAAACTATTTTTTTTTCTGCGCTTTACAAAAAGGGGGTGGGAAGTTCACTACTTACGTTCAGAAAATATTGCCGAGAGATTGGATGGGGGCCCTTCATAAACCCTAATGGAAAAATAACCAGAAATTAAGGAAACAACTCTTACTACAAGAATAAAGTTATCAATTTTGGAATGTATTTCTACGGAGATTGATTTCGTTTTGAAGTTTTAATAAACAGGATAGGTCTAAACTATATTTCAATAAGATTAATTTCCATTCTTCGAGTTTTATCCTCTTTTTCATCCGTTTTCTTTCCTTTCACTACTTTCACACTTTTTCTATCCGTTTTCTTTCTTTTCACTACTTTCACACTTTTTCATCCGTTTTCTTTCTTTTCACTACTTTCACACTTTTTCATCCGTTTTCTTTCTTTTCACTACTTTCACACTTTTTCATCCGTTTTCTTTCTTTTCACTACTTTCACACTTTTTCATCCATTTTCTTTCTTTTCACTATTTTCACACTTTTATATTTTATTTAAAATCTTTTTTGTGGGCATAAATGACAAGCGACATGAATTTTGGTGCGCCTTATTCTTGTGGCATAATCATGTTGACACACCGATTCTCGTTATATCCTCAAAGTTAAGCGACATTGAGCCTGGTCAGTACCAGATAGGTGACTATTTGGGAATACCAGGCGCTGTATACGTATACAGGTGTGGTGAGTCGTATCCATATGAAGCCATTAGAAAGAACATGACAAAGTCACCGCAGTACGTAGGAGCTCGGAATTTGTCTATTGGAATAGGATAACACAGGGCAGTAAAATTCAGGTTCTTGTGGGCTTCTATTGACTCGTCTTCATCAGAATGTATCCTTCTCTAAAACTCTGCAAGAATCCAAACTGATCTGATAAAAGTTCGGCAATTCATCATGATGTCCTTTCTGTATTGGTCATTGCCAAACCAGTAATTACTATTCTGTTGAGTTGTTATGTCTATTGTATTCAGATAAACCAATCTATCAATAGAAAAATCAATATAATCCTACGAGTACAATGGGAAGATGCTGTCATCACTTCGATCTGTTTATAGCTGCGTTTGCATAGTGTCGCTAAACAAACTTGTCTATTTTCTTATATATATTTACATACAGTAGGATATAATTAAAAGAATTCCCATTGGTCTGTCAAAAAAAAAAAAAATGGTAAATAAGTTAAATGAACGATTTTAAATGAACGATTTTGAATGTTAGTGATTGTTTTTTGTTTTTTTTTTGCTTAATTATGATGCTAAAAAATTCACTTGCATTTTGTTATCAAGAGAATTATGTTTTAAAATGGGCAGAAACAATTGTTTGAATTAAAATGTTTTTTTTAAAACAAATTTGGAACATTTACTAAATGTGTATTTTTTATGTATCTGTAACCCGTTGAGTCACAACCACTACTATTCTGTTAATTTTAAATTATTTTTTTTAATGGTGTTCCAATCTACTATCTATGTTTCAATTTATTAAGAATAAACTTGGCTGCTAAATTAAATGTTTAAAATACTTTGAACAATTCGGTGGACATATATGAAGCCCTTCCCTGATATTTTTATTAAAAAATTTTTATTTTATATACTTTCACTAGGATTTCTTCAGTGAAACTTTTGTTCTTAAATTGGCGTAATTTGCATATGGGTCCTGGGTATGGCCTTAAATTACATT
Source organism: Sepiola atlantica (assembly GCA_963556195.1). NCBI lineage: Eukaryota > Metazoa > Mollusca > Cephalopoda > Sepiida > Sepiolidae > Sepiola > Sepiola atlantica. The sequence continues at coordinate 44,184,889 of OY744534.1, forward strand.
CTGTGATGAGGCCCTACTTTAGGGAGTGTTAACTTACCCTTAATTGCCATTACCCCTAGGACCACTCTGACCCTAAAGTGGTAGTACCTGTCAGGATCCCACCTATGAAATTTTAAAAAATCTATCATTTGCATGCTATTTATTTACAAAATGTGCCTACAATTTAATCTATAAATATTTGAAGATATAAAAAAAAAATATCAAGCATAAAACCTTTTTCCAAAAATGACTGAATTCAGCATTAAATATCCCAAACAGGGTTGATATGCCACAAATCAACCAAACCCAACCATTTTGTGTACAAGACAGTTCTGGCAAATCTTATATTTTTTTTCTGCAAGAAAACTTTTATTACTAGGTTGGAATAAATGTTATCTTGTATGCACTTTTTGATTTCTTCCCACGGAAAGGTGGAAGAGGGCTCCTTTTGGGATTTCTAAATTTTATTCTAAAGGGTGACATCTTCAATCTTAATATATGATCAGTTGCCAGTGTGGCTGTCACTTTCTGACATCCACACTGGAATTCTAACTATGAAGTTCTTGTGGCTTGGATTGTCTTCATTCCAAATGCTGCGGGGAGGGGGGGGGTATGCAATATCAGTTTGTGAAAGAAAAGCTTAGTCTTGCGTAACAGCATTAATTTATAATGATGAATTAGGACATTTTTTTTTTTACAGATAAACAAACTAGACAAGAAATAGACCATTATATTTTTGGTACTTAAGACGTTGAATCTTTGTCTTCGTTGTAAACTTAAGGAACATCTGGTAATCTCTTTCTCAACAGATCTTCTCAATCTGCTTGGCTTCTGGGTTTGACACAAAACTACATCTGCTTGTGAGACCCTAATTTAGGAGCGTTCGAAAAGTGAAGTCATCCCTTAGCTACCACTACTCCCAGCTCCATTTCATCTCAGCAAAGTGGTAATATCTGTCCAGATCCTATCTGTGTGAAATAGAATGTATTGTTTACAGACTATTTATAAGATATATGCATCATCATCGGTTTAACGTCTGTTTTACATGCTGGCATGTGTTGGACAGCTTTAAGAGATTGATATCCAATCTATCCTATCACTGGCCAGGTCTTTAATTATCCCAAGTTCTCGAGTCTGTTTTTATCACTTTCTGACATGTTTTCTTTGGTCTTCCCCTGTGTACTGAACCTGCTATCTTGACTTTTCTACATCTAAGCCAAGAACTCTCATCCATTCTTTCAACGTGTCCATAACATCGAAGTTCCCCATTTCTGCACACATCTCCCTATACTCTCCAGATTTAATCTTCCTCTGAGCTCATCAGAACTGTCTTTAACACTTGGATTACACATCCATTGTATCATTCTCATATCATTTCTCTCCATGCAACGCATGTCCTTAACCCTCACTGGCCAGGTTTCACTTCCATACATCATAACGCTGCGTACACATGCCTAATAGACTCTTCCCTTGGTTGACAGTGGTAACACTCTTCTGGTTAGTGATGACAGAAGTTTTTTGAACTTATTCTATCCACTCCTAACTTTTGCAATCACACTAGCACCTGCTCCACTCTGTGCCTCAATGGTATCTCCAAGGTAACATGCCTACAATAAAAAATGAATGTATAAACCATTTGTATACAGAACTGAACGTGCGTCTGTGTGTTCATTGCACAGACCATGATCGTCCACTCATTGTGCTTGATTCAGACACTGGCCTTAGTATCAATCATGTGGTTTCGGTCAATGCTGCGACAGGATTCTCCCAAGCAAAACCATAACTTCAGTTTAAAACAAGTAACAATGTTTTATTCTGAGACGTTACAATGATACTTGTTTTCTTCTAGTGAACAACTGACCTGCAAATAAAGACAAACATATATTCCAACTGAACACAATTCGTTAGCTTAGGGCCCATCTGGGAACTATAGAAACGTAACTCCCTACCTCTGCTCATCCTGCTGGAATATATATAGATAATAGTGCTATTTGTGGTAGATCACCCAGTCACCTACTTGAAAATCGTGGACCAGTTTATTTATGGACATAAAAAAATATTTAGAAATTTAAAAAGAATTGGAATCAGGAAATTAGAGCAGAATCAGTAATTGTATTAGAATCGTCCCATCACTAGATTAAATATTAAGAAAAAATTATTTCTTTTAGTATAGAAATAATTGTCCTTGTCAGCTGAATTTTCTTTAAATAAAATGAATGTTATTTATTTATTGAAAGTTGTCAAAATTTATATCTTTTTAAAACAATGGTTTTTTTTTTTTTACCGTAAAACTAATTTTCAACTAAATATTGAAACTAGATTACCCAACGACTGTTAGAAACTTAGAAAAGATCATTCCTATTGAATTTCAGTTTGTGGTTTAGGCGACCATAGTCTTCAGATCAGGGATGCCACAGTCCTGTAAAATGTTTTGTATGTCTTATGGTGATTAGACATGTTTTTTTAAGCAACATTTTTCACATTCACGGTGAATGACTTTTTTCATGGAGTGTGGGGGGGTGGGGGTGAAGTGGGCAATCACCTAGAGATGGTGTTTCGATAAAAACACTGGTCCCCATCACTTCACTGGGTTGGCGTCAGAAAGGGCAACGAGCCTATAAAACTTTTCCCTCACTTAATTATAAAATGTCTTGAGTTAATTCAGACAACTGTGTAGGTGAGTCTTAAAGATAGGCTTAGATCTGATGACGCCAGGAAGATTAAATCTGGACAGTATAGGAAGATGTGTGCAGAATAGGAAATTTCATTGGTTTGTTCACATTAAAAGAATGAACGCGAATGCTTAGGTTGGTAGATGTAGGACAGTTGGGCTAACAAGTTGGCAGGGGCGGACATAGAAAAAGATGGAAGTGATAAAGATGGACTTGAAAGAAAGAGGGATAAATAAAAACCTGACCAGAGAGTTTAATTTGGAAGTCAATTTCTAAAATCCGTCCATCACATGCCAGCATGTAAAACAGACATTAAACCAAATATGATGAATATATTTTAATGAAATTTGATGTACATCCTATTATACAAGACTTGCAAGACCCAGCATTGCCCAGGATTGAATGAGGCACCCTATGTCCTTTTTCACCCAACCTATAACCCCATATTAACTTTGTTTTTTTTACATTTTATAATTAATTGTTTTGGTATGACCAAGGGATGTACTCAGCAATATTTGTAAGTAAAGTGATAGTAAATTTAGTCTATAACACTCTTAAGGCACACCTGGCGTTTTTCAGGAATGGGATGTTTCAAATTTTACTTTCTAACTGCTTTTATCGAGTATAACCAAGAAAAATCTTGTGCTATATTGTGATCAGATGTCAAAGATTTTATTCATTCTATATAAAAGCCATTATTTATAAATGAAGCTGATTAAGTGGTAACTTGAAGTTTGTGTGGATATGAAGCAGGAATGCCAAAAAAAATGTCCTGAAAATGTTTTTAAATGAGTACAAAATGTAGTTAGCTAAGTTTAACTTCTTGTGTGAAAGTAATGTACCTTAAGATTTATAGTTAAAAACTGTTCTGAAATTCAAAGCGATGAAAAGTTAATTTTAGAAATTTACAGTCTTTTCCAGGACATTTTGTGGCATCTCTGTATTATATCCACAGAAACTTCATTACATTGATAGAAAATGACAGTGCATTACTTTAAAAGTTGGCCCGATGTAAATTTTCTATCACATGATGTCTTGATGACCGGCCCATTTGGCATAATTGTTAGTGTTCACTCATAGACCAGGTTTCAAACCTCGACCGACTTGTATCACAGACTAATAAATAAAATGGTACTTGCTGCCTCCTTGCTAAACACTCAGGTGGGGATCAAGGGTATGTGGAGTAAACAGGAAAAGGAGTGGCACCCACCCCTACATCTGGGTGTTGTAGCTAATGAAAAGGGAGCATTTATTAATTCATAAATGCCATATACATGGAAAGGAGATTATTTCTACTAAATTTCAGCTTTTTATATCCAGCATTTTGGGTGTTCATTGATTTCCGACAAGCACAATCAATTTTATTAAATAGATTATAGATGTTACTACTCGAAATGCTATGCTACTCTCCAATTATTTCATGGCTATGATTTTTCTGCATTCTTACTTACTGCCCACTCAGGAGTTGAAATTGCCACCCGTGAAATATCAACCAAAGTTAATCAACACTGGCCAACATTATTGTAAATTATCAATGATGAGTGGTATTTTTCTCGTTATTAGTTCATACTTATACAAAGGACCTTCTATTTATATGCGTGTAATCTAATATATAAAGAAAGTTTGTAGGATTCTCTACTTTATCCCAAATAGCATTGCATCTGACAAATCGATATTTGATTCTGTTTAGCCAGTGTATTACAGAAATTTTCAATCTGTGCTTTACATAAAAAATAACAGGCTGAGGTTTACTAAAATAAAAAACAATCTTATAGCTATAACATATATATATATATATATATAAAATATGTGTATCGAGGCAGCATTTTTTCTTTAAGGCACGTATTATTAAAAATAAATAGTACTAATATACTTAAATGTTTATAATACTAAATAAATATAGTTTTGTATTTAAATTTTACCGCCAAAATTAACTATAAACTGACTCCAGGTCTTTACCTGATTAACATTATTCCACTGAAGATGAACCCAGATGGGTCAGAAAGTACTTTGGACCTAAAAGAAAATTATGATGGATTCATCAGCCAATTCTCATCCGAGATTAGGACTTTAATCCGGAAAATCGAAGGGATCCATACAAAAATATCCAGACATGAGTTGTCGGTTATTTTTAATGATATATATATATATATATATATATATATATACATAAACATATAAAGAAAAGTCGGTCTTATTCGCTACTTTAGACCTAACTAGCATTGCATCTGAAAAATCGATATTTGATTCTGACGAGCCAGTGAATTACTGTAATTTTTCAGTCTGGGTCTTTCATAAACAAAATTATGCTATTCAAATCGATTTAATCGTTTACATACTATATCCGACTGGAATTTTCTTTCAGTAACATTTCTACAAATATTCATTGTTTACTTTCGATGGATAATCAACAGAAATGATTATCCAATAAAATATTTGCATTTGTTTAAACTGGATACTATAAATGGAGTCAAAGATTTCTTGGTACATAGTCAGTTTTTATTTCAGTACATAGCACCCACATACTTTCTTTTATAAGAGACATTGATCATTTACATGAAATTAGAAATTAAATAAGTAATTACGCACAGAGATACAATTGAATTTTCAACTTCATTCAATTAAAAAAATTAACAATTATTTTCTACAATGAATATGTAAAATACATACTTCGTATTTAGCATTTTTAAGTTTTATACTTTCTTTCATAAAATAATAATATATTCAACTTTTAACTAATAATGTTTCTTTTGTCTATGCAAAATACACATCAACCAATTTTTGACAGGCTGTGATTCTCCATCGCTTCTAACCTATTTTCCACTTGATCTATAAAAAAAAAAGTTTCATTATAAGGGAGACAACTCATTAATAAAGCTTAGTTATTCCTCTTGCTGACTCTTAGTTTTCAGTCATAATTGAAAATTGTTTCCATGTTACCAGTTGTTCGGAAGGAAATACATAATTTAAACTGTAGTTAAGTCTGTTATTATATTGCCAATAACACGGTACAACAGTAACAAATGTCAGAATCAAAATTTGATATGTCAGCTTAAAATAATGTTTAGATTCAACTTTTTAAATCTCACAAGATAACTTTATATGTTCGATTACACCTTCACGATTTAAAAATTTTGTTTTTTAAAGTTTGAGTACACTTTTATTAAATGTCAGTTAAGATATTTTCAGTGAACATTTTACTAACCTACATCTGCCTTTCTTGTCTATCTTCTGTTTATATCTTTACAATCCATTAAGCCTTTTTATATATGACCCAAGTATATTATTTTGATAAGTACAACTCCGAAATAGATTAAACATTGGCTACCGGTTTCTACTAAAACTATGACTACTTTGTTCTTTTTGTAATTCCTTCATTCTTTACATTGCACTTTTATTATTTGGAATTAGTATGTAGAATCTTGTACCGACCAACAGAGAAATGGGAATGGCAGAATGTTGTTTATATGAAGAATACTCTAATTACTTTGTGATAATGAATTGCCTGTGGCGGAAAGTTTTGCATTAGCCGTTTTAATGGATGCCCACATTTTTCAGGTTATAAAATGCCCTCTTCAAAAAAAAAAAAAATGCTATTAACTGTACTTACCTGGTGTTGCCTTGGAGTAAAATAATTTAAAAAAAAAAATGACTGACTTGTTTATGAAGAAGCAGAAATTAATTTTGGTGACTTAAAAAAAAATTTACTTACTAATTTAATTAATATATTAATTTTTGAAGACCTGAAGGGAGAGAATTCGGTATAATTGAACACAATAACATTCTTTTAATCTGTTTTGGTGAGTAAGGGAAAATGTCTTCACTCAAACAATTTTCTTAGCTGGAATAAGTATTTAAAAAAAAAAAAAAATCGAAATAAAATATTTGTGCCAGTGGAAGGAAAAAAACAACAAAAAAAATAGGTGAGTTCGAATCTAGTATTGATATGTCAAATGAATTGCTATTTAAGTCTGACTTTCAAAATTCGACAGGATATCTGTATAAGTTTAGATTTATTGCTTTGAACAATAAACTTCAAATAAAATGGTACCCACAGGTCTTCGACACCTACAAAAATTAGACTTCCAACTTTAATTCTGACTTCCTATTTGGTGTATGTTAGATAATACTGTGTATGCTTATGTACAAGTCGAATTAATTTACATGTCTTGAAAGTTTGTTTGTTTTTTTTTGGTGGAGAGGGGGGGGGTCACACTATTTAGTTATATACCACAATTGTATAAATCAAGATAGACTCTAACGATTATGACGATTTTTGTATCAAAAACCAGATATGTTAAGTGCTATAAACAAAAATAATGGCAGTTCAAAAAGGTGTTCAAATATCTCTTCTGTGTTAAGTGGGGGAGGGGGGGTATGCGCATTGTTCTTTTAAGCTTACTGTTAACCTGAAAGGGTCCTTTTGACGAAATATTTTGTTATACTTCAATCAACACAGCTATAAGTGAAGCCATATCAGGTTTGAATTTTTGTTTGCATATAAGGTAGACAACTCTTATATTCTTTGATCTAAAATGAGTTATCCCTCTGGCTGATTTTTATTTTACGGTAATTATTTAAAACTGTTTCATATTAGTAATTTTTAAAACTAAATTATAGCTAAGTACATTATTCTCATTAGCTGTAATCTATTATTAACTGAACAAGTCTCCCATCTCTTTTAGCTATCTCTATTTCTCTTGCCTTGTTGATGAAACCATTCTGATATTTCTTGGTGTCTCTGTGAGCATTTAGAGAAAGAGTGACTCTTTTCAGCATCGTAATATAATTCGTGCATCACAAATACACGTTACTAAGAAGGCAAAATAGTAAGTCTTTTTACTTCTATATAAGAAAAATAAATAATCATAATAGAAGTAAAGTGACTTAATGTTATGTTGACATTCTTCTATATGTCATAGCTTATGAATTTTCAAAATGAAATCAAAGTAGAATAAATAGTGGTAGTGGTTGTGACCCAACATGTCATGTATGTGTGTGTGTGTGTCTCTCTCTCTGTCTCTTTAATTTTGAATGGAAATCAACATATTTTACTTATGTTTTAAGCCATACCTTAGGTATTGATTATTTTGTATCTAAAATGTGATTCATGGCCACCTAATGATTTCTCACCCACTCTCTCTCTCTCTCTCTCTCTCTCTCTCTACCTTTCGTGTGTGTGATTTTTTTTTTTTTTTTTTACTGATTGATAAAATGGTAAAGTTGAGTCATAAAACAGTTGAGTGCACATTCTTTGCTGTTCAAATGAAATTGAATCTGCAGTTACCTGTTTGCTATTTCCATTTCTGTTGTTACCCATCCCCTCCCTTCAAGTCATATACATTATTTCAGTCACTGGCTACGGCTTTCATGGTGTTATGAAAAGCTTTTTCAAGCCTGTTTAACCACCAAATGCTATTCTGGTCCCAAATATTTTAAAAGGTAGCAACTTATATTTTGGTTACTTTTTCATTCTTACTGTCGTCTTAAAAACAACACTGAAACTAGGTTAAGCAGTAAACTTTTTTTCTTACTTTCAATTATATCGAACCAGTTTCTAAAAAGAGAAGGGTGGCAGTTGAAGGGAGAGGTAGAGAGAGAAAAAGAAGTTTCTAAAGAAAGATATTACAAACATTATTTTTAAAACTCTTCTATTTTGTTATTCAGGCAATGCCAGTTTTGCTAGTCATAAGAGAAAAAAGAAATGAAAAAAGTGATGTCTGTAGTACAATTTATCATGTATTGCCTTCTGTACTCAAACACGTTTTTTCCTAAACCTATTTTACCCCCCCCCCCCCACACACACACACATCGCATGCATACTCTTCTGATTAGAAAGCCTTATCCTTGGAGAAATAACTACTGACACCCATGTTTGAAAGTGCTTAGAAATCTAATTAACCCTGTGTCAAAAGGAATATATCAAATGAACTCTTATATATTTACATACAATGAAATCTTATTAACAAGTGCAGTGGAATTAGAGGTAGGCTGAGAGATAATAACCAGTTTGTGTGCAAGAAGTGTAAGACAATGGTGACAGATGAGAACTCTGTGGAGAAAGTGTACTTGAATGGCGAGGCTATTGAGATTGCACAGAAGTTATGTTGGTGATACCGTTGAAACACGGCGAGGTGCTGGTGTGATAGCAGGAGTTAGGAGTGGATAATGTCTGTCATTGCTAACCAGCAGGGTGTTACCGCTGTTGACTAAGGGATGAGTCTATCTGACATGTGTACGCAATGTGATCATTTATGAAAGTGAAATTTGGTCAGTGAGGGTATGTATTGCATGGAGAAATGATATGATGATACCATGGATGTGTAATGAGTCTGATGACCTCGGAGGAAGATTAAATCGGAACAGTATAGGATGTGTGCAGAATGGGAGACTTTGTTGGTTTTGTCATGTTGAAAGGATGGATGAGAGTTCTTGGATCAGTAAATGTTAGTTGCAGTAGCAGGGTCAATTGGCAGGTGAAGGTCAACAAAAACATGAGGAAAAGAAATGGGTTGTTTGAGATAAAGAAGGACAAAGACCTAACAGAGATAGGTTAGTTTGGAAGTTTATTTCTAAAAGCAGTCCAACACATGCTAGCATGTAAAGCAGATGTTAAACTGAATATGATGATTAAAGATGCAAGGATTGAAGAAATTATTTCAAGTTATTTATTTTTGTTTTCTCATATCACTCACCCACTCCTATTCAGGTCATTTTGGTAAAATATGTTATTTCAATTCCTTCAAATATTTATTCATGGTGTTTACTTTAATGTATTATATACATAAATTTACCCCTGAATATCTCTAGGTGCAGTTTCATATCATACGAGGATAAATTCTATTAACTTATAGATAAGACCCTGGCGGGTACTTCCACTCTGTTCAAGGCGAACCTAGGAGTAATGGCACATAAGGAATGATTCCACATTACCCAAAGTTCCTGAATTGGAGTCTCACCGCTGAATGTAGTTGATGGTCATATGATGTTCTATACTACAAGCCACTTATTGGTGCAGCTGAAAATCACGACTGGAGGCCTATTAGCAAATGTTTGATTTTTAAAAATAAAAAATAAAAATATATATATATATTGGGGCATATCAGAAAGGGCGACCCATAGTTAGCATGCCGCTATTCTGAATTCACAACAGCAAGCCACAATCAATTGATTATCTCTTCTGCACCAAACGGTCATAATTTTAAAAAAAATCAATCTTTTTCATGAAAAACTTTATAATTAAAACTTGCTGGAAGGAAAAGTTTTGTATTTTTATTTTAAATAATTTCTTTTAGAAAAATAAGTAATCAAATAGGTGTTTGTTTGTTTGTTTTTTTTTTTTTTTTTTTTTTTTTTCTCAGAAAATATAAAATGTTTTTGCTTTTGTACTGGTGCAGATTTGGACCCAAGCTAAACCTAACCCTAACGGTAACAATAAACCTAACCCTAACGATGCCAAGTCTGTTTTAGCTTGTGTCCTAATCTGCACCTTTGTTTTTTATTTTAGAGAAATAAGTAATCAAATAGGTTTGTTTTTTGTTTTTTTGTTTTTTTCTCAGAAAATATAAAATGTTTTTGCTTTTGTACTGGTGCAGATTTGGACCCAAGCTAAACCTAACCCTAACGGTAACAATAAACCTAACCCTAACGATGCCAAGTCTGTTTTAGCTTGTGTCCTAATCTGCACCTTTGTTTTTTATTTTAGAGAAATAAGTAATCAAATGTTATTTAATTTTTTGGACAAAATATAAACTATTTTTTTTTTTTTTTTTTTCAAAACATTGAAATATGAATTTTTCTACCAATCATAGTGCTGCTGGATTGCACATATAAAAAAAATCCATTTTTACTTTATATTTAATTTTCATTTAAAAAATTATTCCAGGAAGTTTTAAACAAAGTTTTACATGAAAAAGATTTTGACTTTTAAAAAATTATGACTGTTTGGTGCAGTATATTGACTGTGGCTTGCTGTTGTGAATTTGGAATAGCGGCATGCTGTCTAGAGGTCGCCCTTTCTTCTGATACACCGATTTTGGAAGTAAATTCCGGCAACTACTTCTGACAAATACCTGAGGATAAGATTTGTTGAAAGCTAAATAAATGAAAATGTGCATTTTTGTAATGGAAACGGATATGTATCAAACAAAACAAAGGTAATAAAGATGCTTCGTAAAATATATGATGTGATGTTTGAACTCTCAATCTGATGAACTAAATGAAAGTGTTGCGTAGTGAATTAATTGTTATGGACACAAAAGTTGAATTATAAAATTATGCTCCAAATGTAAATATTTCTTTTGAATACCGTAAGATTAGAAATCTTGTTTTGGTTAGTGAAAACCTGGCGTTCTAATGGGAAACAACTCTTCTTTCAGTTGCTCCTCCTGATTAATATTTGTCTCTAGGCCGCCAGTCAGATTTGCTGCCTGTGCCATGGGTGGTCATACTCTAGACAAAATTAGACGTAACCTCGTTTGAGTTATAACAATATAATAAGCTGAAAGCTTGTTACTTTTTATTGTCTGCAGTTGAATCTTGGACATTATACAAAGTAATCGATACCCTAAACGTCTACGTGATGTGTCATCTGTATCAGATATCGAATGTCCAGTGGTAGCTTCTTTATATCTCTAACACATCCATCCTAAATAAAGCAAAACTCTTTAACATATACGATAAATATTCATCCAGCAGGATTTAAGATAGGCTGGCCATGTGAACGGAGTCGAGAACAGCAATCGACTTGAGCAGATCCTATACTTGCAGCTTAGAGAAGGTGGTCGTGGTATTGGAAGGCCAAAGCTACAACACGGGTATACAATAAAAATTTTTTTTTTAAAAACCCTGAAGGACAGGTGCATTTGTTGTGGGCAGCTGGTAGTTTATCTAGACATAAAATAGTAGAGAACTGATTCACCGGAAGTCAGCATTAAAATTTTATGACTGACGAAACAGATTTTTTTTATGTAACTTACAGTAAAAAAGGTATTGATCACAAAATTGTGTGTAGGGGGGGGGGGGGGGGCTGAGATAACTTTATAAATACTAGCTGAAGTACTCGTCTATGCTGAGTTAAAAAAAAAAAAATCATGTTTATCATCATCATCATCAACCGGTTTATTTGTTGAATCGGGCCACAATTAATCCTCTGATGAGAGTGGGGCCTGATTGTCTAGTCTCGAGATCTAAGTCTTCCTCTCCACTCCTGTCTTTGGCAAGGCTTGATGGAATCCATACCCATGGCCTTCCTATCACGTTTGACTACGTCCTCCCAAGTCAACTTGGGTCTGCCAATGGTGATGTTCTCTGCTGGCACATTCAACTGTCGGACTTTAGCAATCCAGCCATCGCTACGCTCAATGTGACCCAACCAACGCAGTCTGTTCTTTCGCATGATGTCCGCAAGGCTTTTCAAGTCGACCTGTGAGAGCAGGGATTCAAAAGAAACGTACTGTTCAGGCCTCACCAAACAGATCCATCTGACCATTGCCCTGTCATTACGGTGCAGCTTCCTTAGTATGCCAGCAGAGACAGCCCAAGTTTCTGAGCCATACAACAGCACACTTCTGACACATGAGTATACACGCCCTCTCGTAGTTGTTGGTAGGTGTTTGTTTGTCAGGATTGGTAGCAGCTCTCTAAACTTTTTCCAGGCAAACTTGCAACGTGTAGCTGCCGCGAGTTCACAGCCTCCACCTGATGACAGCACATTTCCAAGATAACAAAAGTCTGTAACTACTTCCAGCTTGTTGTTACCAGTATCCATCTCCGTCAGTGGTCTGCCATCTATTGGTCTTGCCGTGCCGGTGCAACGAAAGCACTTAAAGTGAGGATCTGCTTTGAGAGAGCCCTTTATGCCACTGCACCTTTTGTGGACCCAACCTGAACAGTGAGTGCAGATGATTGAGTTGCTGCCAGTTCCTTTCAGACATACAGCACACGGTGATCGATATTGGCTAAGAAATAACTGGGACTTTATAGAAAAAAAGATAACATATTTGTTGGTCCCCCGATTTATAAAATCGGGGGACCTATGTTTTGAGGCATTTCCATCCGTCCGTCTGGATTTTTCTCTGCAACCATCCATTGAATTTCTCTGAAATTTTGCATGAAGTTGTAACTTTTGTCAGGTTAGAAAGTGACATTCTCCGATTTTTGAAAAAAAAAATCTGGTGACATTTTTTGCCCCATAATTTTTCATCCATCCATTCAATTTCTCTGAAATTTGGCCAAAATATGAAGGCAATTGTTCCTAATAGAACATAAGTATCGCTGACCTTAGAAAAAATCTGGTTCGCGCCCCCAGGGAGTCAAAAGCCCCCAAAATGGCAAAAAATGACCCTTTTCTCCCATAACGTTTGATCCATCGATTCAATTTTTCTGAAACTTGGCCAAAATGTAGAGGCAATTGTTCTGGATATAAAATGAGCATCCCTGACCTCAGAAAAATTCTGGTTCGCACCCCCAGGGGGTACAATGGGAGTCAAAAATGCCCCAAATTGGCCAAATTTATTGCATTTTACACTCGCCACATCGAGTCACATACAGAGGGGGACCTATGCGCGGCTTGTCTTGTGTAAGATTCCAACCCACGATGGCATAAAATATTGTAACTGAAGGCAAACACTTTATCTAAGATCTAAGGAAAATATTTTGTCTTTTTAACCTACTCAAATGAGTTTGATGTGCACATTTTTTTTACCTCTCCACATAGATCTAAAATAGTTTGATTGTCTAAAATAAATAAATAAATATAAAAGGGGCTGATTTTCCATGATGTTTGTGTAATTCAGAGGTAGCAGCACAAATCAATCCTTTTGGGTTACTTAAGAACCAAACAGAATACCTATTACATAAAGTTATTTTACCCAAAGTCGAGGATAAATTCAAAGTTCATACCTTTCCCAATAGTATTAATGCATACATAACCACAATAGTGTGTCCATAATGGCCAATAATGCTCTATATCACGGTTAAAAATTATCGCATGAGTGGTCGAGTGCTCATTAGAATCGTCATTTAATTCTCCACAATCATTGATTTATGGATGTCTAAATTTATAACCATAAATATTTTGCAAAAATTTGTATTTTTCCTGAAATTTAGCTATTTAATAGGCATTGATGGTGGATTTCATCAGAAATTTTTAAACTCTTTATCAAATGCTGACAAATGTTGGTCTAATGTTATAAAATCACTAGATACCTAACTTTTATGAACGATTGACTTAAAGCTTGCAACTTCTTGCAAAAGAAAAAAAAATGGACTTGGCGTATTTGAGGTTTGACTATTATTTCTTTGAAAAATCTGAAATTAGGATTTCTACATAACTAGAGCATCTTTATTATTTGGGTATGAAAGTTTTGCCCTATTCTGGGGAAAAATGTTTAAAATGTTTGTCTATAGATTTAGAAAAAAAGTGCATGTTGTGTTCTACACTAATAGAAAGAGTGATCAATGAAAATCCTTTAGAAAAGTTGAACATTATGTAAATAAGAGATAAACAATTTGAATAGATTATTTATACCGGAAATTGTTGCAACTGAACCTTCCATATAAAATAGTTAAAATAGACTTGTTTTTCATGTTGTGAAAAGAAATAAAAAGTAAAAACAAACAAGTATTTTTTGTTAAAGTATATAGGAAAAAAGCCTTATGGAAACCAGCATTGATGAACTAATATTTAGAATAATAACTAGAAGGATACTCGCCCAGGACAGGTAAAATAATTCAATGAACAGAACAGTTTTGCACCTTTTGCGAAGATTAAAATCAAGATATAATGCTACTAAACCTTATGTCTAGAATCTTACAATTTTGATCAAAATCTATTACTTGATTTTGATCAAAATCTATTACTTGATTTTGATTCTAGAAAATGTCTGAAAGTTAAGTTTAAGAGGTCTTAAGAAATTAAAATTCATGGAATCTTACTTAATTGGTGTCTAATTACTATGGATCAAATCTAATGCAAATTTAAAATATTTGAATTTTCAAATGAGAAGTTGTGCCCACATTATGCCCCCTGAAACCTGTTTAAAATACCCCCCCCCCCTAAAAAAGCAAAAAATTTGAGGAATATTTTATCAATGTCTAATACCTATTAACATTTCATGAAGGGCTCGTACTCTCTTTTACCTCCTTTGCATAAAACTAAATTAAACTAAATATAGCTTGCATTACAACCCCCTACGCTTAGCAGCTGTGTTCCAAACTTAATAATGGTCAGTTAATTATTTTAGGAGTGAATCCTGTGTATATACACATATCTAACTTTATATATATAAATAGATAATAGACTTCTAACAGTCTAAATAGATAAATGTTATGTAACCTATTTTTTTTGGTGGGGGGAGTATTGGTTGACATAGACTGCAAGAAAATGAGAAATATTACAAAGGCTTTAAAGGCGGGAAGCCATTGAGCCTGCCGAGTAGAAGGCAAACAGCCTTTTTTATTTATTTATCATTTCTCCCTTTCTCCTAAACATACCTGAACTCCATCGCCAGGTATTTATGTCTGTATACATACATTCCTTAGTGGGTTTCAGCTACTTTCAATGCTTACTAAAATTACAAAAGTTCACATAACTATTTCTTGAATCCTTTTAAAATTAACGGTTTCTCTTACATCTATTATGAGGTTGAGGAAAGTTTGTGCAGCTGAGAAGCGTGACTCAAGGCTTATGTTCCTACCCGGTGTTGGCCAGGATGCAATGAAGTTATTTTAGTTTTAATTTTTATTTGTTTTCACATAAGGTAGACAGATCCTATTGTATTTTTAAATCTAGAATGACTTATCCTGCTTGCTGATTTTTATTTTTAGGTGATTATTTAAAAATATTTCATATTAGTGATCGTCTCGGCTGGGCTAAGTAATTTTTTAAATAAATCTTAGCCAAGTATGTTATATTGCCAATAACACAGTACAGCAATAACAAATGAAAATTGTCTAGTCAGAAGCAAAGTTTGATTTGTCAGCTTAAATGCTATTTGCATCTTGTTTTTAAAATCAGAAGATAATTTTAGGTTAGATATAACATTTTAAGCTTATAGTTATTTCATTTAGTGTAGACTAGTACTCAGCTCATGCCTTTAAAAGCAAATGATTTACCTCCTCGCCCATTTAAGGCTGTTTCTTTTATTTGTCTAGTGTTTTATCAATTTGTTATCCATTTTAAACTCTTGTCAAACAACAATTATATCATCCCAGATAGGTTTAATAATGACCTTGAAAGTTCTTTTTAATGTGGTTAGGGCACAGTACTCTTGCCCGTTTTATTGTATTTATCTAAGTAACTTGGTTGTGGTTAGTGTGGGAAGACTCGATCATATTGCCCATTTTTTTTTTTTCCTTCTGTATTGAAAGAACAGTCATTTCATATACTTTCCACTATTTATAGACCTGAACAAGTCTGTTATTGTGTATGTGGTTGTGGAGTCGGAGGTTTTGGTAGGAGTCTGACTCTGCAGAATGCTAGGAGTCTGAGTCAGTGTTTTTTTTTCCTCAATCTTCGAATCAATGAACAGTCTGAATATTGGAAGACTTTAAAATAAGAAGTCTGAGTCAGACATACCTTCTGATGTAGCAACCCCGTGTGGTTGACATCTGGTACTTTTTGTTATTTTTTTAAGTAACAGCATCTAGTTTACATTCTCATCAGGCTGGAGTGGCTGAGTTGCTATCAGTTTGATGAACCATCCCACTCATCAGTCTGTTATACATGCTGCATGTGTTGGACGATTTTTAGAAATCTACTTCCAAACTAACTTATATCTGACCAGGTCTTTATTTACCCTTCATTCTCTCAAATCCGCCCTTATCACTGAAATGGATGACCTGGCCCAGAGATCAAATGTTTCCTGTGTGTCCACACGCAATTGCAAACAATTATACTTGATTGCTATCAATTAGTTAAGAATCCTGTATTAAATGTGGTAAATATTTATATGGACTTTCTTTTAAAATCTGTTGGTTCTGTGGGATGACTATGCTGAATGGAAAGAATTAAAAATCATCTGAGGTTATATATAATAGACTCTATTATTATAACTAAAGCTGAGTTAATTAAGATTTCTTTCCCAAAGGCTTTTTTTCTGATATTCCGATACATTTCAATGACGCAAAATACATGCTAAAAATATACTTTAGTTCTGGGATTAGGTTATGTTTACCCCCCCCCCAAAAAAAAAAAAACAAATTTTCATTTTAATTTGTCTAATTGGGCATAATTTTACATAGCTGATCAAGTGACGAATCTTTCTAAATTTCTGTCTGTCACTGTTTCTTACTGTATGTTGTTTGACCCCCCCCCCCCCAGTGCTTATTTTATGCAGTTTTTATTATTCGCGCTACTTCTGTCACTCTCTTGTAATTAAATTGATGCTAATAAAGAAAGGAAAGAAAAAAAGGGAATAGCACCACAGATAGAAAATACTATTTAACCCATAGCCAAGCCATATAGTGAGCAGAAAGCAACTAATTTATTTTTGTTTTAGCTTTGCAAACTCACTTTTTTTTTTATTCAAACAATCACCCGAGCTGAATGGGTGACCCAACGGGTTATTTTTTCTAGTAACATTTGAAAAGGCTGAAGTTGTGTGTATACGATAAACATAAACATTCAAAGTCATTAGAACTTGTATTAAATCGTTGCCAATAAGTTGTTGCAATATTTAGATTTAATCTTGTGAGATTCTATTTTGATAATACCAATCTTTGACAACTTCGAGTGAGTGTGGGTTTTCTTGCGATTACGGGACTTTGATAATTACGCATCAAATTATCTTTATTTACTAGTAATCGGATATTGAAATCAAAACTACGAATCAAAATTTAAAATTATCGTTTAAAGAAAAATAATTTAATTGCAAAATTAAATCCAACAGAATGCATTTCCGTTTCTTTATAGACAAGTTAGGCAGGGAAAAAAGAATGAACTGCTTCATGACCCTTTTGAAATTTGAAAGGAATCTCAAAGCATTTAACTGTTGAATAGAAAATCATTTCTATCTTTAAAATTTTTAGCAAATGCACATGTATTATAAGATTAAAAGTTTTGGAAGCTATTTAACACCCAATCATTTTTATAGAGATTAAAACATTACCATAACAAAATTAAGTTATAGTTTTATAACAATTTGGTTCAATGAATAATTTAATGAACAAACAATACTGTAATAATTAAATTTAACTTTCAAGATCCTATTAAAAAAAAATTGATTTAAGAAAGAAAAAAAAAGGCAGGTGTTGCACGGGAGATTTTAACTTGAAATCTTTGTTTCCATTTTTTTTTTCCATTTTTTTTTTTTTTTAAATTGCATAAATACTTCAGAGATTTTTTTTTCTCTCTTAAATTTATAAATAAACTAAGAACCAAAGGTGCCAAATCAACAAGCAAGTCGATAGAGGTGAAATTGATGACTGACAAATAAAGGAGTGGGGAAACTGGCTAGTGCCAGTATTGTTTTGAGCAAAGGCTAGGAAAGAGTAAATAAGAATGGAACTCGAAATAGAATTTAAAAAAAAAAAAAAAATGCTATTGCATTTTTGATTTCAACAAATATTTGATTATAAATAATAATTAAAAAAATGATTCGAGGTGTAATTATCGAAGTTACAAAAGTAGTTGCACAATTTTATTAATATAATGACTTCAAATGTTTAATCAGTCTAAAGAGGTAGGGTGTCAATTTATTGCGACTAAAGTGTACATGTCAACTTTAATTAGAAACTGACTAGCTTTGCCAGTTTGTTATCACTTTGCAAAGTTGGCTATTTGAAACATTAACTTAAAATAAACATTTCATAACTTTGTAAACACAAAATAAAATCAGTCTTTTTTCTTTTTTTATGTACTAACTAGTCGCTGCTTATCAAGACCCATAGGCCACTCGAGGATAAGGGTTAATGAATTTTTCCGGAGGACAGTGAAACAACAACGTGAGGACTGGTAACAATGGTTGAGACTGGTCAGAATTAAATTATTTAAGAGGACGGCTCAACAATAATTTAACATTGGACTTGAAAACGATCATGCTATAGTTAGCTGAGGAACAGTCCCATCGTATTGTGTTCCACAGATGGATAGTTCTTGGGAAGAAACTTTGCTTGTGGAAGTTCCGATTTTTAGTTACAGAGGAAGAAAGGAAAATTGTATCTAGACAAGTTTTTGTAAGTGTTTTACAGGGAGAAACCATAGATTGGAGCACTAGCAACCTCTCTTCTGTGAGAAAGATGCTGTAGGGAAGAGCAGAGAACATTTTCCACTAGATTTCAAAGTCAGTTTTGTACTCTATTAAGGCAGGAAAGTGTTCTCAAGCAGCACCTCCCCAGATGTGGCAGCAGTACTCCATCTTAAGACATATTTGATTCTTATACAGGTAAAGGATTGTGAATTTGATACTCCCATGAAACTTCCTCCTTTTGGAGTAAGCCCGTTCAACCCTGCCCAGGGTGAATGATGTATCAATTTTGGTAGTTTCGATATAAATTTATTTATCTTTTAAATGTAACCATAAAGGAAGATCGATTTTCCTTTTCACTTACAATTTAGAAATAGATCGCAACTTGTAAAAAAAAATCAAGCCTGTCACTCTAAAAGAAAAGAAAATTTTGAACGCAAATGCTAAATATTAATCGAGGAAAGAAAAAAAAATATTGCGAAGCAGAACTATTCATTATATTTAAGTTAAAACAATCATTGAATTAAAAAGCAATAACGAATAGTTAATTGATAAAATTTCTCTTTTCAAAACCAATATGCAAGTTAGTTAATTTTGCTACTGATATTGCACATACATAAGCAGTAAATATATATAAAAAAAAATCTATTGTGTGAAGTAGAATTAACTTGAAATAGGGTGTTTTTTACTTTTACAGTTAGTTTGAGAAATAGGCCCAACTTTCACGTTTATTCATTTAGATCAGGGGCGGACAACCTCCGGCCCGCGAAGGCTTAGCGTCCGGCCCACCATCCTGCTATGCTTTATTATTGCAATCCGGCCCGCGGACCTCCCAGTAAAACTCATATCATTTTGTGACATAGACGTAAAAGTAGGTTTCAATTAAGATTTACAGTGGCATAAAAATGTATAAACATCAGCGAGCGATGATGCATGTATATTTCATTTTTCTTTAACTATTAATTTCAAATCATTGGCCTGAGATAAAAATAGAAAAAGAGAAAGAGAGAGGAAACGAGGAAAGGGCATGAAACATAGGTTCTATGTGAGGTGTGTCAAAACGAATGCTGGATAAACTTGCTACTTCCCCGTCATTATTTCTTATGATTCCAAAATGACTCTTCGTCGGCGCCTTTTATAAGATCATATACAGAAGTCTCTTGAGAAAAAATATCAGATTTGTAGAATGTTCAATGCAATTTTTCTACAATTTATTGATGTAAACAAAATATAGTAATTCTGAGATTTCGTTTTTCACTCCGGCCCGCGATCTTCTTCCAAAAGTCTCATCTGGCCCTCACTCTGAAAAGGTTGTTCGCCCCTGATTTAGATGATGGATCTGGGGTGGAGTCAATTTTATTGAGACTCAAATAAATTTGAAAGGAACGGTTGCATTTAATTGAATCCAAATATTTTATTGGGGATAGTTTTAAAAAGAATTCCAATCTCTACTTACACTAAAGAGTATAAAAAAATATGAGAATCTTTTAGTTACAGTTGAATGCAAACGCTGAATAGAAAGAATATTTATGACTTGAATTATTGTAAAACAAGTCTTCTTTATGCTTCTCATGAACTTCACTTTCTTTAAATACCTTTGATTTTTCTTCATGCTTTTCAGATCAAACGATTTAAAAAGAGAAAGGTATAGAATAATAGCCGAGATTTATTAACTAATATGCCGGACAGTTTTCTCAACTTTTCTTGAATTTTATAGACAAGGTTCGAAGTTAACATCTATTAAATATTTTACATCTCTTTTCGTTTTTTTTTTCTTTTGTGTTAAAAAAAAGTTCAGAGAATATTGGAACTGAAGGTGAACACTTTATCCACTTGGCTACCGACCAAACGAAAATATTTTGTCTTTTTAAGCTTAAATGCGATCAGCAGAGGGAATTTTTACTTCTCCACATCTAAAATGGTTTGATTGTTTAAAATAAACATTTATAAAATAAAAAGTTCTTATATATTAGTGAACATTTACATTTATTATCCATTTTTAAGCAAATAAATTTTCAAAATAAACGTCAAATGCATACAATGAAGTGATGTGAAAAGTATAAGCGATTTTTTTTTTTTTTTTTTTTTTTTTTTTTTTTTTTTTTTTTTTTTTAAATTTATTTATTTATTTTTTTTAAATGAAAAAATTCTTTTAAGTATGTTGTTTGGTCAGCTAATAGAAAGGGAACACTAAAAATGTCTTGACACTTGTTTCTAATGTTATTTTTACGTATCTTTAATTTTGAATGAGTTTTTTAAAAAAGGTTCAAGAACTTCTGACATTGATAAGGACATAGGATCGAAGGTGCTGATTCCAAAGCTATGATTAGTTTAGCTCTCGGATTAACCATTTAACTGTGATACCGTGACACACATACACACAAAAACGACTTTGCTTATATATATAAAGCTACCAGTGGTTCTATCGTGATTGCATGTGTCGTGGAAATCACTCGATGTTGTATCCTAAATGTAGTTCAATGCCACAAAGACCGCATGTGTTCTGACTTTTTATTCTATCGATCATTCTATGCGCATACTATGTTTAAAAGATCTGCAAAGCTTTTGGTGTTGATGCAGCTATTTCAGAAACTTGGGTAAGTGGTCTGTTCTGTCGGCAACCTTAAAACAAGGAAAACTCACCATGAACAAATATTTATTGGAACACAAGTGTGAAACAATAAAAAGGAAAAGTTATGTTGCTCTTGTTGGGAAGAAAAGACAAGTTGAGAAATTTGACGGATGCTAAGTCTTGGTTAGGGGATTTGAAAATTTACTTTGTGTTTCTTTTTGTTCCGTAGGGGTGGTCAAATTTGGGAAAGAATTAATCTTTTGAGTTTCTGTCCTGGATCAGTCACAGACTTTGGTCCTTCTCTCAGTCTTTCTCACTGAGCTGACTGGCCACCTGATGTATGAGTGTCATTTTGTTAGATCAAAAGAAATAGGTATGTCTTTTGATATTCCCAGAATGGGGCAGTCCTTTTCGGGGAAATAGTTGGCTTAAAGATGCTCCAATACACTACCAACTTACATCGGTATACAAGGTCATATCTTGATAAATCAATAATAGGATCATTGTCAGGGAGTCTATTAATACTTCAATGACCGCTGACAATCGGTCAATTTTTTTTTAATTAATTTTTAATTTTTAATTTTTTTTTTTTTTTTTTTAGTGCGATAAGGGGTGTAACTATCCTTGAAAAGTATATTCTATAATCTAGACACAATGACATCCTCTTCATCTATATATCGAAAGTTGTCTGTCCACATCACTTTTTCTCCATTGCAATAAATACAGTTTCAATCCCACTCCTTTTTTAACACCTTGCAATCATTCGACCCCCCCTCCCTTCTTAATTTAGTTTATCCTTGCTTCTGTTTTTTTTTTTTTTTTTTTTTTTTTTTTTTTAAAGTCGAGTACACTGTGTCATTACAAGTTGTAGCTAAACATTCTGGCTACGAACTTGACATCGTCCAACCTATTAATCTAAATATATTAGGTCAGATCAGGAGACGAGTAACCTTGTGTAAGCAATCATCAGCTCAAATGAGATCGGCCTTTGATCTTGTTAACTGAAGCTCTAATTTAATTCTCTTTTCATGTAGAGGTTACTTGCTTTAGAAAAACAAAAACAAACAAAAAAGAAACTAACAAAGAACAAAGAGAAAAAACCTTCATGTAGATAGGAATTACAATATATCAGCAGAGAATGCTTCAAGCACAACTCTATTAAAACTATTGGTTAAATCACAAAGTATAGAGACCTTTTATTGATTGGGTTTTTCTGTTTTACGGCATATCAACCCTTTTCATGTTATTTCATGCTTAAAACCCAATACCTGTTGTATTATTTATTTGGTACTATTAAGCACACATTAATACCCCCCCCCCCCCCAGTGAAATTATCGGTTCATACCCTTCTCAAGGGTTGTTGTTGCGACGATGTTCACCATGGTCAGGTTGAGCAAGCTTTTCCCTGACCTGCACCACATTTTTAACCATAATGGCCCACCGATGGCGGTCCCGAGCAAGGTCACAAGAGATGGCTAACCGGTTCTGAATCTACTGTCAAAGATCAACCAATTATGGACCTGAGAACTCAGAGCCGCCCTCCCTGATGATTGTTGCCCACATCTTCATCTGCTCACCGATAGCTTGTGCCATTCAGGTAAAGATGTAGGGAACATTACGTTACGAGTTAAATTTACTAAATTTTACTACAAATTTTGTATTTGATTCATTTCTCATATATGGAATCATAGTTGATATTGGGTGATAACATGTCAATCATACCCAATGACTCTATATACCTGGCAAATTGTATCTAAAAAAAAAATCTTAAATGTTTTCATAACGCTATTCGTATGAATCAGTAATGGCTTCACTTGCTGAATTCGTTTTTGGTAGCATTGGTTTCCCAGATCCTAGTTTTTAGAATTGGGTCCTCACGGGGGATGTAAAGGTTATGTTGCCAACATTCTTCCATCACTTGGTTGAAGATACCGAGAATGTCATGATGTTATAAGGGATGGTGTCATCCATTAAAATAGATCATAGACGACCCATGACCCCAAGAATTACAGGCCATCAAATATAGAACAGAACCCCATTTAATAAAATATTTTTTCTCAATAAATATCAGACAAAATTCTTTTAAACATTGAAAGTTAGCACAAAATTGTAAATATTTATTCAGAAAGAGAGGAGAGAGCGAAACAAGAAAGAGGGGGCGAGAGAGAAAAGAAAGAGCAACAATCTGCTTTTGCTACTATTGTCACAGAAGAGGATTATTTTTACATGAGTGTTGGAGAGGGACGCATGTTTATACACGCTGTTTGAACAAAAAAGTTAGCTTACTCGAAAATGAAAAAAAAAAAGAAATGTAAACCTCTCTTAGGAAGCCGTTCGCGATGGTAAATAAGATCGATATTAATTCTATGGATTATTATTGGTGAAACCCTGCTTTATTCAATTATAGCAGAAGCATACTCTGTACAATTAAATTTCTGTAAAATTTTATTCACTGAAGTTTTTAATAAGAAAATTTTTTTATAAAAATTAATTTAAAATTCTATACTTCGCCCACCAAATTGAAGAATAACCTTGCTTTTATAAAATGGAATGATTTTTCAAAGTGGATTAACTAACATTGGGACAGATGTTAAAAAAAAAAAAAAAAAAAAAAAAAAATTAGAACTAAAAAAATTTAGTTGTAAAAATAAAAGCAGAACTAAACGCATTTGCCATTAAAAATAATTACACAATTCAAATCAACCTGCAAAAAAACTAATTATACAAGAAAAAAAATGATATCATTAGAAAGAACGATTGAGTTTATTTACATACTAATTTCATAGATATAACCTGAAAAATAGCCGAGATATCGTAAATTAAATGTTACAAAAATTTCACTGTTTTTACTCATTTTTGCAGCATAAACATGCCAGTTTGGCATGCCTAATAGTAATTTCAGCATGGGCATAGGAGTGACTACTTGCCCCCCCTTCACTAATAAGTACTCATCCTTCGACCCAGGACACCATAAAAGAAATATGATAGAAATCTATTTAGGGTCACTTTTTCTTATTACGCCATCTGTCTGCCCTATTCATATTAATCACTATACCTATAAGTAATTATGCGGCTAATAAAAACTTTCCAAAGTTACGTTTCCATATTACAAATAATGCACAAATATTGTTGCATGAAAAAGTAGGTTGGTTACCATAGAAACGTATGATGATTCGACAATGCCCATTCTTCGAGCATAATATGAACATCTCAATGTTCACCTTTTATTTACATTTAATTTCATTTTTCATTTTAATTTATATTTTACTTATTCAAATCCAGAGCCAATTTTTGCACAACATATTTGCTTACTCTTCTAATTAAACGCTTATCTTAAAAATAATATTTATAAAATTAGTTAATTACAAATACTTTTATTCCTATAAAATAGTACTTTCTTTCTATTACTTACATACACAACCACCCCACCCACGCCCTGCCTCTACGTAAGTATGTTGCCTTTGGGATGCTCTTTGTTGTGAAATAATACCAACGTTTAAATTTTCATATTATTTAATAATTAAAGAACACTATAATTAATACTTATAGAAAGAAAATAAATTGCGTAAACAAATACTTATGTGGGGTTCCGAAGTGAGTGAGATTTTCTTGAGTTCTTCATTTTTCTTGGACAGCGCCCATGTACAGGTCCTGCTAGTACCATATATTATTTATAGCATTTTGATTTTAAAATGGGCTAGCGGGCGCGGGAATATTTTTCAATGTCTGCGACTTCAATGTTACTTGTTTATAATGATCGAAATCTAAAGAATTAAAAGGGCGGGGGTGAATGTTGAAAACTTTTTATGGAATCTGTTACTGATTCCATAAACAGTTTTCAGAATTTATAGAGCATTTGTACTATGTAGTCTACTTGGATTTATGAAATTTGAAAAGCCCCGACTCTAACATGTCGCCTTGAGTCAGTATTAGTATCCACTTCGTCATCCCTCAACGTTTCTGTTATTATTATCCTACATGATTTTGTATGCATTTCTCTGGTTCCTTATGTTGTCTTTTGTTTGTGTTTTTGTAGCAAGCCCGTGCTGAACAAGAGGAAGAATTTATCTGCAACACATTATTGAAGAAGATTCAATCATTGAGGAAGGAGAAAGAAGCCTTGGCAATGAACTATGAACAAGAGGAAGAATACTTAACTAATGATCTCTCACGAAAACTTATGCAGGTATTTATTTTTATTTTACTTTTTAAAAATTTTATTTATATTTATTCAAAAGTAATTATATTTGTAATTATTGTTTCAAGGATATCAGGAGAGATAGTATCCAAGATATCAAAGAAAATCCTAATACTTGCTCTATTTGCAATATATATATGTTTATATGTATTACAGAAGATCAGAACAACATTGGTACCGTCGGTTTTGAATCCGCCAAATGGGAACAGCACAATATCAATGTTCCGATCTTCTGTAATATATATATATATATATAAATAAATATTACGTTATTATTTTTATTTTTTATTTTTTAATTTTATTTTTTAATTGAGCACTCTGCTGGGTTCTCTCCTACTGATCTTACAAAGATATATATATATATATATATATATATATATTATATAATTTGCTGTTTCAGAAGAAAATAAATTTTAACCAAAAACAAGTTCCAAAACATTACTTATTTAATCATGTTGGATATGAACGTTTCAGAAATATAATGCTAAAGTTATGTTTGAAGAACGGTTATCCGGTCTTCAAGCATAACTTGAGCCTATTTCAAAAACGTTCATGTCCAGTATGATTTAAAGAGAAAAAAAAAAAAAATGAAGTAATTTTTTAAACTTGTTTTTGATTAAAATAGATTCTCTTTTTTTTTTTAAACAAATGTAATTATTATAGCTTTTTTCCTCTGCGAAAATAGAGCTGATTACAGTAAAATGTTGATTGTAAATTCCCTACACTATCAAATGTGAGAATAACTATTACATTATTTAAAATAATTTAAACTGAATAATATATATATATATATATATATATATATAATTTACTAATGAGTCACCACTTATCAAGGCCAAAAGCCACTCGAACATGAGATGGATTTTCAATTGAATGATGAAGAATATTATGAGACGATTGAAAGCTATGAATGGAATGAAGAATTAAATTACTTATGAGGAC
The DNA here is from genome assembly GCA_963556195.1 of Sepiola atlantica. Lineage (NCBI taxonomy): Eukaryota > Metazoa > Mollusca > Cephalopoda > Sepiida > Sepiolidae > Sepiola > Sepiola atlantica. The sequence goes on from OY744534.1 coordinate 44,211,439, forward strand.
AGTTTATTTTGATCGCGTAGTGGAAGTGACTTGCTTCATCCTCACCATGCCTGGTGTGGAGTTTGAAATTTAAGAAAACGTCAAAATCATAGATTCGATCCTCAATAGTTACCTATGAGAAACAAATCCACCTCAATTAGAAAAAGGCAAACCCACGAATTATCTGTTTTCTCATTGGTTAAAAAGAATTAATTTAGATTATTTAATGTTTGAAATTTGCTGATTTGTGACATGGCGAAGAAAAAAGCAGAAAGGAGAGAATTCAGAAAACGTCCAGTCATTGTGAGCCACATTGTTTTATTGACTGTGGTAAAAAGTAGATTATTATTTTCATATTAATTTGGTGACATTGAGCTTCAACGGTCCGGTTGAAGTCAGTGTAAGCGATTTTATTTAAGCAAAAATTGACGTCCATAAAAGTTTTTTTTTTTTTTTAAATTTAAAAAAAAATTTTTTTTTTAGGCATGAAGCCCAAATTGTTTTGTGGAAGATGTGGGTGGGGGATCAATGCTTATACAATTCTGTTAAATACTTTTGGGCTTACCCTACACTAGACACTCACACCAAAATACCGCATTCACTCTATGGCTTGATCCTACTTAGATGATCCTCAATCAGTTTTTTAAAGAGATTTTATTTACAGAAAAGACAACAAATACATGATGTGGAGTGGGACAACATTTACCAATGCCCCAAAAACAAGAAAGGGCCTTTCCAACTCTAAGTGCTAGACTGCCACTATTTTTCGGGTATTCCAAAAACAAACAGGTCGGTCTCTAAATGGGAGTGGGAACTACATGGGATATCAAAAAATAAATAGACTGGGATGGAATATGGGGATGGATGATGTAAGCGATGCCCTGATCGAGTTTTTACTATTTTTCAATTTGTAATGGGACAGCTTGTATAGATTTACTCGGCCAACACAAGAGGAGGAGGGAGTGGTCAAGTCACAAGATACTAAGCGCTGATATATTTATCGCATTTTTCCAGAAAAAGTCTAAGATCGCCTCCAAATAAATATATACTTATTGGAGATCAGGTAGTTTGTTCTGAGATCCTCAAATCAAATTTTGCAGTGCTTTATTATACCACATTTCGACCCGACTCAGCATTTTGCACCAATTTTGCTGATGAAAACCTATTTATGATGAAATGTGCATGCACTTTAATCATGCTGTTTGTTTTTTTACCAAATTATTTTTTTTAATATGATTTTTTAAAGGTAATTAGTAATCAATACCATAATAATTAAATTTAATTGAACCAAATAGTTTTATAACTGTAACTAATTTTGTTATGGTAGTGTTGTTGTAATCTCTATTTATAAAATTATTGGATGTAAATAGCTTCCAAGATTTGCTAAAATTTTAAAGCCTGTTTAAATGACTTTTTATTAAAAAAATGCAATAGTGTAAAGTACGAAATAAAAAAAATTAAAAAATCCTATTTAAAAACACAATTTAATTATGAAATTAAAACCACAGCAATGCATTCCGCTTAGTCATCAAAAGTAGAAAAAAAATTGTGACCCATTGGAATTTGAATGGAATTGAGAAGCGTTTAAATTATCTATTATTCTTGCTGTAAAATTTTTAACAAATTCTTCTCTGTTAAAAGATTGGAAGTTACATCCAATCATTTTAAAGATTGAAACCTTACTTCAAAAGTATCAAGTTATTTATCTACCTCCCACAGCGGTAAGATGTGACACAAGATCGGGAAAGTGGGATTTGATAAACCAGCGCTCGAGAAGTTGAGCACTCTGGCCATTAAAAATAGCCTGGGCAGCCCCGTCGGCATTCCCCGGTGGGGGCGCCTCAGGCGATTAGCAATAAACTAACCCCTTCTCAAAGGGTGAGAAGGCAAAGGCTGGGAGGGTGGACCTCCTAGAACTGCACAGGACAAACCCATAGACCGGCGTAAATCAAGCCCCGAAGGCTAAGACAGTACCAGTCTATGGAGTGTAGTATCCATCGGAACAGATACTACACTTTTATCCCGCCCCAAAAAAGAAAGTATCAAGTATAAATAATTTGGCTCAATTAATAATTATCAAATGATAAAATTTAACCTTCAGAATCCTGTTTTTTTTTTGGGGGGGGGGGGGGGTAAGAAAATATTTATTTAAAAAAAAACGGCATATTTAAAAAACAAAACAAAAAAACAACAATAATAAAAGTAAAGTTTACTGAAGAAACGCTGTTTAAGTCTAACTAATATATAATCACATCGCTATCACTTGTAATTTAAGCAAATCAGTCTTTTAGCTACTCTAAATGTTTTTTTTCCTTGTCCTCTGATCCTGAAAATTTTACATTAACACTCACAGTTCAAGTATTGATTTCCGTTTTCTTCACTTGACAAATACATGTACTCTCTAAAGAATGATTTCAATGTTAAAATCTAGTTTTAATTATTGCTTTTTCATAATACATATATTTTTATACTCTATCCTCAAACAGAAACAAACCTATTTGTAATTATGTCATGATTTAAATGCATAGGTTTTAATATAAGCTTTTCTAACCTTATGAATCTGTTATCCATGGTTGATTAGTTTCAATTTTTTTTTTTTTTAAATTTTATTCTGCCTAAGATTGTGAAATTAACTCAAACATGAAACTTCTGAAATTTTAAAAGGTCTGACTTTGAAATTAAATCTTCTTCCATTTGTAATCTATCAAAGTTATCTTGTTAGATGTTAAAAGTTGGACCTAAATAGCATTTAAACTGACATATCAAACTTTGATACAGCGATCTTTCAATTATTATTGTTATACCATGTTATTGACCTTGTAACACTTCGCTACAGTTTATGTTTAAAAAATGTCGTCGAAAAGACGTGAGTGTCTTCAAATCCAATGTCAACAAATACTTCACATAAAACATCCTCATAAGAAATCAAACTTTGTTTATTTTATTCATTTTCAATCCTCTCATAATATTCTTCATCATTCAACTGACGTTCCATCCATCTCATTAATCCTTATACTTAAGTGACTTTTGGCCTTGAAGTGTTGACACCCTAGTAAAAAAAATAATATCTAAATGACTTAGACTTAAATGTAACACTGTATATCAAGTAAGTCACATTTAATAAAATTAATTTTCTTTTTTCTACAATTAGGATTGTTTGGTATGCATAACAATTTAAATATTTCTTTCAGTTAGTTAATTTTGACACTTATTTTTATACCCATTTTGGTTTTACCCGCATGTTTATAAAATTAGAAAAAAATAAAAGCAACAAATTTGTATGAAATACCAGAGTTGGACATACATTTACTTGTTGCATTTGGACTAAATATAATACTAAACTCAGGATGTGAGTTCTCAGCTTTATAGTAAAATACAGCTTTTTTTATATCCAGAAAAGGCCGATTCTGACAAATCGCTAGAGCCTTGCCTCCTCATTTTTTAAAAATCTCTATTTGGCTGGGTTTTATTTCTCTTTCTCTTTTCTATTTTTTGTCTCTTCCTCTTTCTGTCTTGTTTTGCCTTCCTTTTCCCTCTTACGACAGTTCTCTCTGAAAATGTGAATTTTGCAGTGAGGGCTAAGACTTAAAATGAGAGGGTAAGGGGGTGGTAGATGACTTATGTTTCATCAAAGAATGGCTTTTTGTCTTCTCCCCCCCCCTCACACATGCACTCAGTATCTTTTAATTTTAACTTAGTTGAAACTGATTTGAGTTGTTTAGGAAAAAGTTGTTTTTTTGCAATGCTCTCTATGCACACACACGGGGGAGGGGCATCTCGATTTCGGCCTTTTTTTGCCATTTGCTACTCGAATCCCTGTAAATTATATCGTTTTAATGAAGTTTGATAATAATAGCGCAGATAATGTAACAGAAAAATAGTCCCACTGACTGCCCGCCCTCCTTTTGTCTCTAGAGATAATGTATACCTGTGCCTGTACAACGAGTTTCTAGTCAAGTAAAGGTTGCACAATCTCTAACCGCACTTAACTGACTCAACATTGCCCAACTCCAGTGACAAGGACAAATCCAAAACAGTAAGAAACAATGCCGAGATAAGTGGAGAACAACTGATGTTATTTCAGAGTTCTCCATTTCATGGACTAATTGCCCTAACAAGGTCTTAGTCTACTCTACCCATCTCATTTCACCCATAGCTAGGGGGAGAAGAGGTCAATTCATACCTTGCCCTCGAATAAGGAAAATGTTTTTACAGCCACTAATATTCAACAACTTATGACATCTGGTGTTCCAAAATGAGCACACATCTGAGTATTGACCGATCTCAATGTTGCTTAACTTTAAGGATCTTATAAAGTTGTACTCTACGATAAGCTTTTAATTGTTCTGAATTATGAAATCAATAAGAATTGAAGGGAGATAACACGATTCATACTTTCGTTTGTTTGTTGCAAACTGCTTTCTTTTCATGGATTCTTTTGTCGACTGGTAAATTGTACCCCAGAAATGTTTTTTTATTTTTCATTTCACATTTGACATGTCTTTTGACAACTATCTGTTCCGGACTTAATTGCTTGTATGTGTTGTCTGTGTTCGTTAGCTAAAAGGTTCCTGCTGACTAAGTGGTTCCCGGTCTGATGCGGAAACTTACACTCCGATGTGAGCCTCTTCTACAGGGGTTCGTGTTCGTCTCTCTCAGATGCTAAAACCTAATCATATATATATATATATATATATATATATATAAGTATATTAGGGATGTGCGTTTTCTGTTTTTTAGCATTTTAGCAGAATACCGCTTTTTTTTCTTTTTAAATAAGTAAAAGTGGATTTCTAGTTAAATTGCTCCATAAATGCGAGTTCTGTTTTTATTTTTATTTTTAAATAAGAAAAAGTTATTTTTTTCTTTCTCTATTTTTCCTTTCTCTCAGATTATCTCTGTTTCTCTTTTCCTGTTTTTTCTCTCTTCCCGTCTTGTTTTGCCTTACTTTTCCCTCTTATGACAGTTCTCTCTGAAAAGTGAAAAAGTTCATCTTGATGGTAAGACTGAAACGATTCATGATGGGGGTAGGAGAAACTTTTTTTATCAAAGAGTGACTTCTTGTCTCCTTCCTCCCACATGTGTGGTGCTACCAAATCAGGCTGTCTGAAGATACCAGCTTCCTGACTTAAAATGCACCAAACATTGATATTGTTTTTTTTTTCTTTCCCTTTTTTTGCAAAACTAAATCATGTACTGCAAAGTTAAAAAAAACTATTTTTCCTATACAAACACCATAAATAAATATTTGAAGATATATAAAACTTGAAGCAAAAAAACTTTTACCAAAATAACCAGATTCAGGATTAAATAACCTGAAAAGGGTTGATATGCCATAAAACAAAAAAAAAACAAAAAAACAAATCCCACATGAGGATTGTCTTTCTCTTAATTTTGACTTTCTTGTTTATCAAGATTGATATATAACTACTTGACCATTTTTCAAATTATTTAAAATGTTTTTATTACTTACCAGCAGCACATCATTTAAATTGTTTGTTTTTTACACACACAGGGGTGCTGTGAACCACAGGTTGATCAATTCATCTCGATTTCAACTTTTTGGGCCGTTGTCTACTCGCATCCCAGTTTATGTCAGATCTTTTGTCTTCAATTTCTAAAATGATATTTTAATTTGTTTGACCCTATTTTAGGCTTACATTTTTCAATTTTATCTTTGCCTCCCCCCATTTTTCCCAGATTAAAGAGAAAAGGTAAAAAATAAAAAATAAAATAAACAGATTTACACAATTTATACAACTAGCCGAAGTACCCATCAACACCGGGTTCAAATGAAATTTTTCTTTTTATTGCAATAAAAAAAAAAAAAACTTAATCATTAGAATAAAAACTATAATAAATAAATAAGTGCATTATTCAGGTTCATGGTGATCATCTAGAAAACAACTGGAATGCTATAGCAAAAAAAACAAAACAACAAAAAGCAATTGTTTTGTGTCAGATTCGAACTCTGAAAGATGGTATTATCAAACTAAAATATTGTTGTTTTTTTTTTGTTTTTTTAACCTACTTAAATGGTTTGAGTTCGACATAGGGATACAAAATAAAAAATCTGTTTTATCTCTCTGCATAGATCTAAAATAATTTGATTGTCTAAAATAAAGAAATGTTCCAATAAAAAATAAAAATAAAAAAAAACATTACCAAAAATGAGTGGCAAATACTAACAATCTTGACTTATTTTTAGATGTTTATTTTTTCTTACTGGTAGTTGAAAGATTCAGAGTATGTTTTGTTGGCTAATGATAGAAAATATTAAACTGGAAAGGAAGTGCTAAAAATGTTGGAAGATTAGTTTCTAATGTTATTGTTATGTACTTATAATTTTGAAACCAGCTCATTTGGCATAATGGTAAGATTGTTCGCCAATGGGTCGGGAGACCAGTGTTCAATCCTCACATGAGTTATACCAAAGACTAAAAAAAATGATCTTTTTTTTCCTTCTTGCTAAACACTCAGCATTATAAGGTGGTGATCAAGGGTATGTTGCAGTTATCCTGGGAAAGGAGTGACTCCCTCCCCTACACCTGGGTGTAGTAGCCAATGAAAACGGAACGTCCGGGTCATCCTCAACTATGGTCGACCACTTTTATTGATTTTGAATGAATTTTAAAAAAGGTTGAAGAACTTCTGACATTGATGACGACATCGGCTCGAAGGTGCTGATTCCAGATCTGTGGTCAGTTTGGCTCATAGATTAACAATTTAACTGTGATGCCACGACGCAGACATTGCTTTTTATATATATATATATATATATATGCGAGAGAGAGATGTATATTTACATACAGATCAAATTCTCTTAAATATCTCATTTGATAGTTCCTAACAATGCCCTCATAATTCTTTTTTTATACCATTATTTTTTAATGTCAATAGACGAATATAAATTTCCTTTCAGACATAAATGATTTTAAAAATGATTTGATTTAAACAAAACCAAAGAAAACCAACTAATTTGCTTTTAATTAGGAAGGTTTTGTAACACATTTTTACTAATTGTCTTAGATTGCCAGTTAGCATGCGTGCATACAGTTAAAAAGAACTGCTATTAGTATTATTCAAAATAAACTGATTTCTTTTTATTGCCTTAAAGTCTATCTTCATTTGCTCAGCTTTGGATAACATAACAACTTGTGTTCAATCATATACAATGAATCGTTTTCCATAAGTATTGTTTCAACATTACATTAATCCAAAAGGGTTGATATGCCGTAAAACAGACCAAACAAAATCTATCTACGTTGGTCTGTAATGGAGCTCAAGATAAAACCAAAGGGAAGGTGCACAACTGATTTGTTTCAGTAAAGAAAGAGCATTCTTTCAAAAAAAATTAAAAAAATTTTTTATACCAATATGCATGCCATCATTTGTTTATCTTTTTTTTTAAAATATTTTTCCCTACACTGAAATAAAATGAGTAGCATAAATGTACAACATAAATACAAAGATTCGTATTGAAATAAATGTGTATTATGGTATTACATGAATATTGTCTCCCTCCACCCCGGTCCTGGGTATGACCTTAAAGACATCCAGTGGTGAGGCCTCCATTTGGGAGCTGTGGGGAATGTGGAGTTGCCATTGCTCTCAGGTCCACTCTGGCCCAGTATAGTAGTACCTGTAAGGGCCCCGTCTATGGGTCAAATAGAATCTACTGGTGCTACCAGATCAGGCTGTCTGAAGTTATTGACTTCCTGACTCAAAATGCACCAAACATTGATGTTTTATTGTTTTTTTCCTTTGCAAAACTCAATCATGTTCTGCAAAATCCAAAACAAAAAACAATCTCCCCCCCCCCCCCGTTCCTTCACTCAACCAAGCACCATGAATGGGTGCTTGAACATATAAAGAACTTAAAGCGTGGAAACTTTTGCCAAAATGACCGGATTCGGCATTGAATGACCTGAAAGGGGTCGATATGCCGTGAAACAAAAACGATAAAACATTTGAAGATATAAAGAACTTGAAGCATAAAAACCTTCACCAAAATGACAACAATTCAAAATACCCACTGACTTAAGACTCAAATGAAGGATATTTCCTTCTACATTCATGGCATGAAATGATCCTTAGGGTTGATGTGCCATTAAGCAATATCTTACCTTACGCTCCACCCCTTTTATGTGCTTAAGTGTCGTCTTTGTAATGTCTGTATATTAATTTACTGCAGAGAAGTACATGCGTTTAGAAAACGTTTCATTTTGTCATTCTTTGAATCCTGTTGGAACAAAATTATCACATCTTTTGTCAATTGTCAGATTGCTATTCCATTTGTTGGTTTCGTTTGGGGATAACCTCCCTTTACCATACTAGACAATGCGAAGAGGTAATTGGCACCAAACAAAAAGTTATTTTTAGAATGCTGAAATATCTTTTTCTTTTCACCATTACAGAAATTCCAGATTGAGTTTTGTTCAACGACATATCAACCTTTGTTTGAAGGTCAATCTTGCTTTCCGTTGTTTTGTTTGCTGTACTCAATGCTTGTACAGGCCATCGTTTGGTATAAGACTGTTAACTCGATGCACCTCCCTCTATGTATACATTACATTACACCATATATTCCGGTATGTAATTGTGCAGATTTACATTGAAAGTATGTAAACAACATCATATATCACACAACTTGGAAATTGATTTAAATCAAGTAGTCATGAGTAAATGCGTTCCTATTTATTTTATGTATAATTAGGTTAGTCTTATGTAACTTTCAGATGTCAATTCTCACGAGGATCAAACAACTGAGAGTGAATCTGATCTCCCTCTAATATCTATGCAAATTATCTTCAAAGAAATGAATACAAATAGTTAAGAAATAAAAAAGATGTTCAACTCTATGCACTTCAGTTTTATGTGAGTGTGGAGTTATGTGATGTTATTCTCCATCTTGAGAGTCGCAGATTGGAGATGTTCTCATGATCCTTTTCAGGGGAATTGCTACATTTTAGAAGAATGAGAACAATGTACTGATGCAGATTAGGACCCAAGCTAACCCTAACGACACCAAGTCGATTTTAGTTTTGGTCCTAATCTGCACCACAGAACGATTTTAATGTTAAATTAGGTTTTATTTTTTTTTAACTAAATGGATATCCAAATCCTTAAATAGGAGTTGCTTCTGGACTAATCTTCATAAAGGGGAAGGATCTTGCTGCCCTCATTTCTCAGAACTTTACATGATGTGTAACTTATCTAAAATTCTGGCAACAACTGAATGCAATTTCCATCTTAAAATTCTGTAATCTGGTTCAACCAACCAATCAGCTGTCTACTTTTCATATGGGATTATAGCTGACCCTAAGGACCGCTCCCCTTCCAGTCACTTACCCTGAATAAATACTTCTACCTGGAACTATCACTTCACAAGTTTAGTATTTGCTGTCTATTTAAGAGGTCGCTGTATCCTAGCATATGTGCTCATTCTTTGAGTATTGCTGTCCATTTTAACCTGATTTCAAACCTTGTGAGAATAGCAACAACCAAGATGAAGAATATAGTCTAAAGTCTTTTTAATTGGTTTATAACCTGTGTTATTTGAAAATAAAGGGTAACTTTTGCCACAATCATGAAACACCTTCTACAGCTAATTCAAACAAGTGTGTAGATGAGTGTTTAAGACAGGCTTAAATCTTACAGCCCTCTTACTCATTCTCTCTCTACTCTATCATTATTTTCATGGAAGGTGCTCGTCTGAGCTCCAATCTTTAATTCCTTCTTGTAAAACATTCATAGTAAGAATATGAAGAGAAAAAAAACAACTTCCATGTGCCTAGCATAACGCCGTCAGGCAGAATTTCTACAAACAAAGCTTCTTTTCAAGGGCTTGTTTCCCGTCTGTGGAACACATTACCACAGGACTGCTTCCCTGCAGATTACAACATCGTTGTCTTGAAATCCAATGTCAGGTTTCTGTCATGAACCGTTCCTACAAGTATTCAAACTTGGTCCATTCCATCAATCGTTCCCAATTTTCTCATAAAGTTCTTCATCTCTGAACTGACAAATCATTCCATCTCATTTTAACCCCTATATTCAAGTGGCATTTGGTCTTGGTGACCCATTTAATAAAAAAAAAAGGAATCTGAGCCCAGAAGATTAAATCTCGACAGTATAGGGAGAGGAGATGTATGCAGAAAAGGAGACTTTGGTTTGGTTACATTGAAAGAATGGATGAATTATTTGGGTTAGATGTAGAACAGTCAAGCTCAGGGAAAAGAAATGGGAGGAAGTGGTAAGGATGGATGTGAGAGAAAGAACGATAAAGACCTGGTCAGATATAGGTTAGTTTGAAAGTCAATTTCTAAAAACTGTCCAGCACATGTAAAACAGACTTTTAAACCGAATATGATAATGATAGTGATATGGCATTATGAATCCCTCATTTAAAAAAAAAAATTTAATTCTTTTTATTTATTTTTTTAGTTACGCCAAGAAAAAGTGGAATTGGAACAGACGTTGGAAAAAGAACAAGAATATCAAGTAAATAAATTGATGAGAAAAATAGAAAAATTAGAAGCTGACACATTGGCGAAACAGGCAACATTGGAACAGGTATTTGACAACACCCTTTTTTGTTCTGTTTAAAAAAATTTTTTTTTTTTTTTTATTATTATACTAGCTGATTTACTTGGCTTTGCTCAGGTGTAAAACATGTTTAATAACCTGAGTTATTCAATAAATAAGGTGTAAAACATGTTTAATAACCTGAGTTATTCAATAAATAAGGTGTAAAACATGTTTAATAACCTGAGTTATTCAATAAATAAGGTGTATCTCTATCATAATAAAAATATGAGACAACTTTGTGTGTTTCTGGCATCAATATAACTTTGATAATTACACACTGAATTTTTTTTATTATTATTATTATTAATCAAATATTTATTGAAACTAAGATAGAATAGCATAAAATAAAACAAAATTTGGTGCTTATGCATATCAGCCCTGACATTGAAATATTTAAAGAATGTATAAACTTTATTATGTACTTACGTGTTAGCTGAAAATAAGATTGTGCAGAAAAAATTACGCAAATTCATCCAGTAGTTATTTAAATATAAGAAAAAGAAAAAAAATGATTTTACGTACATTTTGACATTTTTGTAAATAATGGAGACCCCAAACCCCGAAATCGTGAAAATATGAGTTATCGTCCTTGCCCACTGGAAAATCTAAGATACAAAATGGTGGAAATATCTACCGAGTGATACAATCGTTAAAATCGTTTTTTATTTATAATTAAATAACTACTGGATGAATTTGCGTAATTTTTTCTGCACAATCTTATTTTCAGCTAACACGTAAGTACATAATAAAGTTTATACATTCTTTATATATTTCAATGTCAGGGCTGATATGCATAAGCACCCAAATTTTTTTAAATCCTATTTGAAAAAATAATTACAAAATTAAATCTATCATAATGAATTTTGGTTTCATCGAAAATAAGTCGGTCATTTAAATCTTTTGTGTATAGTTGGAAAAAAAAAGAATACATTTGTGACTCTTGGAAAGTTGAAGTCATTTCTGTCTGTAAATACTTAGCAAATCCTCATGTATTAAGATTGAAATTTAAAAGCAATTTACATCCAATAATTTTTGCCTAAAGATAAAGATTAACATATTACCTTAACAAAATAAGTTTTATAGCAACTTGTCTCAATTAATAATTTAATGACTAAACGGTACTGTAATAATAAAGTTTAACTTTAAAACTGTAAGAGCTATGGAAGAAGATGTGGGTAAGAGGTAGTGTTGAGACGATGAATCAGAAAAATTGAAACATTTTGGGATATCGGAATCGAAAAATTTGAGACTAATTTCTGATTCCAAAAACATTCTTTTTTTTAAATTTATTTTTGTGTTTAAAACTTTTCCATTGCTGGTACTAATGATAAAATGATAAATATTAATTGATTTTTAAGTACTAGTAAAACTAGAATTTATAGACCATAATAACAAATTTAGGTAAAAATAACACCATAAAAAACGGAATGGTAAAAATGGCACAAATGGATGAATAAGAGAGAAAAAGGGGACAGTTTTCTGTTCCTTTTTTTTTTCTTTCTTTTTTCTTTGCAGTATTTTTATTTTTAAAATAAGTTACTTACTTGTCTATTTTTAAAGATATTTTTACTAAAAAAGTCCTGGTCGCCTGTTTAATTGTTTATGAAAAAATTTGAATAACATTTTTTCAACTTAAAACGAACTAGTGCTAATCGGCTTTGTTTTAAAAAAAAAAAAAAAAAAAAAAAAACCTTAAAAAAAAAAAAACTTTAAAAAACAAACAAACTTTAGTTGCCTCACTATTTTCAGTCAATTACGAAGAAACCATTTGAGAAAAAAATAGTTAGAAATATCTACTTGTGTAATGTACGCGCTCCCTACAAGTGTATTTTTACTTTTGCAAAATTATATGCACACATTACACATTTTTTACTGTTATCCGAAAATGAAAAAAACAAAAACTCTATAACTGAATATTTAGAAATTTTAATTGTAATTGTATCGGAATCGTGAATTTAAAACAGAATCAGTAATTGTATCGGAATCTGGAAAAATATTGGAATAGTCTCATGACTAGTAAGGACTAAAGGAAGACATGGGTAAGAACTAAAGGAAGACTCCCAGCAACACCGGGTAGATACAGTTAGTAAATAAGTAAATGTTTATATCATTGGGTGTGTACAGTTTGCATACATTTAGTGCTGTAGTCAGTCATCTATTTACTGTGGTTTCAGCAACACAATTACACATCCAAACTCAACTCTGCCAGCCTACCATTACCTACAAAAATACAATTTCAATATTCATTAAAATTTTATCTACTTATTTTATAAAACACTATTTTCTAATGTACCAAATAAATCCACTCTGTTCACGCTAGTCTTTTATTACATAAGTACAAAACGTGTATATAAAAAAAAGGTTAAAAATATCTACTGTTAGTAGTACACAGCGTTTTATCTTATCTCCGCTATGATAATATCAGACGGACTTTGTTGTGATTGTCACTCCCTGTATATATACCATATGTGAAGATTTTTTCCTATAAATCAGTCGGCTTTATTTTATCGTCAAGTGAAAATAAAAAAAATAAAAACTTTACAATAGAAATAACCATATTTTCCTGCAGTCATTTGTCTTGTCTGAAGCCGGTTGTGTGACGTTAGACGACTACACAGCAGAAACAACACATACATAATTCTTTTTGAGAAACGTAAAAGGTTTGTTATTATTTCTCTTTTTGTAACTTATTAGAAGACTACTTGTACCTGGATGGGTTCATGCTAAAAACGTATACTTGCTGTAATAATTTGTGTTTTGTTAATCAAAACAACAACCAAATGATGTTAGTTATAAATTGTTAATTCAAAAATCACTCCAGAATAGTGGAATTAACAAATGGGAAGTACACAAGCATTTATTTTTCAAGCCAAGAAAAAAAAAAAATAGTTTGAGGTACTGTCATCTTAAAAACAAATATATATATATGTATATATATATATATATATATCATCTCAAGAAAACCAATTTCTCAATCAGAACCAAATCAAGGTAGCAAGTATGGGACAAACATAGGGCTCGATATCCTATCAGATAGAGCTATGTCAATAATAAATGATGCTGTTTTCTATCAATTTTAGTCCACCTTATTTAGAAATATCAACGGTCAGCAAAATTTAAAAGCATATCAAAATTTCTATTAAAAAAAAAGGGATTATTCAGACTGTTATCGTCTTGATTATTTTCAGGGTTTCGGCCAATGTAACCTCCTTTTTACAAATGTTGGTAGCCTTACTCCTTTACATATATACTTTTCTCTCGTTGGAACTGCACTACTTTTATATATAATATATATATATATATAAATCTAAATGAATAAATGCAAAAGTTTTTTTCACTTATAATTCATACATTACCATCAAAAGGGTTGATGTTATTCAAATCAATAATACACCTTAATCTTTTGGAATACTGTATATAAAGAACAAAGAAAAGACCCAACGACATTCATAGATCTGACTAATTAGCATAACTACTTTTTTGAACAGTCTATAATTAATTAATGTTTGGTTTTATTCAATCGTAATTTTATTGCATCATTTGTTCCATGTATATGCAATATTTTTGTTGCTATTAACAATGTATTCAAGTGATTCAATAAAAAATATTAAATTATTAAATCTTTCTTAAAATATATGCTGATTAACTTTCAGGGGAGATAATTTAAATTAAACTACAAAAGATATACGAGGCAAGAGTTCAGAAAGAGAAGGTTATCGACCTCTCTCTCTCTCTGTCTGTTTGTTTTTTCTTTCTTTCTTTTTCTTTACTGACATAACATGGAGAAGGGCAGGGGTGACACTGCTCACAACCGTGGCCATTGTAAAATAAGTAGTTTACTTTACAACGACCACGCCCCAACCTGTTAACGGCCAATATTTCGTTTGTTTTTTAATTCGATGAAAAAATTGTAAGTTAAAAAAGAAAAAAAGCACACACACACACGATCGCACAGGCGAATTGATTTCCTTATTCTATTAATTTCTTAACGGTAGCTTATTAAAGATAAATTAATTTATATTTCTAAATTTTTTAGATGAGGATTGATTATTTGGACTACTGGTCTCATCTTGAGTGCGTTTCTTACGTTTGGTGCGAAACGTAAAAATAAAACTCAAGATGAGAACAGTAGTTCGAATACTCCAAATGATATAAATAAATTTGTATAAAAATTACTAAAATATTAATATTTATATAAATGTTAATATTTATCTGGTGATTCTCCAGGTTAACCTCTAGATTGAATATTGCTCTTATAAAGAAATTAGCACAAAACTTTATTATGTACTTACCTGTTAGGGTAAAAAAAAGACAGTATATGGAAATTCACCCGGTATTTAAAAAATTTTTTTTTTTACTAAATTCAAGTTTTATTGGTAAACGCTTTCTGCCCGCCATTTTCCGCATTATTAAGGTCGAGAGAGATAATTCAGACTTAACTGACTTAAACATCGTAGTAATGGCAGCCAGTTTTTTTTAAAAATGTTTATTTCAATTAAAAAGTTTGGCCAAATATATTACGTTAGACTTAAAAACAAAGAAAGCTGACAGTCGATAGCCGACAGTCTATGAAGTCTGATAAATCGTTTTTGTACTTTTCTCCTTTCAATTAGGTAGAAAGTAAATTTTAAAGCATTTGGGACAATTATTTGTTGACTATTTGGTTATTTTTCATCCCAAAAAGACAAACTCAAACAAACTTTGCCATCTTGAAAATTGAACTGTAACGCGATCTGATGGGGACAAATTATTAAAATACAATAAAAACGCTGTAAAATCCTTTAAAACACATAAAAAATAGGCAGGTAGGTAGAAAAGTAACCTTATTGCCTTTGGTCGCAGTTATTTGTTGATTATTTGTTTTGTTTTTTTCCACACCTTTTTTCTGACAATCGTCCCGATTTTGCGTTTATTCCTTTTATTATGGGAAATTCATTTTTATGCTTATAAAAAACAAATCTCATCATTGGAATATATCAAATAACACCATGACAATCATCTTTTTATTGTTTTTCTTCAAAATTACCAAAATGTGAAAATAAAATTGTTTCTTTGTTTTTATGTAGATAAAGCGACAGCTAGATTAATAGCTGCCCGGAAGGCGGGTAGTTTTTTGCTAGTATATATATATATATATATATATATATATATTCAAATATATTGATAAAATCGACTTAGAACCAATATTTTTTTCAAAAGTGCTCAATAAAAAGTAGAGCTTTATAAAAAATAAACTTATATAATTTTTTTTTTTTTAAATTTATTTCTTTGCTTGACAATTTCATTCTGCCTTTTAGAAGAATTTAAAATTTAATATTCAGTTGATCTTACAGCCCCGAATAAATGTATTAACATTGAAACCCTGGTTAACTCACGTAGACTGTTCCAATGTTTTTATATATATATATATATATATATATATATATATACACATATATACATACACATACGTAAGTTGTGAAATATATCAAGAATATATGTTAAAAAAAAAATATATTATTCAAATTTGAACATAGAATCGTTTATTTTATATGGTCATTAGATGAGTTTTAGGACTTAAAACTCATCTAGTGAACATATAAAATAAATAATTTTATGTTCGAATTTGATTATTTTTTATTTTTATATATATTTTTTTATATATATTTATTTTTTTTATATATTTCCTAACTTTATTTATTTGTTATTAGTCATACCAGTCGGGTATATATCCTTGACAATTAGTCCGACTGTGGCTTTGTGTTCGTTGGGCTGAGGTATGGTTCTGTTCAGTCCTATGAGGTGAACCCTCCCAGGTTTTACCTTCTCTCTGAGAAGGAGTTACTTTTATGCTAATCGCCTGAGGCGCCTCTACCGAGGGATGTCAATGGGGCTACTCAGGCATTTTTGTAGGCCAGAGTGCATTTCACCTAGTGCGCTGGCTTTTCAAAACTCTACATGACTTTACCTCCTGCAGAGGAGGTAAATAAACATACTAAGAACTTGGCCTGACGAAGTTTAGCTGATTTCTAGCTATAACTGAAACATGCTTACAAATGTGTAGCCAAAAATATTTGTATAACTAAAAATCTATACCAACTATATATACTAGATTAAATTCACAAACTGTGACAAATTTAAGACATTTTTCTTGCATAACTAAAAATAATAAAAACAGAAGAGATTACTTATATTTCTATCTAATTTACATATGTGTTTACAGTGTGTACGAACACACTATGTAAATTAGATGCAAAAATTAAGAAGAAATGCTGAACAAGAATCACTCTTTGTCTAAATGCTCAGAGAAAAGAGCAGGTGAAGCGCTCTTTAAGCCTTGGTGAGCAATCACCTAGAGTTGGTGTCAGAATAAAAGCGCTGGTCCCCACCACCTCACTAGGTTGGTGTCAGGAAGAGCATCCGGCTATAAAAATCTCAATTAAAGAAACAACTTCCAAAGAAACCGGACCAGAGATAAGTTTGGAAGTCAATTTTTAAAAGCAGTCAACATGCCATCATGTAAAACGGTCATTAACCCGAATATGATAATGAGCTATAAAAAAACAAACGTATAAAGTGGTTGAATGAACATACAGTGAAGAAGGACACGAGAAATACATAAATAGCTAAGTAAAATATGGATGACTTATTCAATTAATTACAAATTATAATGCCAGAACTAAGAAATATTTTCACATTTATTTTGTGACATAAAAGTACATAAAAATTGTTAGAAAGCAAACGTTGAATAACTCACTTTAGTATAATAATAGATATGATAAAAAAAATCACAATTTTGATCAACTAAAAAAAAAAAAAAAAAAAAAAAAAAAAGTGCTGCTATGACCTCTGGGAAAAATGAAAAGAAAAATTAGTTTCACTGAGGATTGTGCAAATGATTTGTCTCCAACTAAATCACAGCAAATGATTTACAGTGGGAAAATACTTTCGCTATTGTTGTACATTAAATTGAAGCCTGTCGATTGTATCTCATAAGCACTGAGAAGCTAAAAGTGAACAAGACAAATTCTCATGACGTCCTTAGACTTTTTATAATAAAATCTCAGTTTATGTAATTCATCATCAGTTTAACGTCCATTCCACATTTTTTGTCTTAGGACCAGTGGGTTTATCGAAACAGTATCTCTAGGTGATTGCCAACCAAGGCTAAATAGCGCTTCACAAAGGCCAATCTACGATAAGGCTTAATGAGTTCGTCAGGTGGAAGGTGAAACAACACAGTACGGCTTTTAGAAATTGACTTCCTAACTAACCTATTTTTGACCAGATCTTTATCACTTTCTCTCAGTTCCATCCTTATCACTTCCTCTCATGTTTTCCTTGGCCTTCCTACTGCCAACTGACTCTGCTACTGCAACTGTTCTACATCTACTAACCCAAGCACTCTCCTCCATTCTTTCAACGTGGCCATACAATCAAAGTTTCCTGTTCTGCACACATCTTCCTATGCTTTCCAGATTTAATTGTTTTCTGAGGTCTTCAGATCTAAGCCTATCTTAAAGACTCTCATTACACATCCATCATATAATTTCTCTCCATACAACGCATGTCCTCAACCCTCACTGGCCAGGTTTCACCTCTGTCCATCATCACATTGTGCACAAATGCCTGATAGACTCTTCACTGGGTTGACAGCAATAATGCTCTGCAGATTAGTAATGGAAGTTTCCTGAACTTACTC
Organism: Sepiola atlantica; assembly: GCA_963556195.1. NCBI lineage: Eukaryota > Metazoa > Mollusca > Cephalopoda > Sepiida > Sepiolidae > Sepiola > Sepiola atlantica. The sequence goes on from OY744534.1 coordinate 44,229,689, forward strand.
TATCCACTCCTAAATCCTGCTATCACACCAGCTCCTATCTGTGCTCCAATGGTATCACCAAGGTAACAAGACTTCTGAACAACCTCATCCAAATATACTTTCTCAGTATCTGAGTTGTTATCCATCTTACATTTCTTGCACACAAACTGTTATTATCTCTCAATCTATCTTAAACTAGATTTTATGATTGAAAAGTATCAAGCTGGTAGCATTACCCACAATTTGAGTCGTTTTAACAACTCTAAAAATGCCTTATTGAAATTGTAAAGGATGGGTGGGGGCTTCAAATAACAAGTATTTTTTTTTTTTTTTTTTTTAGATATGATCCCCCTCCCCTTTAGAACAATCTGTATGAGGTATTCTTCAGGCTAATAGTCCCCTTTTATATGAGGGCGAAGTATGACCCAATGCTGATTTTTTAATGTCGGCCAAAATCCAGCTCCTCAAAAATGGGCCACTCTGGATTAGGACAAAAATAAAAATTGATTGTCTAGAAATACTTTTCCTCCTTTGACCAATGACAAAACAGATACATATGATATCTCATACAGTCTGTTTAATACATCTCTATAAAAAGATGTCCGATATACATTTTGAGATAGATGATTGTATAAAATATAGAATAACCTTGTGCCAGACTTGTCCAATCCAAATGTTATATAATTTAAAGAAAGGTTAGGTGAGTTGAGGAACGAACAAATAATTCTGAGAATAAGTAATAGATTGGGAGACAATGTCCTAATATAAGTTCCAGGATGTATAAAATCAGCAGGTGACATCCTGAATCTCACACTAAGTGTAGGTGTGTCTTGTGTATAAGATAAATGGTGGTATGCAAGCAACCAACACGAGAAGACATAATGATACGGGATGGATTCAGTCTTACCCGGCGTCTCATACCAACTTCCCTCTCACCCTCTTTAACAGTCCTTGAACTGAATTCGTTTGGTTACAAAATCCTTCAAGATTTATAAAACTTTACTTCATAAATGTACAAAAACAGTTAATGAAATATTTTTATCTAACATATAAAGTTATCCTATCAGAATTTAAAGGTTGGACCTAAATAGCATTGAAGTTAACATATCAAACTTTAATTTTGACGAGCCAATTTTCATGTTTTATTGTTGTACCATGTTATTGGCACCATAACAACGTACTTTGTTACAGTTTATTTATAAAAAAATTATGTAGTCCCGCTTAGATAACTGGAGAAAATGGAAACATTTTTCAATTACAACTGGGGAGGGGGGATCAAAATCATCAAGGTAAATAACTCATATATGAAGAATATAAAAACGGTTGTGCAACCAAATAATAATTAAAAACTAAAATGACTTCACTGTACCCGGGCAGCGCAGTTAGTTTTTTATGAAGTTGTTTTTTTTTTCTTTATTACCAACAGCTTGAGTATATATCACTAGTTATTATCTGTTACCCAATGTATATGGGTTGTTCAGCTAGTATGCTTAACTGTAAGACAGTTACACGGGAAATAGATAAATCTAGAAAGGGTGTAAAACTGGTGATGTCTTGTATGTAAATAAGTAATGTTTATGTAGCAGGTGCTCGACAACAAGATGGTGGATTACTATTTCTATCTTTTTAAGGTTATGTAACTCACAAGTTGCTTTTCAGGTTATCTCGGAGTCGTGAACTCATTACATTGAATTTTTCCCGTTGATAAGATTTTTACATTTTCAAAAAAAAAAAACGTGGATAAAGCTGAGTGGTTAAAAGATAGGATTGGTGCTATAAGAGCCTAAGGCAATGAACTCGTTAAAATAATAATAAAATTTGTTTCTCTGCTAAAACTGAATTTCTTCACATTTGAAAAAGTAAAATTATGGCCTTATCAGTGATGCGTATAGCTTTATACTTTAGTGAGTCCTAAGACCCATAGATTTGATTTTTAATGGGTCCCCAGGAAATTTGTTAATATTTCCTCAACAGGCTTCCGTTTATGAGACAATACATAAAGTGATTTAAGACGAGAAAAAACAAAAAATTTAAAAATCTAATAAGAAAATAGTTCAAAGTATACAAACATGGCAGGTTTTGCTTATAAAATCAGATTAAAAATTAACCAAAGACGGCACAATTTCAAATTCACATTTACATAGAGGTTACATAGTCTGGAGTAAGCTATAGACAAGAAAGCTTTCTTTGCTGAAACAAGTTAAAACCATCTAAAACCCACCTTGTACCCCATCCAATGTAATTCGTTTTACAGAAAATATTGAAATGTATTTCACTTATTCTTATCACAAAATTGTTCAATTACAAAGAAAACGATGGGTAAGTTGGGTCGGCTGCTTGAAATGGAATGAAAAGAAGGAAAATAGTGGGTGGTAAATTCACTCGTGGAAACTTCCTATTTGAAAGTCTATCAAATCGTTTCTGTCTGATAGGTTTATAAAAGTAGTCGTTGATGGGGAGAAGTCATAAGCACATAGTATCAATGTCAACATGTTTCAAGGATCCATTCTGGAGCTATACCTCTTCCTGATCGCCATCAATGATCTCCCAAATCACATTCTAAGATCATTCATTGACATTTATGCAGATAACAAAACAATTTATGGCAACACTTTGAAGAGCATTAATGATCAAGATCTTTCTGATTCTTCTCTTTTTCGATTTGAAGCATGTCATACAATAGGGAAAAAAGTTGGCTGGTTACTTTTAATACATCTAAAACCAAGCTTCTCTCTTTTCACCACCAATGCTCGGATCCTCACTTTGCCTTAATTGAAATGAATGGCTCTCTCCTTGAGGAAACCTCCTGTTTTGATGGTCTTTTAAGACTGACCTTCACTCCAGAATTGAAATGTGAGACTTGTATTAAATCTGTTGCTACAGTCACTGGAAAAATGGTTGGATCATTCTACTGCTCCAGAGAGTATCTCACTTCTGACGCAATCCTTTACCTGTATAAGAATCGAATGCGTCCTAAAATGGAGTATTGTTGCCACATCTGGGGAGGTGCCGCTCAGAGCACACTTTCATGTTTTGATAAAATACAAAACCGACTTTGAAATCTAGTGGGAGATTTCCTCTTCTCTTCCCTGCAACCTCTTTCTCACAGTAGAGAAGTTGCTAGTCTTTCTCTACTCTATTGTTATTTTCATGGTAGGTGCTCGATTAAGCTCCAATCTATGGTCCCCCCTGTAAAACATTTACAATGAAAAAGTTACGACCACTTTAAATAATTTTCCTTTCTTCCTCTGTGTACCTGAAACTAAGTGGATCTTCCATCTTACCCATTATGCTATCAGCACAGCCTTACTACAGTAAGTGAAAGTTAAATGCCTTTTCATCAGTCGAGAGTACTCTATTCTTTTATTATGTACTATGCACTACTGCTAGTAGCCACCAGTGATTTCCCTTACTAAAGTGCTCAATCCCCGAAAGTGGGGATATATGTAGTCATCCACAACTCTTCAGTGTGGCTAGACGAGCAAGTACTTAAAGCTTAGACTGTAATCCGACTGTTTTGACAACTACTGGATGTCTTTAATTTTCATGAGTTATGAATGCTTATCTCATGTTAGTCATGACTGCATGAATGTAAAAATGAGCATCAAGATAACCTGTGAGATTCAAATACAACTTTTACGCACCATAGAACCTGGGAAGACATCATCACTGAATAATGCAATAAACCTAAAGAAGTTTGGAGAAAACATTGTCCGAAATGTAGTAAAAAAAAAAAATAAATAGCTGTAGTGAGAACAATAGTCCAAAGGAAAACCATGCAAATAACTCCTCATCTAAAAAATTATCTGTTATTTGTTTTTAGAAAGAAGTATTAAATTATTTTGGATAAGAATTAAAAACAAAATAATTAGAAATTACATATCTTTTAACTTTAGAGAAATTAAAGTAAGATTATACTAACTAATGCATATTTATGTATTAGTTTTCTAACTTGAAAAAACTGCACCTATATGTAAACTTTATATATATATATATATATATATAAACTTTATATATATATATATATATATATATATATATGGTGAACCAAAAGTAGGTGGACAGTAAAAAAACATTTTCCTTCTTGATGTACACAGCTTTGAAGTCTGCCTCTTACGCTTCAACAAAGAAATGTTTTTTACTGTCCACCTACTTTTGGCCCACCCTGTATATATATATATTAGTGCTAAAATATGTTTTAGCATATACTTTCTATACTTTATGTATACCAACTCCTTCCAATTTAAAGCTCGATGATTGTCAACTTCAACAACAGAGCCATCTTTAGTGCAGTTTTTATTACTAAAATTCGTAAAAACATTGCACTAAAGATTGACTGTTTTGAGAATGTTTTGTGAGATAAATAAAATCTTGGCCTTTGGAATGTAACACAATCTTTACACACACACACATCTATCTCTCTCTCTCTCTCTCTCTCTCTCTCTCTCTCTCTCTCTCTCTCTCTCTTATATATATATTTATATATATAATCGGGTGATGAGCATAAAAATTGAAAAAAGTACAATATTTATTAAATCATTTTATATTTTCAAGTCTACTACACAGTAATATAATTTTACTATTTATCCCTATGATCTGATGATAAAAGTATATATTTTTGAAAATCCATGGGTTAAGGAAAGAAAAACGTTTATTTATATATTCCTTGTTTGAACTATTTGATGATTTAATAAATATTGTACTTCTTCCAATTTTTATTCTCATCACTCATTTCCTTATATTACTGCTCTATCTTGTATATTGAGCATTGACTTTTAAAGATAAAATTTTATTTTCATGTTAATTATCTTTCCATTTATATAAGCGGTATTTACCTTGTTTTGCCCATGTAGAGACATATTGCTGGTCAGGTTTTTAGGAAAAAATAATTTCAAATATGTTTATAATTTTTGTTATATTTCCAATATGAGGTCAAGTAATAAAATTAAAAAAAACAAAACTCATTATTTATTTGGAGTGAATCCTATACATACAAATATATAAACATACCTCAAGATAGAGATATAATTTTGTTACTTTATCATTTCTGATGTCAAAGGATCTCTTCCTATAAATACTGTGTGCATATGCGTGCACATACTTACATGAACATCTGTAAAATATATGGGAAAAATTCTCTTCACATATGTGAATATTTTTCTAAAATTAAACAAATAAAATTGTTAACAGCAGAAATGCACTCAAGTAAGACGCTGGCCTTTTCTTTCTTTTTTGTAACTTGTTTTGCACACTTAGACGTCAAACAAAGAACACTAAACCAATTCTTAGCAAGTAAAACAGGAACACCTACAATTTTCATAAAGTAAAAACATTAAAATATTTCCATTTGTAATTATCTAGCAGATAAAGTTGTCTTGTCGCATTTTCAAAGTCGGACCCAAATAGTATTTAAGCTGACAAATCAAATTTTGCTTCTCGCGAGCCAATTCCCATTTGTTATTGGTATACCTGGTTATTAGCAATATAACATACTTAGCTAAAATTTATTTTTTAAATTACTAAGTCCAGCCAAGATGCCTGACTGATAAATTAAACTTTTTTTAAAAATAATCACCTAAAAATAGAAATCAGCCAGTGGGTTAACCTATTTTAGATTGAAGAATATAATAGGAGTTGTCTACCTTAAGTTTAAAAATTAGCAAAGAAATAAACATTAAGAACTAAAATGATGTCATTGCATCCCGGGCAATGCCGAGTAGATACAGCTAGTATTTATTTAAACAAATGTTGTTGAAAGAAACGGATACTTTATAAGTGCTGCGTTTTTTATCAATTCTTGAAAAAAGGAAAAAAATAAAAACAGCGAAAATTAATCATATTTTAATTTATTATCCAAGCTTCCGACTTGCATAAGTCATCAGGGTTTAGAGAATATCTTTTCGACACAGCTGTACAATTTGAAAGTCTTATTCATTACAAAAGCTCCAATTGTAAAATAAAATTGAAAATAAAAACATAATTTTAGATGCTACTAGATGTACCCATCACCCATTCGATCACAACCACTACTTGTTTGACTTATATTTAAGTATAATATGGAAGTAAAGAGACCTATTATTTTGCTATCTAATTTACATATGTGTTTACGGTGTGTATAAACACACTGTGTAAATTAGATGGAAAGTCACACTTTCTTTAAATGCTCGAAGAGACAGTAAGATATATTAGAGTGGTCGAGAGATGTATATACAGCGATGAGTGATTTGTTCAGTTACTTACAAATTACAGTTAATTAAAAGAATTCAAATGGAATTTCTTTCCAAACAACTCAATCCTAGAACTAAGGGATATTTTAGCATGTATTTTGTGTTATTACAGTATATAGGAAAAAGCCTTTAGGAAACATTGATTCACTTAATTTTAGTATAATACTAAAAGTGAGCCACTGGGGAAGAGAGAGATTGTTACCCTTTTGCCTGCAGAAAGGGAGGGGGGAAACTGGTGGGGTGGCTGGCAACGCCAGGTACCCCTGCTAGGACTTATATAAAAGTAAAGATTTATTATTTTGCCATCTAATTTAAATACGTGCTTGGTGTGTATACTCACATATGTAAATTAGATGACAATGCTGAACTCTTTCTCTAAATGCTCACACAGGCATTAAGAAATATTATAGTGGTTCAATCAACATAGTTGGCATGAGAGAAACAGATAGCTAAGAGAGATGGGTAACTTTTTAAGTTAATTATAAATTACGGATAATTAAAACAATTTATTTTAAACATAACTCAATCCCAGAACTAAATTATATTTTAGCATTTATTGTTTGCTATTAAAGTATATAGGAAAAAAAAGCCTTGAAACCAACGTTGATTAAACTCATATTTAGTGTAATATATATAACTAGCATGTCCAGACCATAAAAAATGATAGCATACTTTTTCTTTGCTTCCGTTGATTGCATAATTCAGTAGCACACAGGTGTGCATTTCTTAATGGCTAAGATTAATGTGTTTAATGAATTATGTGCTGTCAAACTTTGACCTTCAGAAAAAGAAGGTTAAGAAAAAGAATAACCTCATTAAAAGACGGCTTGTTTCAAGAATTAAATACCTACAACTTTTATGATTAAATTCATTTGGAAAAAAAAAAAACACTAGTTTACATTACAAACAAGAACATGAGTCAGTAGTGAGACAGTATACATCTGCCTGACAACGTAAAGGTGGGTCAAAGTCTTAACTGGCTCTTACTTCTCCATATTGTATGAAGTATTCCCAAAGTTATGTCATGGAAACGTTACTCAAAAGCTATTTATCTGATTAGGCTGAAATTCTGCATTGTGGTTACTGTTATCAAAGGGCATCAGACTCAGATCAAATTTGGAAAACTTGGAAGTTAAAATTCCATCAATTTCGACCACAACTAAACTTTTTACGGGCAAGGCCATATACATATAAATTCAGGACTTCTGTGGCTACAATATGGGTTAAGTACCAGGTCTCTACGATGAAAAACTGAGTTTCACTTTTTCCATAACCTAGATATCCCAAAATCAAATCAGTTTTAAGTTAGACCATGAGTGATATTTTGATCAAGTTTGGTGATGATTGGTTAAGCTATGTGGACGCTAAGCTGTACACAAAGAAAGAAATTTGACCAAAGATAATACTTTGTCTGCTGATCTGCTTGAATATATACTGAATGAATTACCTCCCTTACTATTACACACAAAGGAATAGTAAGTTATACATATCTATATGGGAACAGAGGTACAATGAATATTTCTATATTAGAGACTCGCAGGGTTACCCAGCATTGCTTACCTGGTACCTAGTGCAGCGTTCACCCTGGTTGAAACAGAGGTGGGTATAACTGTGTACATGATTGGTAGAATGAACGTAGAACCCAAATGGCAAGTACATATCGGCCGAATAGCCACTGTAGGATGATGTCACAAAATAACATCATCCTTCAAACTAGAGAGAAAGGGGAGGAATGAACTGTCTAGACCCCTACGAGTCTAGTATACTGTTAAAACTGGATCTTGTTTGTTCCCGTGCACATTAAATGACGTCATCCATTAAAACAGAGGGAGATAACCACACTCACTAAAGGATAACGTCATCCATCAAACCAAAGAAAGGGGGGGAACAGATCCTTTATGATGTTTTATCTAGAAATGTCAGTTGACATGTTAAAAGAAAATGGCTTGACATTGGAACCTGCAAGAAGCAGAAGATATCCAGCAGAGAAAATCACAGATGCAGGCTATGCTGATGACATTGCAATTTTTGCTGACACAACTAGACAGGCAGAAACCCTACTAAACTGTCTTGAAAGAACGGCAAATTGCGTTGGGCTTTTTGTCAACACAAGCAAAACAGAGGACATTCTCCCAGTCCAACAAATATCTCATCCTTAAGTGGGACATGTCTAAAAAATGTCGACGAGTTCACCTATCTTGGAAGTAAAGTTGCCAAGAAAAATTCCAGAGTGTGAACTTAAGGTGCGAATCAGCAAGGCTTGGGCATGAGTGGACAAGATGAAGGCGATCTGAAAGTCAAGTCTTCCTACCAAGATGAAACGTGACTTCTTTGAAGCCATTGTTGCATCGGTACTCGTATATCGAAGTAGCACTTGAACTTTTACCAAGATTGGAGAAGAAAATTGATGGTGCTCTTAACATTTCCTGGAAACAGCACCCCACGAGAGAGCAACTCTATGGACACCTCCTTCAGATTTCAGCCCTGATCAGAGAGAGAAGAACCAAATTTGCTGGACAAAGGATGAAATCAGCGATGTTCTTTAGTGGATGCCAAAATAGGGATGTGGCTCAGTGGGTAGGCTGCACAGAACCTACATCAAACAATTAACAGAAGACTCACAATGCACCTATGAAAACCTACAAGGTGTGATTGAGAATAAAGCGAGATGGCATGAGTCAGGAGGATCCGTGACACCATCACAACTAGATGATGATGATGATCTAGAAAAAGGGTCTGTTCATTATGATACTAAAACTCTGATCTTGTATGGTTGATTAACATCCTAACACAAGTAGTCTGGTGCTACCAGATAAGGCTGTCTGAAGATGCTGGCTTCCTGACCAAAAATGCACCAAACATTGATGTTATTGTTTTTTTCCTTTCCCTTTCAAATCTCAATCATGTTCTGCAAAGCCAAGAACAAAAACAAAAATTTTCCTTTACAAAACAACCAAACAAAACACTATGAAGATGTAAAGAACTTGAAGCTTAAAAACTTCAAATAAATGACAGCTTCAGCATTAAAAAGCCCGAAAAGGGGTTGATATGCCGTAAAACAAAACAACCAAAACAAGAAGTGGTGTGAAGAATGGAGGAGTGGCAGTAAAGAGGAATTAAGAAATAGTTTTGATAAGTTTGAATATGACTACCTTTCAAATATTGTTAGGAAAAGCTTTGTAAAAATATTTCTTTAAATGTTACCTCATTTCAATTCTTTTGTAAATCATTATTAATTTAGACTTAAAGTAAAAGTTTTATTTTTTCAAAGGTTCTAAAATATTAACGATATAAACTTCATGTCCTTTACCTTTTAGTTAAAGAATACAACGGCTGGCCAAAACGTTCTGAACATACCGTATACATGCATTTAATAGATAACCTTTTAAAACAAATGTTTCATCTCAAAAACAATGGATTGTTCATTACATGCAATATGTTTTTAAAACCTCGAATATTGCAGTATGTAGTCAGTGGTGGGTGGGCGTGGTTACGTAGAAAGGAAATTTCTATTGAAAATTAAGTTTTGTTCAAAAGAAATGATGTCACAAACATGAAGTCGATAGAGATACGTCGCAAATAAGTTAGTCAAGTTTTTCGCTGAAGGTTTTGGTTTGAACCATGGCCATACCCATAACAGGCCGGCTAAACGCACATCTGACTGTTTAACTGGGGGCCAGTCAGCAGTCAGTCAGCAGATAAACTTTTAGCTGGTAGCACTTCGTTTTCACTGCTCCAAGAAAATTTCATTCCCAAAATAAATTTTAACTCATCAAATTTATTTCAGCTGAGGTTCTGTTATTTTATAATTATTTACATTTGGATTATAAGTTTGTGAGTATAGTGTTAAAAGTCAGAATTTAATTTTGTTTTATTTACATGTAAACAGCTCTGTTCATTGACGACACATAACTTTTCCTTTTTTAAGTTTAAAAATAGTTACGTCTTTGAGAATTTGTCAATAAATCTTATTTCAAATCTTTTCTATATTCTTAGGAAATATATTACACATGTTTTAAACGTTTTATTTACATGTAAACAGCTCTATATCGAATATCTAAGAAAATTCACATGGCCCCCAGTAAAAGACCCCAGTTGCACGATTGCCTGGCCTGTAGTAGGGATGGCCATGGTTTGAACGTAATCACGCATGTTTTTTTAGTAGCTCTCCTCTCCTGCAGCTGCAAGAAGCAGATGAGAAGCTCGATACTATAGAATAATCTAGAACAACTTGTGTAATAATTCTGTAAAGAATAAAAACTACAAATAGAAACCTTGGAAGCCATATATATATATGTGTGTGTTGTTTTCTTTGCTACGGCAACTATTACAACTGTTACAGAAGATATAGAGAAACAGACCAACACAGCTGCAATAAAGAGAAGCAGACAAACTCTACACACTGCCACAGCTATTATTGTTAAAACGTGTACACAATAATGCAGCTGTTCATGAGATGACAACCAGTAATTTGAGATCGAAGAATTACCCACATAATACCACAACAGACTGATACTTTTTTTTTTTTTACTTACATGCACATATCTATATTGTTGCAACTTTTTACATTTATTTCTGAATATACGTATAATCCTTAGCTATAAAATTCCTTTTTTGGCATCTTTGATTATTTGACTTTTCTATGTATTTCAGTTGCGGAGAGAGAAAGTTGAACTGGAAAATGCCCTTGAACAAGAACAAGAATCATTGGTGAATCGGCTGTGGAAACGAATGGACAAATTAGAGGCAGAGAAAAGGTTAACACTTCATCAGTTTTTCTATTCACTTGATTTTCTATGATGCAGTGAAGTCATTTTAGTTTTGAATTGAGGTAAACAGCTATTATGTTCTTCAATCTAAAATGAGTTATCTCCCTTGCTGATTTTTATTTTTAAGGTGATTAGTTGGCAGTATGACTAAGTAATTTAAAGAAAGAAATTGTAGCTGAGTACATTATTATATTGCCAATAACACTATACAACAATAACAAATAAAAATTGGCTAACCAAAAGCAAAGTTTGATTTGTCAACTTAAATGCTATTTGAGTCTCTCTTTTGAAATTTGAGAAGATAACTTTATATGTTAGAGTGATTTATTTCTATGATCTTTGTATTATTTGGATTGTTCAGACTACCGTTGGGTGTTATTCTCACAACATTTCAGCCAACGTAACCTCCGACATACTTTTCAGGTGTATCTTGTCTAACTCGGGTATATTTATGGAATTTCAAACGGAACCCTTTATTTTTATTTATTTTTAACTTTGTTTCGTCAGCTTTAACCAGAAAGAAGTTTAAAGTAATTTGTAATTGTATTCTTAGTATCACACTGAGAATTGAACCTTTAACCTCCAGAAGACTGGCACTTAGAATTGATTATTACTTAGCACTTATATCCGTTACGCCAAAGGTCCTTGAGGACAATTCTAATATAGATTTTAGGAGCCTTAAACCTATTCTTGTTTTAGATATGTAGTTGACTACAGGGTTCCGTTTGAAATTCCGTACAGATTCCAGAGTTCGACAAGATACACTTGAAGAAGGTCAGAGGTTACATCGGCCAAAATGTTGTGAGAATAACATCCAAGATGAGAACAGTAGTCCGAATAATCCAAGTAATACAAATTATCAATCCTCATCTAAAAAATTCCGAAACATCCTATGTTCTTATTAAAAAGTATCTTGAAATACAAAAATGTGGTAAATCTAGACTATTGGAAAGCCAACAGTACAACTTTGCCATTTATATTCACAAAGTTGGATAGACAAGTTATCTGTACAAATTCAGCCTTCACTAACTGCTGGATTTGTTAGTCAAGTGGTTAAGGCAACACCCACAACAGGTGGTTCCTCTTTCAGAAGCTATTTTGAATCCTGTACAAGTTATGTTTTTCTCTTCGTGATTTTCTATGTTTATTCCAGCCATGTATGCTAAATTAACCTGTATTACACAAACTTAACAAAAAAAAAGCATCAGAAAATATATAAATATACTAACAGCATCCGTGCACGACGTTGCCATGGAAAATCGAAGGATCCAGGAAACTAATGCTACCACCTCTGAACTCTGTCATTATCTTTACTTGATTAAAAAAATAAATAAAATTTAGCTATACATATTAGTTGCATCGTTCTGTGATTATTAAATTTATAAATAACATTCAAACGTTAGTTGCGAAAGAGCATCCTCGCAACGTGTTTATGTAGAGGCAAGAATTTTTTTTTTTTTTGTTGTTGTTGTAGTTAAGTAATTGTGTCTACTGGAAGGAAGGTAATATTTGTTATGAATGAAAAAAAAACATATATGCCCTTCCATAACTCTAAATCCTGGAGAAAATGCGGGGCTGGTGGGTGGGGGATAAACTGAAATGGTGCGCACACAGTAACAAGACGCTAATTTATAGTCTAAGGGACAGTTAAAATGAAATATTTTGGTCGGTCCTATCAACACTCCTCACAGATGAAAGCGCATTAAGTGTCGGTCAATAAATACCTCCCCCAATAAGAGGTGGTAATGCCTGGGAGGATGGCTTCTCATTACCTTAGAAAGTTGTGGTGAATTTGAAATAACACGACAACGCTGTGTAAACTATTAGTAACCATAAGATTGGGTAGCAATATAGAAAAAAAAGACAAATAGTTTATGATAGAAACAATTTATAGTCTGAGAAACCGAAAAAAAAAAAAATTCAGTTTCGCCAGAAAATTTCTTCCATCACCGATTAGAACAATTTAGGCGATAGGCAATAAACTTGTCTCCTTTGAAAGGAGGTAGAATATCTGAGAGGAGGGTCTCCCATGAGTACTACCTCAATTTTAAAGTTCAAAATTTATTTAAGAATTCACTGAAGTGTTGAAAACGCTCAGTAATGTTTAAATATGAAGATGAAATAAAATGGGGGTGAAGAAAACATTTCAACTGGTATGATGCTGAATCCAAATAAAGATTTGACAAATTTTTCGTCAGTATGATGACAGAAAGTTTTTGGAATAGCCAATTAAAACATTCTCCAAAAAGAAACTAGGTGAATAGAGCATTCATTGTTTAATTAGAAAGTGTAGAGTAGTTAACAGGCACTAGCAAGATCAAATGAATAATAACAGTGGTAAAAAGAAATAGTGATCCTTTGAAAAAGACTGATCGGTGTACGTACATGACAGAAGTAGTAGATCCGAGTGTGAGAGTGAAAATTCCTCCAACTTCCTGTGTGGATGACTGTTAGAAGCTGTCTAACTGGAAAAAATGTAAAAATTATTGAAAGTGAACGAAACGAATGCATATTTTCTGTAAACACTCATCAAGAATAGACCTAAATCACTTCCGAAGCAGATTCACATATTCATCTTTTGCTTGTGTATTATATGCAGCAGCATACATCAGTTTGCAGTTCTGAGTTTGAAATCTCACCCATTTGAATGTAATATTGCGATTGAAAGGCATACAAAAATCGAGTGGTAAAACTAATAAAGAGTAAAAGATTAGTTACGCGATGAGATGGGAAAATTTACAATTAACTACTTTGCAAAAGAGGTGATTTAATTCAAACTTTCGAAATAATTTAATTCATAACTATTGGCAAATTTATTGTCGAGGCAGATTTCAAAAACTAAATTTATTGACCAATTGAATTTACTTGCTAATAGAGTAAAATAATTTTGAACAAGTTGCCAAATCAAATTCAAAACAACAATGGCATCGAACATTTGTAGATGAAATTAGAAGAATTCAGAAATAATGGTAAAAAAAAGTTAAGAGTGCATTTTGGAAGTATTGGAGCATCAGCATCATCATCATCATATTCGGTTTAACATCCGTTTTACATGCTTGCTTTAAGAAATTGACTTCCAAACTATCTTATCTCTGCGCAGATCTTTATTTATACCTCTTTCTCTCAAATCAAACCTTATCACTTCTTCCCATGTTTTCCTTGGCCTTCCCTTGTGAACTGAACCTGCTACCTTAACTGTTCTACATCTACTAATCATCCACTCTTTCAACATGGCCATACCATCGAAGACTACTCTTCTGCACACATATCCCTATACTGTCCAGATTTAATCTTCCTCTGAGGTCATGAGAACTAAGCCTGTCTTTAAGAATCACATTACCCATTCATTGTATCGTTCTCATATTTCTCCATGCAATGCATGTCCTCAACCATCACTGACCAGGTTTTACTTCTATACATCACACTGCCTATACATGGCTGATAGACTCTTCCCTTGGACGACAGTGGTAACACTCTGCTGGTTAGTAATAGAAGTTCTACTGAACTTACTCCAGGGAACTTCTGCCATTACTAACCAGCAGAGCATTACCACTGTTAACCAAGGAAAGAGTCTTTGTAATATTTAATCTTCTCACGGAATTTAATCTGTATATTGTAAATTGTAAATGTTATGAACAAAAAAAAACAAAACAAATGAACTTATGTCGTCACAACTGCAAACCGATTCATGTGTCTGTATATAAGCAAACATAATCTTATTGACATGATAAAAACGATCTTAAGATGAGATTGTGAAAATATCTTACTTTATTATCGAACTAACTATATAGCCCGGGATTCATTGTCATTTTTGTTTAAATTTTGAAATAAAAAATAATGTGAAAGTCATGAAGGGAAGTTCAAAATGTAAGGGAGATAACTCATATTTTTAGATTACAGTTAAAAAAGGGGAAATATCCCATTTTTTAGCCTTTTAGGTCATTATTTATAATAGTCTCCATTGTAATGATCTTCCTTGCTGGAATAATTATATTCAGAAAGAATCTAGGGTGAATTATAGTTTTTTTTTAGTGTAAAAGAACATGTTGCAAAAGAAGAAATTGCTCGTCAGAATCAAACATCAATTGTCAAATGTATTGCTATTTGGGTCCAAGATGAAAAATCCGACAACATAACTATATATATTAGAAAATAAGAAATAGGTGGTTTATATCAAATGCAAGTTTCCAAGTTTTAAGATGACCCCCACCCTCCCAATATTTATAAAGAAATGGCAAGAGATTCACAACATTGTAGCAAAATATATTAACCATGAGTCTGGCGTGCTCATTCCCAAAATCTTCACTTGTTTTACACACCTACATGTGTAAAATCACACAGTTGTGATAGTAAATTGATCATCAAAAGCTTTATTATTGATTTTTATTTGTATTGTATAGTACATCCTTAAATCTTGTATGGTCTACCAACATTCTCTCCAATTTTCTAAATAACTAAAAACTTTTAATGCTTTGACCATGAATGATGATCAATGCTGACGATGGAATTGGCAAACTGGTTTAAAATCCAGTCAGATATATCATGTTCTCGTGGTACTAATAACATAGGGACAAGTATGAGCTCACTAATTCCTTCCAACTACAGGTAAAATAGCAGATCGAATTGTTAGCAAAATGTATTGTTTTGGCATTAATTTACTCAGAAAAGGTTGGAATATACCAACAAACCTATTCCACACAGGTAGGGTATGACACGATTCCATTTAGTATGGGGAATCCAGTACTTTTTGATTGTCAGGGTTATTTAAAATTAAAAAATTCTTTTTAAAAAAAATCGTGAAATTTATTTAATTTTTTTTTTTACATCCACAATTTTAAATTCAATTAAGTTATTTATTTTTTCTGATGTATAAAAATATTTTATCCAAAATTGACTCCTGTTTGCATTAAACTAAAAATTGATTCTTTAAAAAGTTTCATAAATCTTCAACTGGTTTTTCACATTTTTTTTTTTTCACATTTTTTTTTTTCACATTTTTTTTTTCACATTTTTTTTTCACATTTTTTTTTTAACATTTTTTTTCACATTTTTTTTTTCACATTTTTTTTTTACATTTTTTTTCACATATTTTTTTTTTTACATTTTTAACTCTTTTTAAAAAAAATTTTACTCATTTATTTTTACTTATTTTTTACTCTTATTTATTTTGTTTATTTACCTTTTTAAAAATCAGTCAGTGTGTTCTCTTCTGTTAAACATTAAATGGGATAGCATGTCTAATTTAGATTTGTTTCCAATTTTAGGATGTTACAAGAGAAGCTTGACCAACCTGTGTCATCTCCGCCTTCTCCGCGTGATATGAACAATGGCGATACAGCACATAATCTCGCCCAACACATAGAACACCTTCGGGCTGAGGTAGCCCGCCTCAAACAACAGCTTCAAGCTGCTCAAGCAGAACGTATGTAATTAATTTTATTTTTTTAAATTGTAATTATCAACTTCAGCTACATTTCTGAAGGTCACTTTTGTTCTTAAATGCTGATTTGAGCCAATTTTTATTCATTCTTTAGTAGAATTAAATGAAATATTTAATAAAACTTTTTTGTTTTTATAATTACCACAAACCACCAGATTATCAAACACCAAATTTTTTATATGTATCTCGTGACAGCATAAAAAAAGCAACCAAAATACTCAATCGTTGATTGGCTGATTGCTCTGATTCAATAATGATAAAAGAAAAAACGGCAAACACAGAGAGGAGAACTCTTTGGTACCTTTCAATGAAATCTTAAGTGTATAGTATTTAAGTAAAAACACGTGTTATATATGAATTGGTAGGCTCACCACACTCAACTATCGTTTCCTAGCAAAACAACCATTTGCACAGCCAGTGACACAATACCTTTGTATAGCCAGTGAAAAAGATTACTTGACTATCTGTATACATCTGAGAGTTCAGAGTTAAATGCCAACTTTGCTCGTTTCCACTAGAAAAATATCAACCTCAAAGTGATCATTTTATGTTAAACTTAAGCAGTGTAATGCGCTAAAAATTAGACGTACGTGTGACTCTTTGGGTCACAACCACTATTTATTCCACTTAGTTTATGAATTTTCGAATTAAATCTGAGACAGTAATGAAGGTCATCAGAACTAAGACTGTCTTTAAGAATCACATTACCCATTCACTGTATCGTTCTCATAAGGACAAAGTTTTTTTACTTCATCAAGACTTAGACGTTGCCGAATGACATCATAATGGAGATGGCGTTGCCTCGGATGATAGCTAGGGAGATGTGTTGGAACATCCAAGCGGTCTATCAGGGATCATTCCTACAAGAGGCTATCATCTGTCCAATGTCTAGTATGAATCGTGAAGTACTGGGACCAAGGACCCCTGACGTTTCGATTGAGGTTGTATACAATTTTAAATAAATGGCTGGAGAGCGGCTAGCAAAGGTTGACGATTTTAGAGATGTTTTTTGTCCAACACAAATCGCTGCTGACACCAATGCTCAAGTTATGTTGACTTCTGAATATTAGTGTTATGAAGGGAGTATGTGCGCGCTGGACATTTCCTCCCAAAATGTATGGTAGTACACTTGTCCACAACTTCAGTTGCCAATCTGTGATCCATTGCTGCATTGTGTCCAGATCTGATTGCAGGAAAAATTTAGAGAGTGCAGGGTCTGTCTTTTTTATCTCAAGGTACAGCTTTATGTCATCTGAAAGAAGTACCTACATTTTTTATAAAATCTGAGTTTATGTAATTGTTACATTTAATTTTCTTGTAACTTTTTTTTTTTTTTCAGATGAAGAAAAAATGGCTCAATATGCACAAGAAGAGAGACAAATCAGGGAAGAAAATCTTCGGTTGCAGCGAAAGCTTCAGATGGAGATGGAACGAAGAGAAAGTCTTTGTAGGCATCTCTCTGAAAGTGAATCCAGTCTTGAAATGGATGATGAAAGGTAAATTATATCTAATTATAATGGGGATTTGGTGTCTTGTCTTCAACTGAAATTGTTACTGCCTGTGTGATACACAGCTTAGTGTATCACACAGGCAGTAACATCTAATTTTCAAGGATTTTTTAATTTCAATCATTAACAATGTCTTATATTATTTACACTGTTAACCTAATCTACTTTTCAAATCAATTCAAAATATATAGATATATATAGCATAGATTTATGTAAACACTTTTACATAATCAATTTATGTTCCAAGAAATCAAACAATAGAATTATGTACGATCGTTTCAGAGACCATGTATTTTTATTATCGCTATCTGATCTTATCGTCAGCACAGGGTATAGACACCAAATTAAGGGCATATAGACAGCATCAATGGAATAAACATACCAACTCATTTACACAGAAAGTTAGAGAGATAAAAGTTGATGTATGTATTCCTCAATTAGAAGCAGACTAGGTGGAAACATTGTTTAGGGATGTATATAAGGGTTCTAAGTTAAAGAAAACAGATGTTATATTGCATGTAGGGAGAATCGCCTCTTAGGAAGCAACAAAACATCAAATCATACAAAATATGATGGTGATCAAAAAGAAACATCATCGACATATATGATCGAACAATGAAGAAAGGTCTATAATGGCTCTGAAGTTCATTATCAGTGGTAGAGCAATTGGTCAAAAAACGTAAGCAGCCCAGTAAAACCATTCCATCCTTATCCGAAGTGGTAGAAAGGAAACCGAAAGATTAATTAAAGGATATAGTGTATGGTAAAATTACTTATAGAAATATCTAATATTGTGTCACTAAGTTGAAAACTTGCAATTAAGAGTTAAAGTTATAATTTCAATGAGCTTTTGGAAGTTAAGTTTATCCTTCCAATATAGATTGTATATATTATATTAAAGTCTCCACTATTATAGTCTAGCACTTTAAATTTGAAAGGGAATTTGAAGATCGAGATAGCCATTACAAAAAAAGCACATTTATTGTAAATACATGAACAGTGAATCACTAAAATACAGGTAAGTTCAAAGATAAAGGCAGCACAAATATTGAGACATTATTATATACATACATATCTATATACACAAATCTATACAGACCCATATAGACATCTACATATATATTCCATAAAAAATGCCAGTATACTGAAATCATATGCCCTTAATAGGGTTAAGATGAAAATTCATTTACACTAAATGTACAAAGCAAGGAAATTCCCAAATATCAACCAAACCATTTCATTATCACATCACTACAGTATAAATCTCTATGCATGAGTGGACGAAGTCTGTGAGGTGTGCTGAAGAAAAATTCCTACCAGTAAAATACATAGCCCTGTTGTGCTCGCATACCCTTAATGACAATAAAAGTGTAAAAATTTGGGAATTTCCTTGCTTTTGTACATTTAGTGTATATGAATTTTCATCTTAACCCTATTAAGGGCATATGATTTCAGTATACTGGCATTTATCATGGAATGTCACTACTTTTGTAAAGGCTATGCCTCCATACAATGCCTTCTCATAATTGATATAGTTGGTAGTTTGACTAATCAAGGTATATGGTAAACTGAAATTAAAATGCCATCAACTAGACCCTAGAACCTCTATCTTTGCCAAAAATCAGCTGAATCCATCAAATAGTTGATGAGATACAGGGTGGCACGTACATACGTATGTATGTACGTACACACAGTTAACATGATTTCATGATTGAACTTTCTGGATCTCTGGGTTGCCTTGACTAATGATGCTGAAATTCTACACACTTAATAGAACCGATCAAATAAAAATTTTGTGCAAAGTTTTAACTAATTTGATTTATTGGTTTTTGAGTTATGATTGATCAAAGAAATGAGATTTCCAGCATAGGCCATTCGTGAGTCTATTAAGGGATAGAGCGCTCTCGCGCCTCCCTTAATATACATACATATAGAGAGTTATAAGCATAAATACACATAATCTATCTACATATTATACAACAGGAAAACATACATCCATAGGGTTACAATTAAAACATGAAAATACTATATACAAACACACACACACACATATATATGTCACACAGCTTAATGTACGGTAGACACGAGCCAATCACAGGCAATACTTTATCTTAATAACAGCCAGCATGCATACACATTGTTATTATTTATATATTACCTTTTTATAATTATTTCAATTCTTAGATATCGTTCGATTTCAAACCTTGAAGGCGTAAAATGATATCTCTTCAGGTTGATTTGATTCTTACTTACTTGCCAAGTTATAGGCATCTATCGGAGATCGCAAAAAGTGAGTCACTTTCACGTTGGAAAAAAAGGGGGTCGGGGGTTTAAGTATTCATTCCTATTTGATAATGAGTTCCAGGTAATGTTGGATTTGAATGACACAATCTTTTTGTGCTTCACAGCTGACAGCTCCACTACCGGATCCAGCACTAAACCATCATCAGAAGAAACCACTTCGCAGTTTCGGCCCCTATTCCTTGTCTGCTTTTCTGAGGTGGCGGAGCTCCTCTGTCAGGAGGTTATTATGTAGCACTGGTGTCGTCTACCCATAAATTCCATCAAACCAGATACACCTTTCAGCCATCATCAACATCAACAACTGATTTTCATTGCATAGTGGTGTCAAATCAGCCTTAAATAGACCGACAATTTGAAGTTTTATGAGTGTAGACATTCCAGCTTCTCTATGGCACGTTCAATTGAGTCATTCTTAATGGAAACACTAACTCTTACTAAAAGAAGAATTATTCCTCTTAACTGATTTTTCTCTTTAGGTGTTTATTTAAGAATTTCTCTATAGTAGCAAACTGCTGAACCAGATTTTTTGAATAAATAAAAAATCCATGTAAATTATACACAACAAAATAGTGCTTCACAGAATGAATGAGATGGCTAATTTACATTGATTTGTTATCTTTGTACCATGTTACTGACAATAAACTAACTTTTTTACAATTTATTTTTTTAAACATACTTAATCTTGTTTGCAGTTTGCTAATATGCAGATTTTCTTAAATAAACACCAAAAAAGAAAAATCAGCTAAGAGGAATAACTCCTGAGATATATTTATATATATATATATCTAGTAAATAAATAAATCTATATTGAGAGAATTTGGAAAAAAATAATTTTCTTTTAAATTCTCCTGATGTCCATAGCCTTAGTGTTTTCTTTTAGGCTTTGAGAATATTTTGGAAGAGATGTCTATTGTGTGTATGACGTTAGCAAATTTGAATAATATTTGTTAATAATTTACTTTGATTTTTATTTGCTTTGTTTTGTTTCTATTATTTTACCTTTCATTTTGACTAGACATTTCAATGAAATGACAAAGCAACATGACCTGTCAAGTAGCCATAGTGTCCGTCCACGAACAGTGTCCAGTCCAATACCATATGCCTCACCAAACACATCCCGACCATTGTCTCCCGGTAAGCCATATACTTTTCTAACTGAAAAATTTCAATTTACTATTCGTTCTTTTCCACTAGCATCATATTTTACCTAATATATCTGTAAATATTTAAGCGGCCTGCTTTGTGTGTATGGGATGGAGGGGAGGGGGTACATATATACTAGATTACTTGTGACCCATTGGGTGAGAACCACTACCACTATTTGTTCCAGTCTGATTTCATACAAAAATTCATAAACTGTTAAAAAAATTCTGTTTGCATAATTAAAAATAATAAATCTTTTATTTCTATATTATTTGTGTGGATAATATAAAATTAAAGAAATTTATTATTTTGCTATCTAATTTACATGTTTATGAATGTGCTATGTAAATTAGCTGGAAAGAGTCAGTCTTTCCTTAAATTCTCACACATTAAAATCTATTAGAGTGGTTGAATCAATACACAGTGAGAGATGGGTAATTAGAAGAATTAAAATGGAATTGTTTTCAAACATAACTCAATCCCAGAACTAAAGAATATTTTAGTATATATATTGTTATTAAAGTATATAGGAAAAAAAACTCTTAAATAAACAAACATAATTAACCCAGCTTTAGTGTAATATATATATATATATATATATAAGTGATGAGAATAAAAGTTGGATAAAATGCAATATTTATTAAATCATCAATTGTTCAAACAACTTTTCTTTTGTGAAAAAGTTCTTTGTTTGAACAATAGATGATTTTTTAAAATGCATTTTATCCAATTTTTATTCTCATCATTTATCTACTTATACTATTGCTCTATCTCGAATAATCAATGTTCAATATACAAGCTATCATTTTTATCTTTATTGTCTCACTTATTTCTCTCTCTCTCTCTCTCTTTATATATATATATATATATATATATATATTAGTGATGCTGGTAGCATTGTAATTTACTAACTTCTAGGGCCCATAGATTTAGTTTGAAATTTTATGGGTTCCAAATAAGTTTCATAAATTGTAGGGTTAAATGACAGGGCTCCATAATAATTACCTGAAAAACAATTTTAACCATAACTCAAATTGATAGAACAAAAAAAATTTAATTAAATTTATATATTTAAAACAATTATTTTTGAAAATTAGTACAGAACAAAATTCTTTTTTAAATCGACAGAACATTAATATTTTTAATTAAATTTTAAAAAAATATAAAATATTTACGCTTAAGTAGAGTTCAATTGAGAAAGTATATTTTTTTGAGAATTATAACAGAACATTGTCTTCTTGTAAATTAAACCAATGAATTGGATGTGTTTACTCTTATAAAAAAACAATTTGGTTTAGGTCAACATTCCTTTAAAAAAATTTCAGTAATCTCTCTATTATGAGCTAAGTTTCTTTTCAAGAACTGACAGTCTGTGGAACACAATTCCACGGGACTGCTTCCCGGCTGACTACAACATAATTCTTTTGAGGTCCAATGTTAACAAGTTCTTGTTAAGCCGTCCTCTTAAATAATCAAACTCTGACCAATTTTAACCATCGTTACTAATCCACACGGTGTTGTCTCACTGTCCACCGGACAAACTTATTTACCCTTATCCTTGAGTGGCTTTTTGGCCTTGATAAGTGATGACTCATGAATACATTAAAAACATAAAAAATCAGCCTAGCAATATGGGACTAATTAATCAGGAATACTTCTGTTTTCTCTAGGATGCAAAATTCAACGAAAATATTTTTCTGTAACAACTAGTGTTAGGGCAATTAATTGGAATCAAGAATCCGAAAAATCAAAACTTTCCTGGGTATTGGAAAAATTTGTGCATATTTTCCGATACTAGAAACGATTCTTTTAATTGTATTGCTGGTACTAATGATGAAATAATAAATATTTATTGATTTTAGCTAGCAGTAAAACTAAAAAAAAATATAGATATATTTTTTATCTTTGCGAAAATATATGCTCATATTACGTGTTTTTTTTGTTTGTTTTTCTATAGCTAAATATTTGAGGTTTCAAAAGAATCAGTCTGTAATCGTATCAGAATCGGTTATTAAGAACAGAATCGGTAATTGTATCGGAATCGGGGGGGAGGTGGATATTGGAATCGTCCCATCACATAAATCGCACTGAAATAAATTATCAAATAAAATAGGTGACACAACTATCTCAGGATTTAAGCAAAGACCCAAAATTAAATAAATTTAAAAGAAAAAAAAAGAAAAAAAATTACAACAGAAATTCATCAGCTAGTTCAACTCCATCCTCAACTCATTTGTGGATTTGCTCATGTTCATAGTGTGGAAATTCAAATTTCCAACTACTTTTCTCCATAGAAGTTTTGTGAAAGTCTGGAGTGCAGATTATTTATTAACTTATGAATAAATGTGATGCACAATTTTTCCAGATTAAATGTGGCCTTTGTGATCTGACACTCACCCTTGAACATATTGCCCTGGGTGTCTCTGACTAATCCTGTTAAGTTGGTAAATGTCATTTTCTTTATTTTTTTTTTATTTTATTTTTTTTTTATTAAACCATATCCACATTTTATGTTTGCAGGGACTGGGATGGTCTCTCCAGAGGTCTTGAAACTGCTGTTTCTGTATGGCGTTAACTTGGAGGACATGAAGTCATTTGTGTACTTTGAGTCCAATCCTTAGATTCGCCTTTGTGCACCTCTAGCAGTTCTTGGGGGGGGGGGGGGGGATTGGGGATTCAACAAAGAGGTTTATTTACCAATCTGTCGTCTGGTCGACCCTCGAGTCATGGCCAATGAGGGTGGCTGATTGACTGAACTTCGAAGTTTTCACATTGACTGCCTCTGCTACTTTTTGCATTGCCTGCAGGTCAACCATGTCCAAACTGCTGTTCTCCACCAACGCCTCAACCTGAAGTCTCTGCCGTCTATCTTGTTGCAGCGACGTCTTTGATGGTTTCAGCATGCAGCTCGTCTCAGAGGAAGAATTAATTTGTGATGTAACCCTCCCTACTTCTCTGCCTCAGTGGTGCAAGCATATCGGTGGATAGCTGACAATAACCATTAAGAAGGATTTGACTGAGCTCGATGATGGAATCGCAATTGGTTAGCCATCTCGTCCGTCCTGATTCGGGGTGTAGTGCAAGTCAGAAGAAACCATCTCAATCCAACCAGGGTGAATGCTGTTACAACAATACGGGCTATGACATCAATCATGAGGGCAGTGATGTTGATGAATTAGTTTCAATATTATTTTTAATTTTTAGTCTTTACTGAGTTTCTCAGGATTCCAGTAAAGTATATCAGTATCCTTTCAACCGTCCTGTGCACAGCCTAAAGTGCAGTGTAGTATGATTGCCGTCAAATGGAATGCAGTTCTTAGAGTTTCTCACCAGTTTCTAAATGTCTAATTTTGGCTTCTTATTTGCGACTAGCACAGAAATAATAAAATTAGTCGGTATCTGCTGATGCTCTTTGAAATCTGCTATTGACTCTGCTGTGTACAAAGCAAGAGACTGGGCAAGACAGTGCACATTCACCCTGTGGGATTGGACCTAAGCAGTATACCTGTTCAGCCATTGTTTCTCCCAATCATTACTGCAGCTCCATAACTTTGGTTAATGGGGTTTCTAATTTTGATAAGACTTCCTGGATAGATTTCACAATTCCAATGCCTGTTATTAACACACTCTTTATTTGTAACAAAATGGTTGCTTGCTTGAAAAGTCAGAGGATCAAAAATTTAGACGTAACCAACCACGAATGTCGTGCTGTTTATGTCTGTAAATCATCTATGATCACAACAACAAATGCGTATTAAGTAACCTTTTGTCTTTATGCAGTTCTTCTCCTGCATATCATAATCTGTATACTACTGCTTTTCTGCTGTCAGAAAGTTATCTATAGATTCAAACTTTAATTAGGGTGTTCCCTCCTGGGACATCCAATGAGTGTTTTTAAACAGTAATAGTGCTGATTTGTCCTGTTGATAATCAAACTTCACCATAATTCTAAGTCTTTGTGTAGAATATGAATATTCAGCAGAACTGATGCTCTTTGCAAAAGATATGTCGAGTGAGGGTAGAATGTTGAAAGTTGGTGCATTTGTTTGATTTCTGAAGAGATATACTCTTTTGGTCATGTGCAGTACATGAAATGTTTCTTTGAAACATGATTTACTGGGTGAGACAAATTTGATTTTTCGGGGGGCAAAGAGATTGGGGTTCTTCTGCAGGTGTGATTCATAGAGATGGGCGGTTTTACCGAAAAACCGCGGTTTTTCGGTTTCGTCTCCATACCGAATACGAATCGGTTTTTTTTTAAAACCGTAACCGTTCGGTATTGTGTTTTTACTACAGTAAGCCACCATATACAAGGAAACATGGTTGAAAAGATTTTCCGATTTGAATAAAATTGAATATTACCAAAAAATGTTATATTAGTAAGAGGACAGATTGAACAAATATGATAAAAACATTTAATTGACTTGTAAGAAGAAATCTTTGTTTACAGTTTGTTTATCATTAACATTTTGAATTTTTAAATGAAAAAAAGAGAAATACGACAGACATGACATCGTAATTTTAGCATAAACTATTTTCAAATGAAAAAGAAAAAATCAAACGCGTTCCGTATGATGTCGAAAATCTATTTGATTCAACTGAAAATTGTAAAATAATTATTTATGTTTGTTTCAGAGTTATCTAAAAAAAATAAGTTATTAAAATGAAATTAAAAAAAAATACTTGTTGTAAAAGTAAATAAACGAAAAGTAGCGAGTATAGACATTTAAAAAGAAAAAAAGTAGTTGCCAATGCTAGTATCACTTTATTCGAGTTATATTTTAGCTTCTGATGGGTTAAAGAATTAGATAGAATGTATATTCAAACTCAGTTTTATTCTTCAGAAATCTTTCATGAATCTTTGGTCACTGTTTTAACGAGTTAACTGTTGAAAAGGTATCAGAACTTTGATTACAACAGTCAACACCTTAAAACTTATATGATTCATATCATGGAGAATGATTCAGTCACAAAATTATCGAAACAGTGGCATAATTCAACTAAACGTTGAATAATAACTAATCATCACACAAGAGAATGAATAGCTTCCATAGTAAAAAATTTAAAAAAAAAAAAAACGAAAAACCGAACCGTAAACCGAGGTTTTAAGGGAAAAAAAACGATACCGAAACCAAAATTTCAAAACCGCCCAACTCTAGTGATTCACCAGACTCAGTAATAGAGGAGATAGTCGTAGGCAGCAGGAGCTGTGCCAAGTTATTCTGGGAAGGTGGGGTGAGCAGGCCGTGGAACGAGTTTAGAGGTGGCAAACACAGAAATTGCAGCTGCAATAGTCTGCTGGCCAGTTTCGGTTTATTTGATGGCATTCTTGTATCTTTTCTTCACACTGTTCACTGGAAGAATATGGAAAAGTTTTAATGGAACTAAATTTAATACACAGTTTGGGATGAAAGAGTCAAATTTTTTCTAATGAATTTTTAAAACAAAATGATTTATATTATATAATAGGGGGGAAAGTAAAAAAAATAAATATACTCCATCACTAGCTCCTTCGTATTTCTCTCCAATAAGAATAACTTAGTGAAAATTGCTATGTTGAGATGACATAAGATCACAGAAAAAGATGAAATAGAGAAAAAATAGTCTTTTAGTGTCCGTTCCTCAGAGATAGTCAAAGATTTTAACTTTGAAATTTATGATTACAATTTTGTTTAAAGTGGTGGAGGGACTGTTTGACACTCCATAAGCTTTGGTGTCAACAATCCCCCCCCCCTTCTTGTTATTTTCTTGGTCAATTTTTAATTGCTATGAATTTATGAAGGAAGAAGAGCATAGTAGTAATTCGTTTTCACTATCAATTGTTAAAAAATACGGACAAATTTTAGCGAATTCTTAGAATTAAGAAAAAAAATTTTTTTTGTGCGTATTCAGAATGAACACTACTTTAATTAAATATCTGAGATTTCTGGGAATGTTAACTAGTTTTTCCGGAAATATAGTTGGGAATAGCGTTTTGAATACGCACCATAGTTTTTTTTATTTATTTTATTATTGTTATCCATAATAGCGTTTTACATTGTTTTGATGTCACAGATGAAGATTGAAAAAAAAGAAAAAAGTCCACAACTTTAACTTTATTAAAAAAAAATAATTAAAAACAATACTTAATTTATTTAAAAAATAAAAATTGTCTTTGAAATCGTACAAGATAATATGAATTTAATCATCCCAAAGATAAAATCATACTTTTTTAGTGTTAAAAAATGTAAACGAAATAAGACTAGAATTGGAGTTTTTGCATCTTTTAATTCACAAATAATGAAAATTTATTTACATTAATTCACGCCAAGAAATTATAATTCTATCATTAATAAATATTAACTTGCTACGCCTCAAGAAATTATAAAAAAAGTGTTGGCCTTTTGAATCCAGGTAAAAGGAAGTCATAGGAAAAAGAAAAGAAAGAGGACTAAAACTGTCAATTTCTGGTTGTAACATAGGACTCCACATGATCCTGCGTCATGAAACGAAATGTGGCATAGGACCCCACACGCTTCTTTGACCCCATGGGTATCGTTGTCGGCCACTCACGCACAGGTGCTTGATATCCTGGTCGCGGTGCCGAGTATAACAGATACCTCACTCCGATCCGGTGTCACTGAACGACTTGTAACATAGGTGGTCCACTCGTGTCTCTATCTCTGTGCTCACATGTCTGGTTCTCTGCGCAGAAATCTTTCCAGACTGTGAACACCCTCTTTGGCCGGTGATTGTTTTAGTGGCAGTAAAAAAAGAGATGTCAAATTCCCTCCAGGGTCGTGATGACGACGATGATGATGATTTCGTTGGTCCTGTGAATGCAAGGTTACTCAAGCAGAACAAATCAATAATAGTAATGCAACAACTCGGCAATTTCTTTTTGTATCAAATAATTATTAACAATTAAAGGAAAGAATGGGTTTTACACTTGAAACTTAAAGTCTATTGTTTTGATAAAATGTCTTTTAGCTAAGGTATTTCGTCTTCTCTCTCTCTCTCTCTCTCTCTCTCTCTTTGTGAATCCATTTACGATCGCAAGTTCTTAATAAAGTCGTAAGTTGAACTAATCTTGTCTACTTAAAATGGTGGGGAGAGTACTTCGTCAGTCACGCGTGCTTGGCGTGCGAGCGTCCAGCCACGTCTGAACGGGCTGAACGTCCAGCTCTCACTGATCGTGCGACTGATCTAGTCCTACCAACAAAACCAAAAAACGTATAACTCATACCCTTTCTTTCTCAACCATCCCTCTTCTCTAATCCTTCTCCCTCTCTCGGGGTCGTTGGGATTGGGCGGTGCGTGCGAGGCTGACTTACTCTCTTTCGGAGCTGGGGTGGGGGCGCACAATACGGCAATTGCAATTCCTCGCTTAGGCTTTATTGTTATCACTAAAAGACTCATTCTCTTTCTCTGTAGGGGGGGGGGGGGGTTGGATTATCTTTTAATGGGGGGTAGGTAGAATAGTATCGATTCTGTTGTCATAAGACCGTCCACTATGGAATTACCTCCTCCTTTTTGGGGACAGGGGGATAGTGTTCTGTCATGATACCATCCTCTAAGGCTAGCGACTAAAAAGAGTGATTGTCAAAGCACATGTTTTTATTTTTGAGATAAAAAAAGCATTTGTTCTTAGAGCAAATAGTAAGAGCTCAACATTTTTTCCTGAAAAATGATAAGTATATATGGTCTAAAATAAAAACGTCTTTTACTTAAAATACAAAACCAATAAAATTTAATTTTCTGTTTAAATTGTAAGTATTTTTATTTAAAGTTTTCTTTCACTTAATAAAACCTGTTATCAATATTTCTTTCCAGGTATGCTGGCTTTTATTTTATTTTATTTTCGTTCAATTTACACGACTGAAATAGGAAAAGGTTTTTTTTTACACACGTAATTCTATCTACAATAGTCTGAATATACTCCTTTTATTTAGGGTTAATTCCTATTTCAGTCACGTAAATTGTTTAGAGTAAAATAGGTTTCAGCATTACTCATAAACAACTTATATTTTTTTAACTAATACCATGTTTTAGTAAAAGACTAAGAACAACTTAGGGTTTTTATTGTTCGTTTTTGTTCGTACACGTGAAACGCCAAAATAAAAATTAGGTCTGAAAAATAGTCGCCATTTTAAATAAGTCGAAAGAGCCTGTCTATGGAAGAACGCTCACTAAAGTTTATAAACATGTCTTTTTTAACTAGAAAATTATGAAAAGAAGTTATCGTTCTTCCTTAGCTAGCATATTTCTCTTTGTTTATAATGATGGCGACTATATTTTTCCACCCAATTTTCATTTCTTGCCATTGTTTTTAATGGTATCTAAATAAACAAATGCAAAAGTTTTTCTCCACGTATCCTAACTCTATTAACATTAAAATGGTTTATGCTTTATTTAATTCTGTGTAGTATATTTTCATTTGTCATGATACATTCCTGCCAGACATTACCTCCTCTTTTGGGGGGAAGGCAGTATAGTATACGTTCATTCCTCACGATACCATCATCCCAGGATTACCTTTTTGAGTTGGGGGATAGTGTACTATCTATTTTTGTCATGATATCATGCCTCCAGGCATTACCTCATTTATGGTCAGTGTATGTAGTTAATATCATCCTTTCAGCCGAGCAAAATTATGCGATCAGGGGAAGCATATATTTGCTAGTAATATATATATATATATATATATATATATATATATATATATATATAATTGATCATGTTCAAATATGTTAATAAAATGAACATAAAACCAATATTTTTAAAAGTGCTTAATAACCATTAGAGCATTTATAAAATTACATAAACAATATTACAGTCTTACGTTGGTTGATTGACATAAGACTGTAATATTGTTTATGTAATTTTATATATATATATATATATATGAGAGAGAGAGAGAGAGAGACAAATAATGGCTTTTAATTCAGACAGTCTAAATTTTAATATACAGCACTGCATTTTAAGTAGTCATTGAACTTTCGTTCATTTTAATATGATGTTTGCCTATGAAAACACCATATTAAATGAACAGTTTATAATTATCTATGGGGTGCTAACAGAAAAAAAATATACACAACAATGAATACCTTACTACCATATATATATATATATATATATATATATATATATATATATATATGTTTGATCTGACTTTTGTCTAGTGAACCATTTTTATTTCTTAATGTCCGTATAAAAAATTATCGAAGTAAAAACGAAAATTAAATCGACAAAAATTCTGCAAATATTTTTCTTTACTTAATTCATCCAACTTGTGTCTTTTTCTTTTCTCTCATTCTCTTTTCTGTGATGACTCTTCATCTGTAGCTTTCAGTCCACCAAGTCCAATGAGGCGGAATACGCAGGGGAGCCAGTCATCATTCTACACTCCGACATTTCTTCCAGGGACCTCTCCTCCCGTTTTCACACACAGTCCAAATGTTACAGTAAGTAACTCTCCTGAGGACCAGTCATCTTTCTACCCACCTACCTTTCTTCTGGGGAGTTCTCCCCCCGTCTTCGCCTCAAATCTCACGGTAAGTTGCTTGTTGGAGGAGCTGGGGAAATCTGTTGCTACCATGTGTAGTAGATTGAGGACAACATCACTGTCGTTCAATACATTATTGTCTCGTATTCACCTTCTTTTATTTTTTTATTATTTCTTTCTCTTTATAATTTGTTCTTTCATTCATCCTTTCTCACCAAACATCACGTTTCCAATCCGCATGAAAAATAAAATTAATTGAATGGAAGATAATTATTCTCTTTAACACTACTCTAAACCTTTAGTTGTACAACAATGTGTTTATCTGGTCACAGCACCAAATAAGAAAATACATTTTTGGATCCCCACAAATGCACATCTCTCCGGCTGTTTCTCTCTTCGTCTGTCTGTTTGTCTCTCTTTCAATATCTCTCTCTCTCTGTATGTCTCTGTCTCTCATTAAAGAATGTCAAATTATATGTTTATATAAAGTCAAATTATGTGTATGTAAATTGCATCCGTTTTCTGGCAGTAAACATAAATCTCTATTTATATAAAGTAAAGTATGTTTATATATTTCTATATATAGGATTCACTCCTAAACTAATTAAACAATCATGAATTTTGAGACTCCACCGCTAGACATAAGGGTGGGTAATGTGGGGGGCTATATTTAGTTTTATACGAAGGAGGTGGAAGCCCTTTGTGAAAATTCAGATATCTCTGATTTTTATGAATTTTTAACAATAGGTATTAAACATCAATTAATAAATATTCACCAAATTTCAGTTTCTTTGGAATATTTTAACGGAATTTTAGGGAACATGGGCACAACCTCCCATTTGAAATTTCAAATTTGCATTAATTCCATTGTCATGAGACACTAATTAAGCAAGATGCCCTGAATTTCAATTTCTTAAGACCCCTTAAGCTAAAACCTTCTAGAAAAAAAATTATATAATGTATTTTGATCAAAATTAGAATAAGGATTCTAGATATAAAATTTAGTATCATTATATCTTGATTTTTATTTTCATAAGGGGGGACATACAAGTGGTAAACATCTGTTCTGTTCAAAGAATTAATTTGACCCATCCTGGGATAGGTATTCTTCTAGTATACTTATATATCGTGCTAGAAAACTCCTCATGTATGCCAGTATCCTATATCTCTACAAAGCCACCATGCACTCATGCATGAAGTATTATCACATCTGTGCTGATGGTGCACTAGGTCCCTCACTGTCGACCAAGCTCCGGCCCCTGTCCCATCACAGCAATGTTGCATCACTGTGCTTGTTTTACAAGAACTTCAATAGAATGTGCGCCGACAAACTTGTTGCTCTAGTGCCCCCTCAACGTAAATACACCTGGTCAACCTAACAATAAGCTAAATCCCATCCCTTCAGTGTGGAGGTCCCCAGATGCTGTAAGGCTTTCTACTCTAATTGAACTGCTGTTTTTTGGAATTCCCTCCCTGTTTCACTGACTGTACCAATATGCAGAAATTTAAATGTAATGTGAACAAACATCTCTGCATAACTCCTCACTTAATGTGACCCCTAAAAAATCTGGTCCCTGATTCTTAGCTCTTAACGTTTCAGTGGTCAATGTGCCTTGTTTGGAGTGAATTAAGTTTGTTTTTTTTAAAAAGTCTTTCTTTTTTTTTTAATTATTTTTTTTCATCTAGCAATAACTTTTGACTCCATTTTAAAGAAAACTTTTTTTGTTAATATCTAAGAGAAAAATAAAAATATGACTAACATTGGCAGTTTATCATCAAATGAAAGAAAAATTTGTAAAACGTGTTTCGGAATTTTTGATATGAGGATTGATAATTTGGATTATTTGGACTACTGTTCTCATCTTGGATGTTATTCTTACAATGTTTCGGCCGCTGTAATCTCCGACCTTCTTCAGGCGAATCTTATCGAACTCTGGAATCTGTACAGAATTTAAAATGGAACCCTTTATTTAAACTACAGGGGAAGCTCGCTTTCGTTCCGTCAGCCATGATCAAGTAGAAGTCTCAAGTAATTCGTAATTGTATTCTTCCGGTCATGGCTGACAGAACGAGAGCAAGATATCCCTGTGGTGTTCTGGATAAAGGGTGCCGGATGGGTAAAATCAATTCCCTGAACAGAACAGATTTGAATAATTCAAACAGATTTCTATTTTGAAATAAAGAAAAGCATAATGAAAGGAATATTTAAGATTTCCTCAGAAAAGAAAGTTTATGTTATATCTATACTTGATTTATTTATATCAATATTTCTTTGCCTAATCGCAATATTTGTTTCTAACGAAAAACATTGATAATTAATGATCGATATTTCGCATGAAAGAAACTTGTACAAAAATTCTATTTTCTTTGAAAAAGATAAATGATACCAACCTATTAAGCTTTAAATATTTGAATTGCAATGTATTTAAATTATTATTCTCATCTTGGTGAAAGGAACACCCATGTTCTATCTCTTTGTGACTTTTATTTTTTAAATTAAACAAAACAATTTAACTAAAATTACATTAATGAATCCTGGGCTACACCAGATAGGTACAGCTTGTAACAGATATTTTAGAACCCATTAAACGTGAACATACACAAACACTATGCTCGCCTGTTCGTTACTTTTCTTTATCCACCTGCACGCGTATACAAAAGTCTGCCACAGTCACTGATCACGTTTCCCCCAAACATTCCCTCCTTCCACCCAGAGCGTCTTTTTTCAGAAAAGAAAGTCATCTTCTGAATCATACTCATCCTCTCGCTCATTTGGCCACAGCACACTCAAAACCATTGCTCACTGGTTTAAAAAATGACACGAAAATAAGATTACGATTTGTTTCGATCGATTGACAAAATTTTTAAAAAGCACTTTTTCCTTTTTGATCTTTCTTTGAAATATGACTTAGTTTTATTGATGAGTAATGTGAGTCTTAATGACACTTAGATCTAATGACCTCAGAGGAAGATTAAATCTGGACAATATAGATTTGTGCAGAATAGGAGACTGCATTGGTATAGCCATGTTGAAAGAATGGATGACAGTGCTTTTAGTAGATGTAGAAAAATTGAGGCAGCAGTGTCAGTTGGCAGGGAAAACATGGGAGGAAGTGATAAGGATGGCTTTGAGAGAAAGGGCCTGGTTAGAGATAGGTTAGTTTGGAAGTCAATTTCTAAAAGCCGTCCAATACATACCAGCATGTTAAACTGATAAGTGGCTTCACATTTTTTTTCCCCCCTTGAACGGGCTTTGATTTTTTTCATTCGTTGTTTCCACAATTTTCTGTCACTTGCATCTTGATTCATCAATCCCAATTCTCCCATGTCATCAGCCACCAACTGTTTTCAATTCTTTTGAGGTATACCCACTTTTTGTGCATCATCTATCTCCATTAAAACTAATTTCCTTGTATCTTCTAAAGACATTCTTTTGTACATGACCGAACCAATTTAATCTACTTTGGACAAATTCTTGCACATCAATGAGCCCCAACTCTTTGTGTGTGTGGTCAACCTCTTCAAGAGTTTGGTAATATCACAACTGACGTTATTTTCCAGTGACAATTAGTACAAGATTTAAATGGAGGTGGTGGGTGGAGCTAAACTGTTATGTTGAAAATATTACTTGAGAAAGATGGGAGAGCATCTTAAATGAAATTGAAAAATCACTAGATTTAAAATCCCGCGCTCATGCCTATCCACTAGAAACGTATGCATATAGTCAGATTTGTATGAAAATCAAAAATGAAAGATCTGTTAACATTGAAAACGAAATTAAAAACATAGCTTTTGGAAATTTTAAATTTATAATGCTGTATATGGATGATAGGCATATCATTCTCTCAAAATTCATGTTTATGGACAGAATAAAGCAATAAGAATCCAAGACTAAACACTAGTTATATATAATTTAGAAACCAAAACAACCTCTAACCTAAAAGGCATAAACACAAATATATTATTTAAATTCATACAAGGTTAATAGCTCAGTAGTGTTTATATAACTAGAGATCAAAATATAATAATTTAATGTTCTGAATTTGTTTTTAAAAACATCTATTCATACAATTGTTTCTGCCCATTTTCAAAACACATTTTTTTCTTGATTCGAGATCTTTTTTAAAAGGCTTCTGCAGTGAATTTTTATTTCCCATTAGATTACTCACCACCCAAAACAAAGCTGTTGACATCAAAATTGTTCTCTTCATTTTTATTTGGCGTATAATCTTATGAGAAAATTATCAAGAAAAAAATGTGTTTTGAAAATGGGCAGAAATAATTGTATGAATAACAATGTTTTTTTGTTTTTTTTTGTTTAACAAATTTGGAACATTTATTAAATTACATACTAGTTGTATCTATTCGGTTCTATCCGCAAGTCTTTGTACTTTTATTTTTGTTAAACTATGCTTTTTTTTTACTAAAGTATTATTTTTGTTTATTTTAAGTCGGATTTTTTAATTTAAATTTAAATGATCATTAAAGTATTAATTGGACAAAATTCTTATGAAACTATAACTATTACGATAACGATAATCTGTATTTATAAAATTATTGGATGTAAAAAGTTTTGAACGCTTTCAATCTTTTAATATATTATTTTAGTAGCTTTCAGGGGAGGGGGGATCTTTTTTACTTCCCTTTTAATTATAATGAACAAAGGGAAAAACTATCCACTCAAAATTTTTTCTTACGTGGAATAAGTATTTTCAGAAAGACAGAAGCAAAATAAATTATATTCCTACCAATAACATAGTTGAAGGGAAAAATGAAAAAATTAGCTAGTTCAAATTGAGTATCGATATGTCGGACAGATTGTTATTTGGGTCTGGCTTTGAAAAATCTACAAAATAATTTTATATATTCCATGAAACTATAAAATGACATAAGCATTTGCTTAATCAAATGCACGCCATAAAACGTTTGCTTTTTTTTTTTCCTCTATTTCACTTCTCATGTTTACCCAATAAATTTAGTATAGGATTTCTTCACTTTTATTTTTGCATTTTCTGAAGAAAAAAGAAGTAATATCTAGTAGTTAAAATAATTTTTTATACTTTTGTAATTATTAATCTAAAAAATATATATTTTTTTTGATACTAAAAATAAAAAGATAAGTTTGTCTGTAGTTAATTTAACATAGAAAAATCCAACTTTTCTGCTGTATGTATAATAACTTAATACTTTCTGCATGATCTCTCACCTTTATTTTAGTTTTATTTGTTACCTTTTATAAGTCTTAACATTTTGCGATCACTTTTATGGTATTAGATATCTTTAAATGCATGAGATGGAATGGACAGTATAGTAAACAGTAAATAACAATTAGATGGTTACATATTTTTTAAATTCTATTTTAATGTGTCGTGTGTATCTTTATATCTATTTACTAGCTGTGCTGCCCAATAGTCTTTTCTTGCAATTTGTTTCTCCTTTTGTTTTTCTTTTTTTAAACTGTTCAGTTTCTTTTTCCAAAATATCATTTTTTTTTTGTTCCAATAAAAGTTAAGTAACTCTGTATGGACGATTACAGAGTTATGTCCCTTTTTATTTTTTTAATGGAAGCCATTTGAAAATAATTCCAAACCAGACAGTATTTTTTGAAAAGGAATTAAATTGAATTACATTTAGTCTTAACAGAATGCTGCAGCGATTCACAAGAAAAACTGACCAACCAGAATCAAATATTGATTTTTTTTATTTTATTTATTTTATTTTTTTTTAAGAAAGCTATTGATGGCAAAGAAACAATAGAGACTGACTTAACTTTATATATAAGATATTTTATTAAAAGATATAAAATATAAGATATTTTATTATAAGATATAAGATATTTTATTATAAGATATAAGATATTTTATTATAAGATATTTTATTATAAGATATAAGATATTTTATTATAAGATATAAGATATTTTATTATAAGATATTTTATTATAAGATATAAGATATTTTATTATAA
The DNA here is from genome assembly GCA_963556195.1 of Sepiola atlantica. Classification (NCBI taxonomy): domain Eukaryota; kingdom Metazoa; phylum Mollusca; class Cephalopoda; order Sepiida; family Sepiolidae; genus Sepiola; species Sepiola atlantica. The sequence continues at coordinate 44,266,508 of OY744534.1, forward strand.
GATATAAGATATTTTATTATAAGATATAAGATATTTTATTATAAGATATAAGATATTTTATTATAAGATATAAGATATTTTATTATAAGATATAAGATATTTTATTATAAGATATAAGATATTTTATTATAAGATATAAGATATTTTATTATAAGATATAAGATATTTTATTATAAGATATAAGATATTTTATTATAAGATATAAGATATTTTATTATAAGATATAAGATATTTTATTATAAGATATAAGATATTTTATTATAAGATATAAGATATTTTATTATAAGATATAAGATATTTTATTATAAGATATAAGATATTTTATTATAAGATATAAGATATTTTATTATAAGATATAAGATATTTTATTATAAGATATAAGATATTTTATTATAAGATATAAGATATTTTATTATAAGATATAAGATATTTTATTATAAGATATAAGATATTTTATTATAAGATATAAGATATTTTATTATAAGATATAAGATATTTTATTATAAGATATAAGATATTTTATTATAAGATATAAGATATTTTATTATAAGATATAAGATATTTTATTATAAGATATAAGATATTTTATTATAAGATATAAGATATTTTATTATAAGATATAAGATATTTTATTATAAGATATAAGATATTTTATTATAAGATATAAGATATTTTATTATAAGATATAAGATATTTTATTATAAGATATAAGATATTTTATTATAAGATATTTTATTATAAGATATTTTATTATAAGATATTTTATTATAAGATATTTTATTATAAGATATTTTATTATAAGATATTTTATTATAAGATAGTTTATTATAAGATATTTTATTATAAGATATTTTATTATAAGATATTTTATTATAAGATATTTTATTATAAGATATTTTATTATAAGATATTTTATTATAAGATATTTTATTATAAGATATTTTATAAGATATTTTATTATAAGATATATTTTATTATAAGATATATTTTATTATAAGATATATTTTATTATAAGATATATTTTATTATAAGATATATTTTATTATAAGATATATTTTATTATAAGATATATTTTATTATAAGATATATTTTATTATAAGATATATTTTATTATAAGATATATTTTATTATAAGATATATTTTATTATAAGATATATTTTATTATAAGATATATTTTATTATAAGATATATTTTATTATAAGATATATTTTATTATAAGATATATTTTATTATAAGATATATTTTATTATAAGATATATTTTATTATAAGATATATTTTATTATAAGATATATTTTATTATAAGATATATTTTATTATAAGATATATTTTATTATAAGATATATTTTATTATAAGATATATTTTATTATAAGATATATTTTATTATAAGATATATTTTATTATAAGATATATTTTATTATAAGATATATTTTATTATAAGATATATTTTATTATAAGATATATTTTATTATAAGATATATTTTATTATAAGATATATTTTATTATAAGATATATTTTATTATAAGATATATTTTATTATAAGATATATTTTATTATAAGATATATTTTATTATAAGATATATTTTATTATAAGATATATTTTATTATAAGATATATTTTATTATAAGATATATTTTATTATAAGATATATTTTATTATAAGATATATTTTATTATAAGATATATTTTATTATAAGATATATTTTATTATAAGATATATTTTATTATAAGATATATTTTATTATAAGATATATTTTATTATAAGATATATTTTATTATAAGATATATTTTATTATAAGATATATTTTATTATAAGATATATTTTATTATAAGATATATTTTATTATAAGATATATTTTATTATAAGATATATTTTATTATAAAATCTCAAAATAATTCTGAATGATAATAATTCCCAACCAATAATTTAAAGCTTGAGCATTTCCGTATATTCTAACAATTTGGACATCAACCAGGAATAATTAAAATATGTATGTTAATTTTAACAAAAACATAAGTCAGTCATGAGACTGCATCGATCCGCCTGACAACATATGGATGAGCCAAAGTCTTATATGGACCTTACTTCTCCATATTGTATGAAGTATTCCCAAAGTTATTCCTTGGAAACGTTAACTGAAAAGCTATTTATCTGATTAGATTGAAATTTTGCATGGTGGTTAGTATTATCAAATTTCAAAAATTGGAAGTTGAAATCCTTTCATCTTTTCTGTGACCTTGACATCTATAATTGAATCCGTTCTAAGTTAGACCATGACCAATATTTTGACCCAAGTTTGTTGACAATTGGTCAGGCAATAGTTATGCAAACAAACATAGTGATAAGCAAACCTAACTGAAACCAATCTCTGCCAAGGCGGAGGTAATAAAATAGAAAATAAAAACAATTTTTTCCCCCTCAAGTTATCATACTATTAAAAAAATAGTTTATATCAATTAAAATAACCAAATTATTTTCAAATATATTAAAACTTATTTTACTTTTAATCCTTCTCATCTGCTATTATACTCAATTTTAAATGAGCTATCCCCTTATTTTTAGGTAATTATTTATGTTTCATATTAACAGTCGTCTGATCCGGACTAAGTCATTTTCTTTAAATAAATTGTAGATATTGCCTATAACATGTTATAACAAATTAAAATTAAAAAAAAAAAACCAAAAAAAACCCAAACCTTTTCGTCCTCCGACAATACTATTTTTGATCTCTTCAGTTGTCCTTATTTAAAGTGATGTAATACTAAGAACGCTCAGTATCGTTTTTATTGCTTGAATATATTTTTTCATGATATTTCATTTTTTGTTTCTCAATCCCCTGTTCATACCAATGTAAGTATTACATACTCTCAATTTAACTGATTACACTGAACCATGATTTCTGCACTGAATCAGTTCTTCATGTAATTGAATGTATGTTTCAAAACCAAACAACTTTTAAAATATAGATTTATTTTTATTTTTTTATTTTTTATAAAAGCCAAAATAGTTTGACTGGTTCTTCAAATTTGTAAGAATTTTCATAATTTTCTGTTAGATTAGTACAATTCATTTGCACCTGAAAGGTGGAGTTTTTACAGAATCATGGCATTTGATATTACTGGCCACTTCATGACACTGCTGAGAAGCACAACTAGAGGCCTATTGACAAATGTTTGATTTTCAGAAATTTCAGGAGGAAATTAAGTCAACTATATTTGAAAATACGTAGAATACCATTCTGACCCACACCTGAGGATTAACGTCATGTGGTTTCAACATAGGATTGATATTTTTTTACCAGACATCTTAATTAACCCTTTGTTTAATACTTATTAGTTTCCACAACAAAAGTACGTATTTTCATTTACTTAGCTATTAACACATCTTGTCCTCAGGTATGGATCAAAATCTTATTCTAAGTATTATCAATTTAATTTCCTTCAAAAATTTCTGAAAATCAAATATTTGTCGATAGACCTCCAGTCATGTTTCTAAATGCACCATCAAGTGACCTATAATATAGAATGCCATGCACAGGATACAATACCATAGTATCCTTTTTTTTTGGTTTACTTCGAATAATTAACTTAAAAATATGGATGCATTTTATGATCCGAAGATAAATGATCTCAGGTTTGCTGATTTCGATATTTCTATCCAAATTTGTAATTCCATTGTTGACAATAATTGACAATTTTAATTCTGTAAGCAGATATTAAAATGCATTTAATCTGCATATTTTGCAATGAAAATGATTTTTCAAACAGACGGATGGATAAAAGCTGTTATAAAGTTTTCTTTGCGGCTAAATCACATTGGTACGCGTGAGATCACCAAAGTTTAGTGATCACTATTTAGATGGGTGACCATTTGAGAATACCAGATGCTATAAGGCTAACTTGGCCTTTTGGCTAAGATCAAAGTGTAGTATCTGTTCCGATGGATACTGCACGCCTGTCCTGTGCAGTTCTAGGAGGTCCACCCTCCCAGGCTTTGCCTCCCCTCTTTGGGGAGGAGTAAGTTTATTGCTTACTGTCTGAGGCGCCCCTACCGGGGAATGCCGACGGGGCTGCCCAGGCAATTTTTAATGGCCAGAGTGCTCACTTTCTCGGCGCTGGCTTTTCAAACCCCACTTTCCCGACCCGATCTTGGGTCACATCTTACTTGTGGGAGTAAGATAAAACTGGCCTTGTGCCTAACTCCTGGGGAGGAGTAAATAAAACCAGATGCTATAAGCAAAACACTCCATGTGTATAAAGCGTAACCAGCCTTGCTTAGAGTATAACTGATGACAGACTAGCGTCCTGTTAAGGAGGACAGTTCAGGTCATCCTATCTGGGAACAAGCATCAAACCTATGCACCTTCAAGTTGAACTAGCTACTTTACTTATAGAGGTGTGTGAACACAGCCAAAGATGTTATTTCAGCCTTAGCCATGACATGTCAGGCAATGGACAGACAAAATCTCTCGTAGCGATGCATGGACACATAATAAAACATTTATTTCAGACCTAAGTGCGATGGATTAACAGATAAAAACAACACATCTCATAAATATGTGTGGCTTGATAGAAAATGCTATTTCAGACTCAAGTGTGATAGACTGACCGATGGACAGAGCTTCTCGTTAGATGCATGGATGCATCTAAAAAAAGATATTGGATTTAAATCTGTAGATTTCAGAATTTTAGAAATGACGATTGTATAATTTGGATGTGTCCATACATCTCTCTTAAGAATTTTTTTATTCGCCTGCCACGCTTCAGTTTGTGTTGGCATCCGTCAGTCGCAACGACTATGGATCAGCGCCGTATTGAGATGTTGCTCGTGTGCATCTTTTTGTGAGACTGTAGAGACCAATTCTTGATTTGCATGGTCTACTACAGTCTTGACATATGAAGGCTGTTGTGTAATGTGTCACCTCGACTTGTTGGTCTGCCTGTAGGCTCGCTCTTCTGCTAGCTCTCTTCGCAGCGTTTTCATCGTGGAGGGTCTTCTCACTGATGATCATTCCCTGGCGTATCTGTTTCCTCCAGGCAGGTCTGTCAGCTGCAGAGGCTTCCCGTGTATTAATGTTCACTGAGCAAGCCTTTATATCTTGCTTGTAGACATCCTTGAAGCGGAGATGGGGACAACCTCTTTTTCTTTAGCCTGAGGCCAGCTCGCCATAGAGATGGTCTTTAGGGATGTGCCCATCATCCATCCTGAGCACATGTCCCAGCCAACGAAGACGTCGCTCACGCAGTAGGGAGTAGATGAATGGAATGTCTGCTCTTTGCAGAACATCATTGTTGCTCACTCTGTCCTGTCATGTGATGCCAAGTATCCTAGGTAGACACCTCATATGGAAGACTTGGAGTTTTCTATCCTGTGTTGAGTATGTGGTTCAGGACTCATTCCCATACAGTAGGATACTGAGAACGCATGCTCTGTAGACGGTCATCTTGGTAGAAGGTTGAAATAGACATGCTGATTTTATATGGATTATTCAGACTACTATTCTCATTTTGTTGGTTATTTTCAGAGCGTTTCCGCTGATGTCACCTCCAACCTTCTTGAGGTGTATCCTTTCGAAGTTGAGAACCTTTATGTCCAATTAAAGAATCTATACAGTCTCAGAATTTTACTAGAAGGTTTCCATGTTTAAAAATATGGATCTCAAGAAGGTCGGTGAGCTTACATTGGATGAAATGTGAAAATAACCACCACAATGAGAATAGGTGTCCGAATAATCCATATTAAATCGGTATGTTTATTTCATACTGAAGTGTAGCCGACGGACAGAGCCTTTTAAAGAAATGCATGGATACATTTAAAATGTAAAAGTTACATTTGAGTTGGTTACTCTGTGCAGTAAGACAAGGATTTTTACAAAATTCATCTACCTTCGGATCAATAAAGTACAAACAATTTTAGGTCCCTTTTTTCTAAGCCAAAAAAGGGGGCATGCTATTGCAAAAATGATCATACTTTTAATCCATGATGACACTATGCATGAATAGATATTCACTAATTTCTCGGACAGATTTCTGTGTGTTATCAATTGAAAAGGCATTTACATGTTATACAATTGGATAGTATATTACTTACTAGATATATATCGCATGATTCGCATTAGAAAATTTCAATTAAAAAAATTCACAAAAATTCAGAATGCCGAAACGTTGGGTAATAAACTTATATCTATAGTAGAGTTTAAAATGTAGTAAAAATAAAATATTAATAAAAAAATATAGAAAAGCAAAATGTGGTTGAGATCCAACATCAGAGGTTTCTTGTGCATGTCTCTTTAGAGATATCTGTCTTGGTGAAACTAAGAATAAACGACTGCTTAAAGTATATAAATACACTAACTAGATGTACCAGACATTGGTTAGGATACAGTGATGTCATTTTAGTTTTTTTTTTTTTTTTTTTAAATTTTAGTTTGCACATAAGGTAGATGACTCCTATTATATTCTTCAATCTAAAATGAGTTACCCCTTTGCAATTTTTTTATTTTAAACTTATTATTTAAAAATGTTTCATATCAAGTCATCTGATCCAGATTAAGTAATTTTAAAAATAAATTGTAGCTAAGTATGTTATATTGCCGATAACATGGTACAATAATAACAAATGAAAATTGGCTATTCAGAATCAGTTTGATTTGTCAGCTTAAATGCTATGTGTGTCTGACTTTGAAAATCTAACAATCTAACTTTATATGTTAGATTAAATGGTGGTTTAAAGATACATACATTAAGTCGATTAGATGTGGTAGATTATCAAAAGGTTAGCATTATCAGCCATCTTCAAAATAGTCTATCTCAAAATCTCCGACATATTTACATCTCCGACAGAGAGTAAAGTATTATATTACACCTAAGGAAAAAAATGATTTTAAACTTGTATATAAAAAAATAAGTGCCCAGGATCCATTGCGTTCAATTAAAAAAATAAAATATTTCTGTTCTATAACCACACCTTTTTTGTTTGGTTCAGTATCTTAGCTATTCATAATATTCAGTTTAACGTTTGTTTTACATGCTGGCATGCGTTGGATGACTAGATAATTGACTTTCAAACTAACCTATCTCTGCCCAGGTCTTTATATATCCCTATTTTCCTCAGGTCTATTTTTATCATTTCTTCCCACGTTTTCCTTGACCTTCCCCTGTGAACTGAACCTGGTATCTCAACTGTTCTACATCTACTAACCCAAGAACTCTCATCTGTTCTCTCAACATGGCCATACCATCTAAGTTTACCCTTCTACACACATGTCCCTATACTGTCCAGATTTAACTTTCCTCTGCGGTCATCAGAACTAAGCCTGTCTTTAAGACTCACATTACACATCCATCGTATGATTCTCATCATTTCTCTCCATGCAACGCATGTCCTAAACCCTCGCTGGCCAGGTTTCACTTCCATACATCATTACACTACATACATGCCTGATAGACTCTTCCTTTGGTCGACAGTGGTAACGCTCTGCTGGTTAGTAATGGAGTAAGTTCCATGAACTTTATCCACTCCTAATTCTTGCAATCACACTATCACCTGCTCTTACCTCTGCTCCAATGGTATCGCAACAGTAACTAAATTTCTCGACAACCTCAATAGCTTTGTCATCCAGATATACTTTCTCTACATCCGACTTCTCATCCATCTCCATTGTCTTATACTTCTTGCACACAAATTGGTTATCATTTCTCAACTTACCTGTTATTCTACTGCCCTTCTTGGTTATCCAATGCTTACAAGTATCATGAAAAATTGTATCTTTTCCACAAACTTAGCCAGGGAACTTCCCTATTTTTAGAGCGTTCCAACACTACAATTAATGATCATCACTTTGATCTTGGTAACATTCACTTTCAGACCGTTACTAAATCATCAGCATGCAGCATTTTTTTCCGGATAACCCGTACAAAACTCTCTGGACAATACTTCTAAGACACAAATCAAAAGTAACGGTCTCAGTACTGAACCCTGATGTACTCCTACTTTAACCGACTATAAGCATTTCTATACATTACTTGAACAACCTTCACCAACCTTTCGTTTGCCCCTAGTTTACGCAAAGCTCACAAGACAACCTCTCCTGGCACTCTGTCAAAAGTTTTCTCCAGATCAACAAAGACAAGATACAGGTTCTTCTTACAAAAGTACTTCTCTTGCATTTGTCTCAAGATAAATAAAGCACCAGTGGTACTTTGGCCAGGCATAAAACCGAACTGCATTTCATCTATACTTATCTGACTTATTTGCTACTCAATTATTCTTTCAATCAATTTCAGGAGCTGATCCATCAATTTTAAGCCTCTGTAATTATCTCGGTCTAGTTCTTGCTCTTTGCCTTTGTAACAATTCACAATTGTACTAAGTTCCCGGTCTTTCGTGATAACCTCTTTTATGATCTTCTTTGTCAAGTTCATGATCATCTAAATGCCTGTTTCACCCGCATCCTTCAATATTTCTGCAATGATGCCCGAGGGTCTTCCAGCCTTCATTTTGCTCACAGCTTCACTTACCATTTCTTTCTCAATTCTTATAGCCGGACCAGATACTGCTTCTGCCATGTCTAGATTTTCACAATTCCATGAAAACTCTATATTCAACTAGTTCTCATAGTGGCATTTCCAAGTATCACTCTTGTCCTGTTCATTTCTTGATAACACTCCATTGTCATTTTGAATGCACTTCTCTGTAATAATATCCATATTTGTCTTTGCCATCTGTTTAGCTATCCTGAATACTTCATTCTTGTGGTCATCCCTTTGTAGTATATCTGGAAACCTGGCTTTCTCAGCCTCCTTCTTGGCTTTTTTATATTGTTCTTCTTGCTTTCCTCTTTGCCTCCAGATACACATCTTTATTCACTAAACCTGTTCTCCACTGACTGCTACACTTCCGCTTTCCTTTGATACACTTCTCAACTTCCTCATTCTACCACCATGTTATACTATACCTTGGGAGTCCTTCCATCCACTCACAAGTCTGATTTGTTACCTCCAACAGTGTATCCGTCAGTGTCTTCCACTGTTCTTCCACTGTTCTTTCACACTTCGTGCAGTGAATCTGGTAGCTGAACGCTCCATCACTTGATTTCTAAACTAAAATTTCACATGTTCTTCATTCAACCTTCAAATAAAGGCTGCAAACACTTACTAAAAGAATAAGACTTTTCTTTCTTAGTTGATTTTTCTTAGGTATTTTTTAAGAATGTTTCCATATGTTGCCAAACTAGATTAAGTTGTTTTTTTTTAAATAAATTGTAGCAAAATCTGTTAATTTATTGCCAATAACATAATACAGCAATAAGAAATGAAAATTGGCTAATTAGAAGTTGGATTTGTCAGCTTAAATGCTATTTGGGTTTGACTTTAAAAATCCGGACCACATAATAATTTTATATATTAGATTTATATTATATTTGTTAATACATTAAGTGATGGTTTAAAGAGATATACTTCCAAGCCATATTAGATGTAGTTGGATTTTATCAGCTATCTTAATTTAAAAATTAGATTGATCTTAGTTTCTGACTTGTTCCTATCTATGAGATTAGTGTTTTATTTGAAATTAAATCTCTGATATGGCCATGATTAAATTCAGTATTATCCTTACACTGGGGGGGGGGGGGGGGATTTTAACTTGTATAAAGAATTTCCTAATTTCTTCACAAATAGCTGTTAATTAAAATAAATATATAGAAAACTAGTCGTACTTACCTGTCGTTGCCCGGGAGTCTTTTACTTTCATTTTTGTTTTGCTTTTAAACTTTTTTTTTTTTTTTTACTACAACCCCATCCCCTTTTTCAAAAAGATTTTGAAAGTTAAGTTTAATTATGGTATCATTAAGTTATGAAATTATTGATTGAACCAAATTGTTATAAAACTATAAGTAATTATCGTATGTTAATATTGTTTTAATCTCTATAAATTATTGAATCTTTCAATCTTTATATATGAGGTTTTGCTAAGAATTTGAAATGACTTCTGTTTGATAGCTTATGCTTCCTTTCAAATTTCAGAAAGTCACAAAGTAATTAATTCCTTTTTTTTTTCTTTTTTTTTTTTTTTCCTTTTTTTTTTTTTTTTTTTTGTAACTATTAACTAGTGGCATTCTGGTGGATTTAATTTTGCAATTTTTTTTAATAGGATTTTAAAAATTTTATTCTACACTATTGCATTTTTTTATATCAATAAATAATCGATTAATAGTAAATAAGTCACATAGTGATGAGAAACACGCATACAGCCACTAAACAAGTGGTCACACAATTTTATTAATGTAGAGATTTTAGATTTTTGGTTTTCTAATTTTCTTTACTGTTCAATCAATTATTTTATTTATTTATTTGCCTCTGCACAAAGGGGCTCTAACACAAGGTCAAGTTTAATGTTAGGCAAGGACATTTTTGAACACCACAAGGGGACCTATAAAAAATGCTTCAGTCTAGAAGTGTATATTACTACTGTGCATAAAAGAAAGATTATGAACGCTTGTGTATAAAAATATGCTATATCTTTATTGTTTGTTGCGTCGAATGAGCAGAGTGAGTCATATAGGTTTGGAGTGCGCAAACAGCAGTTGACGCGAGTCAGATTCTCTAGCCCGTTGTTTTCTTGCCAAATTAAAAAAACAAGCCAGGATATATAGCATTTTGTGACACCTACGCATCTTCGACTGCCATGCCTATTCCAACATGTCGGCTACACAACTCAATGTAGCCACACCTTTTTTTTCCGACATGTTGCATATACAGTTTCTAGCTGTGTTGTTTATTTAACGAACAGATTCATTTATTTCTGTTTTATGCAGGTGGCCTGCTTGTCTTGTTATAACTGCCGAATGTGATTCTTTTGCCCAAACAGGTCGCATCTCTGTGTTACTATAGCCACCGGGATTTAATATCCTGTTTATCTAAACCGTAGTACGATCATTAAGGTCACACTGTTGACGGATATTCAACAAAAGGATTTCTCCTCTTCTGACTCAAGACAGAACACATACTACAGTTAAATCCAATGGACATATTTTTTTTTAGTTTCATTGGAGCACAGAGACGAGTTGGTGCTGTGTAATCGCAAGATTTAGGAATGGATGGAATAAGTTCAGGGAACTTTTGCCATTACTAACCAGCAGAGCATTACCACTGGTGACAAGAGAAGAGTCTATCAGGCATGTGTGCACAGTGTGATTTATGGGAGTTAAACCTGGCAAGTGAGGGGTAAGGATATGTGTTGCATGGAGAGAAATGATATGATAGATGTGTAATGTGAGTCTTAAACATGGGCTTAGATCTGATGACCTCAGAGGAAGATTAAAATCTAGACAGTATAGGGAGATGTGTGCAGAACAGGAGACTTTGTTAGTATGGTCACATAAAAGAATGGATGAGTGTTTTGTTAGATGTAGAACAGTTAAGGTAGCAGGGTCAGTTGACAGAGGAAGTCCAAGAAGAACATAAGGATGGATTTAAGAGAAAGAGGGATAAATAAAAACCTGGTCAGAGATAGGTTAGTTTGCAATCAATTTTTAAAGGCTGTCCAACACATGCCAGCCTGTAAAAAAAACGTTAAACTGAATATGATGATGTTTAAGTTGATTATTTTTGGTGATATTTCTGAGCTGAGGTATTGTTATTCGAATGTTTTTGACTGTTCTCCTCTTGGTTGTTGCCATTTTCACATAATTTTGCCAGTTGTACTTTCCCGCCTATTTCAGGGGCTTCTTTTCATAGTCAGTAAACATTTGGAAATTTCAAACAGAACACTTTAATTAATTTGGATTGGCTAATTTCATTCTCTGTTGCATGCCTTTTTAGATATCACGTATCTATCAATTTTTTCTTTTCTTCACGTGCAATTGAACTCACCACCTGTAGGTAGAATTCACTGTAGAATACCAGTTTAAATTAATGGACACCTATATCCACATAACCGTTTTGAAACTCTCGGAAGGTTACCAACTACAACAAAAAGGTTTCTGAAGAAGGCTGAAAGAGTATAACAGCGGAAACATTGAAAATCACAAAGATAAAAAATAAAAAAATATTTAAAATATGTAAATAATCCATTATATTTCTCATGTCGGTCAGATTTTTAGGTTTTTTCTCACTCTTCTCTAATCTATGCCCCTGGACAACGCTGGGTAGCCTTGCTCGTATCAAATATTGCTTAGAAAACAAACACTGATTTTAAACCAATTTTTGCCCTTTGTATTCATCAGATTTCTCAAAAATTCTGATTCACTCCAGAACTTTATTCAGCACTATCAAGCATTCATACAGTGAACATTTTTGAAACAATAAAACCAAAACTTTTACATATAATCTAACCATTATATAATGATGATTTCCTACGAGTAAAAATAATCAAGAAAAATAAGATTTTTACTAACCAATCAACATTCAGAGACAAACATTTCCATAACATATTTAAATAATAAAAAAAAAAAATAAGATTTGAACATTTCTTCAAATTGCCTTGAATAAATTTAAAGAGTTTCACTCGCTCACTCACTATCCAGGTTTATCGTCTGTGTTCCTTTTGACAATAGGTTCGACGTTGTCCGGTTATCTTTATGATAAGTCTCCAATGCTCACAATTGTGGGGATTGACGGTATCCATTTGCCACTGTTTACGGTCTTGACTGATGGATTCTTTCCATGTCTTCCTAAGGTGCCCAGCTTTTTTTTGCTGTCCAGTCTTAGACATTTGCTGATATACCCTTTACTTCTTTCAACCAGTGAAGCTGGTTTGCCCTTATTAGGACATAAAGTTTTGGAATTGCCAATTTCTTAAGAAGTGTCTGTCCTAATCTTCTGAATCTGGTCCAGCTTTACATTGCATATCACCTAATCATTGCCCTGTCATTTCTCTGGAGTCGAGCAAGTGAGGCCTGGGTGAAGGGCCCAACACTCACTGTCATACAACATCACGCTTCTTATGCAGCTATCAGACCTTACCCCTGGTAATAATTGGGATGGCTCTGGATGTTAGGATTGTGGAAGTTCTCTGAACTTTCCTCTAGCTGTCTTGACTCTGATGGTCGCACTTAGTTCGCAGCCACCTCCAGCATATTTTCTAGGTAGCAAAAGGAGTCTACCACCTCCAGGGTGTCCTCGCCTATTTCAACTTCTGTATAAGAGCAGCCCTCAATTGGACGGTCAAGTCCTAGACATCTCTTACATCTGAAGTCCGGATCTGGTGTGAGCCTACCATGCACCCCGCTGCACTTTTTGTGTACCCATGGTTGCACTGTATCACATTGCTCCTAACCCCCCCCCCCCTTCTAGATACCACGCATTGATAATGACCATAGTTCTTCAAAGATTGGAGTCCCGAGCTACTAACCATCACCTTTGTTTTGCCAGTGTTCACCCTCAGACCTTTTGCTTCCATGCCTTCTTCCATACTTTCAATCTTTCTTCCCGCTCATTCATTGTCTCTACCATTATGATAAAGTCATCGGCATACAGTAGTTCCCATGGGCACCCTAGTTCGGAAATTATTGGAGAGGGCCTCATGGACAACAAGGGACTGAGGACTGATCCTTGATGTACTCCAACATTTACACTGAACTCATCGCTGTAAATGTTATCTACCCGTACCTTGCTTCTGACATTCCTGTACATGCATTGTACTAGTCTTATAAGCCACCCCTCCACTTTAAGCTCGCGCATTACCCACCATAGCACTTCTCAGGGAACCCTGTCAAAAGCCTTTACTAGATCAACAAATGCCATGTATAGTCCACTGTCTGCCTCAATGTATTTCTCTTTGATTAGGATCATTTTGTTTTTTCATACTTTCTGCAGATAACAAAAACGAGTCAAAGCAAACAATAGTTTGTAAAAAAAATTCAAAAGATGTTCTCCTTAAAATGATTCTATTTGTTCAAATATTTTAAGTGTTTATAAGTACATAATCTTAAACGAAATCTTTTTTTTCTCTTAATATTTATAAACTTTATTTTTAATAACTATCCTCATCAGAGAAGAATATTTCTTATACTAAAGCTGAGTGAATCAACATTTGTTTCGATAAGACTTTTTTCCTATATACTTTAATCACACAAAATACATGCCAAAATATACTTTCGTTCTGAGATTGAGTTATGCTTGAAAATAAATTCTGTTTTAATTGTTCTAATTAACCATAATTTATAATTAAATAAACAAGTCATCCATCTTTCTTAGCAATCTATGTATATCTCTTCCCTCCCACTCTATGTTCATTTAACCACTCTGTAATATTTCTTAATGTCTCTGAACATGACTTTTTTTTCAGCATGGTCATCTAATTTACATACATGTCTGTACATACTATAAACGTGTATGTAAATAAGATGGTAAAATAACTCTTTACTTCTCCATAATAATATAAAGAGACTTTTTTTTTCTTTGTAATACAAGATAAACGTTATAACAGATAGGTCGCAGTTTATGAATTTTCAAATAACATGAAGTAGAATAAGTAGTGGTAGTGGTTGTGACCCGTTGACTAACAGGTACGTCTAATGTCAAATAATCAGTTAAATAATCAGTTAAATAATCAGTTAAATCTGAAATTGAAACAGTGCCAAAATACTGTTATTAGCATGAAGAAAAACAATATAATAAAAACTCCTCATTGCAATTCAAAAATAAAAAATAAATTCCAGATTCGGAAACCATATTTTGCTGTATCTGATTTCATTTTCCATCATTAAAATATCAATTATAGTCATCTTTAAAAAAAAAAAATTTTGTGGCTTATTTGTTTTCTTTTTAACAAATTCCTTTAATTATATTTCCAGCATTTTATATTCGTTTATTTCATTATATCTGTTTGATATCAGTAATTTATCCAATCTTTAGATATACTGTATCTTCATGAATTTTATTTTTTGTCTCTTTTTATAAAACATTTTTTCTTATATTTTGATGCTAATAGAATTAAAAAAATATAAGTGTAAATTCATGCGCGTTTGTTTATATCATACATCAATTTTATCTTTTCATTTCTATTATTTATTATGCCACCTATTGTTGCTATTAAAATGTCTTAACACTATATGTGGTAGCGACACATTTCCCTGCGTGTAAATAAATAAAAACAAATCAAATTAAAAACAAAAACTCCGCCGACATTGCATTTACTCTGTGATTTGGCCGATGACAGGAGATTTTCTTTTTATTTGTGAGATGAGGCATCTCTAGTATTTCAATATGGATATTTCTAAATGTATTTTATATTTTTTCATCTTGATTTTCTTTGTGTGCAATATTCAGTCATGATACAATTAATATTTAATTTAAAGCCAGTGAAGATGTTTAAAAAAACACAAATCCTATCATCAAATATTGTTTTTAACGATAGAAAAATAATGGTTTTAATATTGATCATCATTACTCAAATGTAAAAACACAGAAATAACCGGAAATTTACAAAACAAAAAATGACCAAACAATAGAAAAATATCGTCTGTTTCAGCAATATTTATACTCTGTACACTTTTCCAAATTCAATAAGTTTAAAAACTTAATTTTTAACATTATCTGTCTATATTTACTCTTATTCACCCCAAACAAGAGACATAAGGGGCTACTGTGAATTAGGGACATCCTAAGTAGGGAGTTGAGCAGCAAGATGTCTGTTCACATTACATTTAAATTTCTGCATCTTAGTAACTCTTTACTTTTTGTCTATATAACTTTCTTTTTTTTTTTTTACAAATATTTACATAAAACTCACGTTTTTCTCAAACTGATGAGAATTTCAGTAACTTGGTCTAGCTTTCTTTTTTCTTTCTCCTATTAACAAAAATGATCCCCTATGATCATTATTTGCCAAAATAATAGAAAGCAACCGTAAATAAGGTTGCTTTCTATTATTTTGGCTTCATTACTTTTATGAACAGGTTTTATATGTATATATTGTGTCAGTGTATGTTGAAAAGAGAAATCAATAAAGTGCTCGATCACAAGAATGTGAGAACTAAAATACAAATTATTTATTTAAAAACTATACATTGCCTATTTCAGAGACGTACTATATATATACATACTTACCTTCCACAGAAATTGTTTCATAACCTCTGCAATTTAAATTAAATTTACTTTGGATTTCATAAAATTAAGCATTATGGATTTTATTACACAACTGCACACACCTGACATTGCCATGGAGTCTTTTTTACTCTTTTTTTTTTTTTTTTTTTTTTTTTTTTTTTCCCCACTGCCATTCTTTCTTCCTCTTAATTTCTTGTAAAAAACATGTTAAAAAAAAATGAGCTTTGCAACAAAATCGATTGGACTTCTTCCGAAATGTTGAAATTTTAATTGCATAAATACTTCCAAGTTTATTTATTTTTTAAATTCTTAAATAAGAAACAAAGACCCAAACATGCACACAGGGGGTAGGAGGTCTTTCTTTTAATAGGATTTTGAAGCTTAAATTTATACTTTTTATTAACTATTTTAAATACATTCTGGAATCCATTCTTATTTAAGATTTTTTTTAAGTATACTTATTCATAGTCACACACACAATATTTAAGATAATTTTATTGAGTGAAGTATTTTTTACCTTTTCATATGTAACCTAAATAATACTCATTTCTATTCATGCATTTTATTGTTTGTCTAAAATAAAATGTATAAATTCATGTTTGTTCACGTCTGTTTACATAATTTTTTCAATTATTTTATGTCGCTTATTGTTGTTGAAACGTCCGCTAATTTGTTTTTATAATACTATATATGGTAGCGACACATTTCCCTGTACGTAAATTTAAAAAAAAAAAACAGCATTCCGCCAACATTGCATTTACCGTTTGATTTTGTCTCTGATGACAAAAGGAGTTTCTTTTCTTTTATTTGCGAGTTGAGGTGACTGTAGTATTTCAATATGGATACTTTTATATTATCTCTCTCTCTCTCTCTCATATATATATATATATATATATATATATATATATATATATATACTTTCTGTTCCCCCTCTCACTATTTTTATCTTATGTCTATTACTTTTCTATTTTTCTTTTTTTCAAATTTGTAATTATTTCAGATTTAAACTCGCTCTGAAGTCTTGATCAATGACAAAATAGTAGCTACTCAAATGAACTGAATTGATTGCATTATAATAGTTATTCAAATTTCCTGCCTATTTTTTCAGATTTAAACTCGCTCTGAAGTCTTGATCAATGACAAAATAGTAGCTACTCAAATGAACTGAATTGATTGCATTATAATAGTTATTCAAATTTCCTGCCTATTTTTTCAGATTTAAACTCGCTCTGAAGTCTTGATCAATGACAAAATAGTAGCTACTCAAATGAACTGAATTGATTGCATTATAATAGTTATTCAAATTTCCTGCCTATTTTTTCAGATTTAATCTAAATTATTTGTCTTTATACTTCTATGTAATTTTAATTTGTCATTTTTTTTTTTTTACTTTTATTTATATGTACAATATTTTGGATTGGTGTCCACTCATAAAGATGTTTTATATGATACAATTTACTTATTTTACTCAAAGCCAATCAAGATGATAAAACGTTCTCTTAGTAAAAGAGCAAACACGGATTTAAAACCAGTTTTCGTGTCCCTCCCACCAGTGAGTGTTTTAATGAATATCGACCCTGATTATGGAATCGGCTAAGCACATTTTAAATCCAAGCTCTGAGCTATTGCATTCACTGACTCGAATATATCTGGAAAGAGGTATGAACCCAGCCACATTTGGGTGAAATCGCAACTGTTTCCCATTGAAGCAGTGTCGTTTCAGCATTAAATAATCCAAAAATCTATGGAGTTCTATACTACAGGCTTTTTCATGGGACAGGCGACAAATCTGTCTGGAGGCCTATTGACAAATGTTAATCAGGAGAAGAACTAAAAGAAAAGTTGGTTTGCTAAACAAAACAGAATTTCTAATCTTAAGGTATTCAAATTTAAGTATAAGATTGTATATTGACTTTTTATATTTTATGTAGATTGTTAAAAGAAAAAAAAAGTTGCGACAATAATAATTCGCTACATAACAATGTAGTTTACTTTACCGTACGGTCAATTAAAATTTTTCTTATCAATTAGGTTTCAGGCACTCCAAAACTAGCAAATACGAAAAGGACGAATTCGGGTTGACACCAGTTGCTTTCACTTCCGGTTTAACCTGTAAACTACTGCATATGCACGTTGAACCTGTAAGCAGACGGATAATACTCATAATTTTTTAATTAAAACTATTCTGCATCGTTTGGTTTTTCGTATTTATTTTAAGAAAAAGGTGAGTATATTAAATAAAAAACATTGCAGAGATTTTTTTCTCTAAACAAACAAAATAACATTTAACAAAGTCATAATTTTATTTACAAAAAGTATAAACAAACGAAATCGCACACGCTTCAAATTTTTTAATTTATTTTTTCTTCAAATTTTTTTCTTAATTAAAACTATTGTGCGTTTAAAAAAAATTTTTTTTTTTTTTTATCTTTTAAATTGGAGGGGGTATATTAAAAAAAAAATATTGCACAGATCGTGTCTCTATTTACTCATCTCCCGACGAGGGCAGTTTTAGGCACAAGGTCCGTTTTTAAAGTGGGATGCCTCCTTTTAAAATTAGAACTATTTGTTTACATTTTGTGAACTTTAGAGATTAAAAAAAAAAGTAAGTTTACAAATTTTTTTCTGAAAACAAAATGTAGAAACAAACGAAATAACATTTAGCTATTTTAATTAAAACTATTCTGCGTTGTTTTGTCAATATCTTTCCTATCCTTCTAGACTAATACAATTTTTATTTTTGTCCCAATCCAGAGTGCCCCTTTTTGGGGGGTAGCTGGTTTTTCCCTACATTAATAACCGACCTTGTGTCTAATCTGCCTTAGTGGTGAGGCAAAAAATTTGTAACTTTTTTTAATTAAAAATTATTTTTATAAATTTCTACGGTCAGTTTTTAATGTAGTGAAAATCCATCTCCCCCAAAATAGGGGAACTCTGGATTGGGACAAAAATTTTAATTGCCTCAATCTAGAAGGATTTGTAATTCACTGACTGAGGTTAGGAAAGATATTGACAAAACAACACAGAATAGTTATTTTGTTCGTTTATACATTTTGCTTACAGAATAAAATTGTAAATTTTTTTTTTTTTTTTTTAATCTCTAAAGTTTACAAAATGTAAACGAGTAGTTTTAATTAAAAGACTCATTCTACATTAAAAACTGACCTTGAGCCTAACTCCGCCCTGGTGGGAGACAAGTAAATAGGGACACGATCTTTGCAATGCTCTTTTAATATACCCCTTCCTTTTCGTAAAATAAATACTGAAAACCAAACAATGCAGAATAATTTCAATTAAAAAATTTTTTTTTTTTAAGTTTTGAGTATTATACGTCTGCTTACAGGTTTAATGTATGTACGTAAGTAGTTTACAGGTTCAACTGGAAGTAAAAGCAATTGGTGTCGATCCAAATCCATATTTGCTCATTTTGGGGTGCCTGAAATCTAATTGATCCAATTTTTCTCTTAAAACGTTATGTGCATCATATCTTTTACCAGATAACTACTTTTGTTTTGTTTAATATTTCTCAGTTTCCACCACAAAAATATGTATTTTTCATTTATTTAGCATTTAACACATTTTCTTATCCTCATATTCTGTTGTTTTTTTTTTGTTTTTTTTTTTTTCAAATATATTGACATAATTTGTTTAAAAAATTTCTGAAAATCAAACATTTGTCAATAGACTTTGAGTTGTGCTTCTCAGTTGCACCAGGAAGTGGCCTGTATATAGAACACCATGGTATGACCCCCCCCCCCCGTCCTATGTGAAATTGCAATGTAGTGTTTACAATAATGTCGTTTCAGCCTTAAATAAACTAAAAAGGGTTGATATGCCGTAAAACATACAAACCAAACCAAGATTGTCATACTCAAAAGACCGAGTTGTATTTACTCCTCTTGTTTAAACTTTACTAAGGGAGATAACAATGGAAGCAGAAAAAAATTTCTTACAATTGCATTTTGAATTGTCTCCCTTTAATCATTAGGGATTTTTTTAAAAATGTATACTTAGCCAAATGTGTAGGAGTTTTTTAATGAATATTGATGACAACATTTGGTCAAATATGTAAGTCGATTTGTGTGTTTTTTAATCTTTTGGTTTTATTATTGTAATTAGGCAGGGGAAGAACTCTAGATGGGGTCCTACTGCTAAAAGCACATTTTCTTGCATGCAAATTACTTAGCACCTCATACACATAGATGGATTGAAGGCAACCATTCTCTGCGTTTGAGTGAGATGTAATATTAAACAGGCTGCTATAGTACCTTTTAATAAGTAGGACAAGTTTAATATTGCCGATGCAAAAATATGAAAGCGACTAGTAACAAATTAAATTTATTAAAAGTTCAGGAAAATATTAGTCACAAAAATAATTTCCAGTGAGTCAGAGAGGGACAGCCCTTACATATTGAAGAAGGGCGGGTAACCAACCTAAGGGGATTTACAGAATCTTACCCACAATTAAGTATGTCCTTCTAAAATGTAGAAGGTTGGCCCACATTGGAAAAATTATACTTTGTCGAAACTAGCCTATCGGAACTTTTTGAAGCAATAAAAACTAGTAATATCATAGACTTCCTAAAAGCAGCAATAAAAAAAACTTAAAAATTTTTTAAAAAAAAACTGTTTCTATAATAAATTCTAACATTTGCAAATAGAATATTTAAAAAAAAAAAATTTAAATGGTTGACATAAAATGACCAAACAATGGTTGATATGCCATAAAACATACCAAGCAACTACCCAACACTTCATTCTCAATAAGAATAGAATCCAAATATGATGAGTTCTGCATAGAAAAAAATATACACTTTCTGAGGATATCAACAAGTACTGGACCAAATATCTGAATAGCTTGGAACCGGAAGTGGTTCAAATTTTGATGTATATATAACTGTTGGATAGATAGCATAAGTTCCATCTAGAAAATAATATTTTGTATTTAAAAGAGAAATTGATTATTTTTAAAGGGAAGTAACTTTGTACCCAAAAGTTGTCTCAAGATTTTGAGCAGAGTTATCTGCCCTGCATTTGGGACCAGACGATATTGTAAAACATGCAAATGGAGATTCACTCAGCGACAGACAATTACATTTCTTCTCATTTTAAAGTAATTATTTTAAGTTGTATTTACATAACAGTTATGTTTGATATTTTTCATCGAAATTATTTTTTCATATTTGTATCTTACTACTCACAAAACACCGTTATATTTCAATAACACAAATATATAGGTAAAATATAACTTAATGAGAAGTAAAGAACTTAATACACTGCTAAAACAACGCCTGTTTAATCTCGCTCTGAAGAAGCCTTTTGATCAATAAAGATGAAATATTAGCTATTCAAACGAGTTGAATTGATTGTATTATGCTAGATATTCACTTTTCTATCCTCACCATTTTGTCGGATTTAATGTAAATTATTTTTCTTCATACTTCTATATGTATTTTTAATTTATCATATTTTTTCTTGTTTCTATGTACAATATTTTAGCTTGTGTTCACTGATAAAGATGTTTTTATATGATACAATTTACTTATTTTATTCAACGCCAGTCAAGATAATAAAAAAGTTCTTAAAGTGATCCGGATTTTTGTATATATAGCCTAAATATATATGAAAAATATAACTTCAGCAATAAAAAGTATAGAACTTAAATACACTGCTAAAGCAAGGCCTGTTAAATATTTATTAATTCAGTTGAAAATTTTAAAACATAACCTGTACACTAATGCTGTACCATGCATACAGATGTATATCTATGTCAGTCGGATTTTCCATGTTAGACCTAAATAGTAATGGATCTGACAAAGCGATATTTGATTCTGCCTAGCGATTTCTTCCTTTTTATCCTTTACACTAAAAAAAGGTGTAATTAGCATTGGCTTCTTTCTGAAAATAGTTATTCCAGCAAAACAGATTATTACTGTTGTCCAACAGTAAATAATAAATAAAGGAAGTCAAGTCGAGGGTTGGTTTAACAAGTGTATTAACAAAGTAAGAAAGTGACTAGCACTTGGCTAGACAGTTACAAGACTGTGCTTTGTCTTCTCTGTGTCTCTGGTGACTCGCACTATTTATAGTGACAACCGGTGTAGTTTCTCCTGCGTAAGAACGGCCGGTGTAACAATTACAATGGAAACAATTTTAAGTAAATCCCTAAGAGGGTCAAAATGTAAATATTAGGACAAACGTAATTAAATTTAAAAATAGATATCTACTACAAATAGTGCAGTATCATTATTTTCTATTAATCTTTTTTTATATATATTTGTATAGTTTTGTATTACCATATTCCACACATTATCATAGCCTTCAATAACAATACTTTATAAATACACACAATGCTTCAAGCAAACTGCACCACTTTCTTGTATATAACTGGGACTTCCTGTTAAATACAAGTTCTCTACTTTCGAAATGTAACACTGAATAAAATGTTTAAAATATTTATAATCCATAATGTTTTACTTCATAACAAGAGAACTATATATGCATGCATAGTACATCATTAGTGTGTGTGTGTGTGTGCAAAACAGGAGGTTTTGTTGGTTTGGTCACATTGAAAGAATGGATAAAAATGTTTGCTTGGGTTAGTAGATGTAGAACAGTTGAAGTAGCAGATGAAGGCCAAGGAAAGATATAGTTGGTTTGAAAGTCAATGTCTAAAAGGCATTCAACCCATGCCATGCAAAACAGACGTCAAACGGAATATGATGAGGAGACCTTCACTGATGCCTCAGAGGAAGATTTAATCTGGACAGTATGGAGCGATGTGTGCAGCACAATAAACTTTGTTGGTCTGAT
Organism: Sepiola atlantica; assembly: GCA_963556195.1. Taxonomy (NCBI): domain Eukaryota; kingdom Metazoa; phylum Mollusca; class Cephalopoda; order Sepiida; family Sepiolidae; genus Sepiola; species Sepiola atlantica. Next base: position 44,289,369 of record OY744534.1, read on the forward strand.
CACAATTAAAGAAAGGGGTGAGAGTACTTGGGTTAGTAAATGTAGAGAAGTTAAGATAGCAGGGTCAGTTGAGACGGTCAAGGAAAACATGGGAGGAAATGATAAGGATGTAGTTGAAAGAGGTATAAATAAAGACTTATACAGAGCTACATTAGTTAGGAAGTCAATTTCTAAAAGCTGTCCAACACATGCCAGCATGTAAACCAGATATTAAATCGAATATGATGATGTTTTTGATTATTCGCACTACTGTTCTAATCTTGAATGTTATCCTCACAACGTTTTAGCTGATATAATCTCCGACCTTCTTCAGATGTGTCTTGTCATTCTGAGAATAACATTCAAGATGAGAGCAGTAGTTTGAATAATACAAATTGTCAATCCTCATCTCAATAATCCCAAAACCTGATGTTTGTCCCAAACCTAGGAATTATCGCAATGTGAAATTAGGTAAACATTTATTAATGTTTAAATAAAATGGTGTTCAGTATAAGTCGATACTAAATGTAACCAATTGCATTTTTTATAATCTATTTCTAGCTTTACTTCCATTGTATTATGTGCCAAACTAAATCTGTAAAGCAGGTATTGGTATGACCCATTTTTACTTTGATGTGTTCGATTAACCTAATTAACTCTAATTACGTATTTGTAATTGGCATCTTCTCATCGTAGAATTCTGGAAAGAACATTACTTTAAAAACTAATATCATTGTCTAATAATTCTGGTTATTTAACTCTTTTCGTTATTTGTATTTGATTAGTTATAAGGCTGTAATGTCACCATCGTTTAAGATAGTATTCAACCGAGTAAACAAGGTAAGTTCCTTAAACTTGAACAGTTGAGGTAGCAGGGTTGTTAGGGGTAGGCCAAGGAAAACATGGGAGGAAGTGATAAGGATGAATTTGAGAGGCATAAATAAAGACCTTGCCATAGACAGGTTAGTTTGGAAGTCAATTTTTAAAAGCTGTCCAACACATGCCAGCATGTAAAACAGACATTAAACTGAATATAATGATGTTTTTGATTATTCTGACTACTGTTCTCATCTTAAATGTTATTCTCACAACGTTTCGGCCAATGTAACTTCCGACCTTCTTCAAATGCATCCTGTCGTTTCCTGCGTTCGATTAACCTTATTAACTGTAATTACATATTTGTAATTGGCATCTTCTCATCGTAGAATTCTGGAAAAACATTACTTTGAAAACTAATATTATTGTTTAATAATTCTGGTTATTTAACTCTTATTTTTCTGTATTTGTATTTTCATTATTTATAAGGCTATAATGTCACCAACGTTTAATATAGTATTTGATAGGGTAAGTCTTTTAAATGTACGAGGGTCATTTTATAGATGAGCTGAATTTTGCAATTAAATAACTTGCATTTACCTAGGAAAATTTTTTTTGCTTTAGTTTTCAATTTGCATAACACCCGTATTTATATTTCTATGTGCGTATATTTTCCACGCCCATTTGAGAAATTAAGACTGTCTGATCGATAAAGATGAAATACGTAGGTAATTGGAAATTAACTTGTGTTGCTAATGTAATCATAAAAATTTTTTTATTTTGACTTTACCTCTTTTAAAATGAATTGGTCCAAAATCGAATTATGTCTTCCCATTGACTTTAACAGTTTTAAAAAACTAATCTTTGCATATATTTTTTTATTTAATGTAATTGTTACACACATCTAATTGTTACAATTTATAATAAATATATAGAAAAGTGATTTTTGTTATTGTTTATTTAAAGAATATTTAGCTAACCATTATTTTTACAGTATGAAGAAACGATTTAAAAAAAAATTAATTCAAAGGTTAAAACGTTTGTTTCATTTATAAAAAAAATATTTAGCTGACTTATTGTTACGATAGAATTATTTATATCGTTACAACTTTCAATAAATTAGTAAAGGAGATATACTTGTTATTAATTTAAAGAATATTTAGCTGGCAATGACAATTGTTTTCATGGAAGAGATATTTTCTTAATATTATTAAACCATACGTGTATTATTTCAAAGAATTATTAACAGTGAATTATACAGTAAAATGAAGAAATCAACTGGAATTTCAATTCTTCACGTTCTTTAAAAAATCATTGAAAAACGAGCATTTATATTCCTTTATCATCAATATTTTTGGATTGAGTTTTTACAGTTAAAAAAAAAAAATTTGTTCCAAACTGCACTGGAAATTAGAGGATAGATTTCTGCTGAAAGAAGAATGTGGCTGTGGTTTTCACTGTTCTTACTGCATTGTTAAGACTTGAATTCGTCCTGGTGAAAGATGACCACAGAATGTTGAAGGTCTTTTTGCATTTCACATCTTTTTTTTCACTTGTCTAAGGAATTGGAAACAGGAAGTGATTTTTATAGTTGTACCTTTTTTAAAGAAATAATAGTGATGACACCCCCACCACCCCGTCACAGAAGACTGCCAGCTTACTCATAACTTTATTGTCTTTCTTTCTCTTGGTCAGGGGTCTAACGTTTTTCTTTGGCAGTCTGCTATCTTAGTCTATAAACTTGCCAGTCTTGAGGACTGATTCCTTTCAAATTCCATTGTCGCAGATCCTTGTTAATGACTTGCATCCAACTTTTCCTAGGTCGTCCCACTTTCTTCCTATCTTCCATTTCAAGATCTTTGCATTTTTTTAAAAAAAATTACTCCTCTTAATGTGGCCGAACCAATGTAGCTCACTGACTATCAGGAACTCACCCAGCTTTGGTATATTCAGCCTCGCTAACAGGGTATCAAAGCTGATATGCAAGGTCTGATCTGACCCAACATTGCATATCCATCTGATCATTTCTGTCATTACATTGAAGATGGGCGAGTGGGAATTGGATGCGTGTCCAGCACTCACCACCATACACCATCACGCAACTAACATAACTGCTATACATCCTCTATAATGAGAGGGTTAGCTCGCGAGGTTAGGACTGGCAACAGTTCGTGGAACTTACCCAATGCTGATTTTACCCTAATGGTAGAGCTAAACACGCAACATCTTCAGCACTCAACATATTCCCAAGATAACAAAAAGTGTCCACTACTTTGAGAGGGTCGTTATCCAACTTCACCTCAATATAAGCATGGCTTTCCTTACTGCACACTGTGCCAAGAACGTTTTCTTTATTGGAGAGTCTGTGTTTTAACTCCACAGGCTGTCCTTTCAATTCCGGTTCGTGGTGGCAAACTCGTTAGGAAAATGAGAGAGGGACAAGTGGACTCTTTTTGGTCTGTGTTCATTTTAAAAACCCAACGATGACTGACCTTTGAAAAGACAAGTTCATCATGCACAACTGTTTGTACATTACCCATCGATAGAAATGTCTGCCTTTATAATTCTGTCAGCCAAAGTGAGTTTTGTTAACTGAATCCATTATTTCAAGTTTGCTTGCCATTGTGGACCTGCCTCGCCTGTCTTCGTCTAGACTATTTCGACCTTCTTTTGTGCACATTTTAAACTTCAAATGGTTTGTACTTCTCCGCTAACATTAATTTCATGATGGAACTCTGTTCAAGCTTGGATCCCTGTTTAATTTTCTGAAAACATTTTGAATTGCTTAAAAACAAATATTTTTGCGAGATAAAAATAATTTAAAACCAATTCCAAACAATGTCGCATAATCATGTTAACACACTGGTTCTCATTAGTTCACCGAAGTTAAGCAATGTTGAAACTGGTCAGTAGCAGATGGGAATACCTGACGCTGTAAAAACAAAAAAAAATGCAGAAACTAATGTTTCCAAAATCATTTCCCTGACTGGGATATATTTGTGACTGGGGACCATTTGTGAATTCAATATTCCCTAGAAACTCCTTTCGTGGAACCCACCGCGGGTGACTGCCCCACCAGGACAAACAATGCAGAGTTTTGATTTATGGAAATAAGTTTTGAAAAGAGAAATATATTTTGCTACTTTTTTTTTTCCTTTCTTTTTTAAATCACATGATTTTATTGAATTACCCTCGTACATATATTTTCTTGTGCATGCTACTCGAAATATTGATCAGAAATTTTACAAAGTTATCTTGTTGGTTTTCGAGATCAGACCCAAATAGCATTTAAATTGACAAATCAAACTTTTCTTCTGACTAGCCGGATGCTGGCATGTTTCCCGGCACTCTGTCATAGAGGTGTAGGTATAAACTCCATTGAATGCTCCCTGTGCAAACTATGAGTCCACAAGAAGTGTAGTAGTCTTGCTGGGAGGGTGGTTGTTGACCCGTATTTTGTTTGTTGCAGATGTCTGTGTGTTGCTCGCTCAATAGATGGTCAAATGGTGGATCTTATGGATGCGGATGGCTCCCCACTTGATGTTGAAATTACCTTCTGTTACGTGGGTGACATGTTAAATGCTGATGGTGGTTGTGAACGTGTTATCACTGCTCACTGTTGTTGCTTGGGGAAGGTTCAGGAAACTGCTGCCAATCCTTACATCTTGCATGGCAGTGAGACATGGGCCTCAAACGCTTCTGACCTGCAACGGCTTCAGTGTAATGACCATGCCATGATCAGGTGAATGTGCAGAAGAGAGAATCCTTTCAGCCATGCTCTATCAGAAGAATAGTATTGGTGGGATTTGGGATGCCTTACACGCTCGGCATCTCAGGTGGTTTAGCCATGTATAGCGTGCCACCTCCTGCATCAACTCAATAACATGCATGAATAACCCAGTATCTATGTATTTCTACCGGCCTCTCTCACCGTGCATTGATTCAACCACACTAATAGTTTACAATGTCTCTGAACATTTACAGAAAGAATGAAGTTAATTTACAGTGTGTTCATACACAACGTAAACACATATGTAAATTAGATGGCAAAATATCAGGTCTTTTTACTTCTATATTATCCATAAGGATACTATAAAAGTGAAGAGACTTATTATTTTGAGTTATGCAAGAAGAATTTGTTCATGAATTTTCGAATGAAATCAAAGTTGAATAAATAGTGGAAGTGGTTGTGACCTAACAGGTCCTGAGTAGTCTACAGAGATGTGGGTGGCCAATGACAAACAAATCTGAACTCAAGATGAAGTTCAACCCTCACCACCAATTTCCCAATGTAGAGACATGGGCCCCAAATGCCTCTAACTTGCAATGGCTTCAACATAATGACCGTGACATGATCAGGTAGATGTGCGGTAGCAAACTAGAGGGGAGAATCCCTTCAGACATGCCCTATCAGAAGAATGGTATTGGCAGGATTTTGGATGCCTTACGCGCTCACCATCTCAGGTGGTTTGGCCATGTACAGCCTGCCACCTCCTGCATCAATTCAATAACACACATTAATAACCGAGGCACGATGGTGCGTGGAAGACCAAGGGAGACATGGCTCGAGTGCATACGAAGTGACTTGATTGCTTGCAACATGACTGATATCAACCCTATGGATCAGACCGCATGTAGAGCAGGCGTGAGGTTGCCTGGTATTGCCCACCCCCAGAGTTCAGGGCACACGCAGCACCTTAAATATTAAAACCTGATGATTAGTTAATCAGTTTGTTTCTCTAAGCCCCTTTTTCTCTATATAATATGACACAAAATAAAAAATATTTCTCAGTTCTGGGATTGAGTTGTTTGAAAACGAAAATCTGATTTAATTTTTCTTAGCTTTAAATTGCAAACGAGTCACCGGTCTCTCACTTAGTTATCTATGTATTTCTCCTGCCCCCTCTCTCTGTTGATTCAACCACTCTCTAATTGTGTTTAATGTCTCTGAGAATTTAGAGAAAGAGTGACTCTTTCTAGCTAATTTACATAGTCTGTTCGTATACACCAGAAACACATATGTAAATTAGATAGCAAGATAATAAGCCTCTTCTATTTCTATATTGTCCATAAAGATAATATAGAAAAGAAATTATTTTTATTTATGCAAGAAGAATTTCTTCAAATGCAGTTTATGAATTTCTTTAATAAAATCAAAGTGGAATAAATAGTGGTAGTGATTGGGACATCTAGGGTGATGAATACATCTAGGGTACTCTATATCTATATTGTCTGTTTATTTATCTTTTGCCTATTTTTAACGACATTAATCCTGAATGAATTGACATTCCTGGAGTTGCAACTTTATTTCTAATTGGAATATTTCCCTGTAGTGGTATTTCAGCTTTTTCTTGTAACATTTGATTTTAACTTTGTTTTAAAAAATAATAAACCATTTGTTTTTTTAATTCAATCTTTTTTTTTTTTTAAATAGAATTAATAAAATTTACAATTCGAACTTGTTAAACAGTATTGAAAATTAATTTTTTTTTCTTAGTTTAATTTTGATGTAAAATATCAAAATTCACAGCCTATACTTATTTGTCTTTTAGATAGAAATAATGAATTCATAAAAGTAAAAAAAAATTTAATAATAGGAAAGAAATAAAGTAAAATAATCAGAATGTGTTAGTCGCCTATAGGCGAGAAATACAGAAACATGTGAAGTGGTCACAAAATATTAATATAAAGAAGAGAATAGATGGAAAAAGTGCTCAATAATGAATCAAATAATCTAAGGGAGATAAGTTATAGCTTAAGCTTCAAAGCTGTATCTCCCTTACATTATTTGAGTCTGTCACCATCATAACAATCTTCCTAACTGCAATTTTTTTTTTTTTAATCAAGCTTACTGAAAGCAGTCATTTTGGTATTTTTAAAAAACATTGGAAATGTGAAAAAGACAATGTTCAGGCAGAATCAAATGTTTGTGTCAGATGCCCTGCTATTGGATTCTGGCATTATTATTATTATTATTATTATTATTATTATTATTATTATTATTATTATTATTATTATTATTATTATTATTATTATTATTATTATTATTATTATTATTATTATTATTATTATTATTATTATTATTATTATTATTATTATTATTATTATTATTATTATTATTATTATTATTATTATTATTATTATTATTATTATTATTATTATTATTATTATTATTATTATTATTATTATTATTATTATTATTATTATTATTATTATTATTATTATTATTATTATTATTATTATTATTATTATTATTATTATTATTATTATTATTATTATTATTATTATTATTATTATTATTATTATTATTATTATTATTATTATTATTATTATTATTATTATTATTATTATTATTATTATTATTATTATTATTATTATTATTATTATTATTATTATTATTATTATTATTATTATTATTATTATTATTATTATTATTATTATTATTATTATTATTATTATTATTATTATTATTATTATTATTATTATTATTATTATTATTATTATTATTATTATTATTATTATTATTATTATTATTATTATTATTATTATTATTATTATTATTATTATTATTATTATTATTATTATTATTATTATTATTATTATTATTATTATTATTATTATTATTATTATTATTATTATTATTATTATTATTATTATTATTATTATTATTATTATTATTATTATTATTATTATTATTATTATTATTATTATTATTATTATTATTATTATTATTATTATTATTATTATTATTATTATTATTATTATTATTATTATTATTATTATTATTATTATTATTATTATTATTATTAGTAGTAGTAGTAGTAGTAGTAGTAGTAGTAGTAGTAGTAGTAGTAGTAGTAGTAGTAGTAGTAGTAGTAGTAGTAGTAGTAGTAGTAGTAGTAGTAGTAGTAGTAGTAGTAGTAGTAGTAGTAGTAGTAGTAGTAGTAGTAGTAGTAGTAGTAGTAGTAGTAGTAGTAGTAGTAGTAGTAGTAGTAGTAGTAGTAGTAGTAGTAGTAGTAGTAGTAGTAGTAGTAGTAGTAGTAGTAGTAGTAGTATTAGTAGTAGTATTAGTATTAGTATTAGTATTAGTATTAGTATTAGTATTAGTATTAGTGTGCTGATGCTGTCAAAATTGACAACATACTTTTTTTCAATGAACTCAAAACGTCTTAAATTTGCTATACTACAAGCGCCTTATCCCGTTAAATATAAGTGTCATTTATCAGACTAAAACACAAGTTCAATCAGTTGTATCTACTAGAAAACCCGTGATACGTTGGGCCAACGTAATTACATTAAACATTAGTGCATACATTTAGTCCCCAGAACCGATTGTGAAGTTTAATAGATATTTTAAAAGTAGATTTGGTGCTTTTTTTTTTTTTTTTTTTTTTTTTTTTTTTGCAGGATCTTTACCGTATCAAGGTATTGAATCCACAATTTTGCTGTTTGCTGGTCAACCATCGCATCCTTCACATGGTTGATTCTCTGGGCAATCCTAGTCATAGACTCTGATGACAGAACATTATTCAATGTCTCAGTCCCATCAAGGATACCTTTAAATAGCCCCTGAGCTTCCTTCAGGTTTTCATTTTGAGGAAATGACTCTTCTGCATCAGTGTTGGGTTGATCATCCTCAATGACATGTGAAACTGGCAAATCATAGGCTTTCACTGACAAAATAGCATTCAGAGCAGCATCAACTAAGAAGTGAGCACGAATGGCTCTTGCAATTGCTTTGCCACTTAGCATATGCTTGACTGTGTTTTCAGCATACACAAGTTCAAAAAGTTCTTGCAATCAAAAACCTGTCATCATATGACCAATTGATCACAGAAAGCTCATCTATGTATGGAGCCCACCAAGTCGCAAGACAAATGATTTCAGGGGACTGGAAGTAGGTTGTGACTCGACTATCATCATTGCTTTGTACCAAAGTGGTTGATCGAATGTTAGAATTGGTGTAATGTTGTTTTTCCTGGCTAAATCACTAATGCTGCAAATATTTAGCAACTTCCAGAAATGCCTGCTTTCTCTCTGAATCCGCTGGTCTACCAAGGTTTTGTTTCTTACAAGAATCAGAAGATAATGTCTTAGGAATGTTTTTTTATTGGAATCAAAGTTTGCAAAAAATGTTCTGTGATAGTGTGCTTCTTCTGAAACAAGGTCAGCTACATAACCTATTCTACCTTTAACAGTGAATGCCCAGCCATCATTTTTTTCGGACTTTCTCAAAAACTTTTTAACACTCTGTTCTTAAACTCAATAGTTTCTATATAGGAAACATCTTTCTTTTCTATCAGATTTTGCTCCAGAATCACAAAAAAAAGCCAATGTTCCTTAAAGTTAAACACACACAAAGAGCGGCTTGCACGGGATAGTATTTCATCATGGGTGGACCTGTTTTTACGGTCAATTTCTATGTATTTGGTGTTGATCCAACGCTGTCTGCATTTCTTGTGAAGACGTTGACTAATCTAAATTATGATCTTCTCTCCACGTTCAGAAGCTCTGTTAATGGAATCGATGATCTTCTGGCTGACGATGAATGTTTCTTCATTACTGGACAGGTCATTGTTGCAAATAGTACACTTGTCAGCATCCATAATTATCGGACCTTCACTTTGGCCAACCTGAAATTAGAATATGACAGAATATTAAGCTCCTGCAGTAATACATCAAAAGAGACAAAAATAAGGCATAAGAAGTTATTATATTTAACTTTATGAAAACTGTTGGTTTTATCCAATTTCACATTGCTACATTTGGTATTTTTAAAGATGAATTTACAGAAATTGAGTTGAGAGAGGGGAGGCTAGAATCGGCGGCAATCTTTAAAGATGGCGCCCGTTGACCCCTTTCCGTAAGGCTAATTTTGGTAAACTTTTTTACCCGTAGCTGGAAACTGTTCATACCTTCGCTACAGTATTGAGTTTGAAACCGGAGAAAAACGCATAAATTACTTTGAAGAAGATTTGTGTTATCATTAATTTTTGCAATTTGTTAATTTAACATTAAATATAAATTGTTTTTATTTAGTTATTTATTTTTTTATTACATTTTTTTAATGAGTAATATTCCAAGATAAATCTCTTCTTCAAAAGAAAATTAAGAATAGCGATTGAAGTTTTTTTTGTATCTGTTGTTATTGGATACATTATTTAAAACCAATACAATTTCTTTGATGGTGATGCTGTATGTTACAGTTGGTTGAAGATATTGTCAGAATGTCGTTATAGGTGTGAAACTAACAAAAATAATTTGTTCGAATTTGAGTATAAATGTTATAGTGTGCCTATAATGGGAAAAAATGCCATATCTCAACCAGAAATTATCATCTGAGAGTGGTTTGGTATTCGTTAGAATCATTATTTAATTTTGTACATGATATAAAAAAAATTTCCTCAAAATTACATCTGTAAATATTTTGTAAACAATTGGTAATTTTTCTTGAAATTTGGCTATTTTTTAATGGTGGATTTAATCAGAAATTTTCAAACCTTTTGTTAAATTCTGGGAAATGTTGGTCTAATGTTCTAAAATCACAAGATACCTAACTTTTTAGGGATAACTGACCTCAAACTTGCAACTCCTTGCAAAATAACAAAAAAGTATGAACCTACTGTTTTGGGGGTTTGACTATTATTTCTTTTAAAAATCTGAAATTCTTTTGGATTTTTACATAGCTGGAGTATTTTTATTATTTGCAAATTTAATTTTTGTTTAAATACTGAGGAAAAAATGTTTAAAATATTTACGTATGTAGATTTATGAACAACTGTGCATGATTTGTTTTACATTTATAAAAAGAATCAGCAATGTTTAAAAATCATCGATTATACTGTATTTTCCTGGAAAATGCTGAATAGAATTCTATGGTAGAATTTCCAGATGTATTATTCGATTTCAAGCAACCATAAAATGCATAAAAAATTAAGTTTTGGGCCTAATTTTTTGGCTGATTCAGTTAGACTAAATTTTTGAAAAATAATAGCTTTAGACCGTCTGCTGACCTTCAAAAATCATTTTTCTTCCCCTGGACACACTGTGTTGTTATGCATGAATGTATGTTTGTTATCTATGGCCGTGTTAAATTAATTCTGTGAATTCTTAATTCACAATCGAGTTGAGAAAAATAGTGTGAAATATGTAAATACTAATGCCGTATATCAGAAATATTTAAAAAACTGAACCATCGTATTTTATCGACTTGGGTGAGCTGCATACATGTCAATATTTATCTCCAAAGAGTTAAACCGACTAATGTAAATGAGTCTCCCCCCCCCCACCCCCCAATTTTTTTTTTTTTTCTGTGCTCAGTTTTAATGATGCTCAAGTGAAATATAGCAGTTCAAAATAAAATAACAGGAAAACCTATGAAATACTTATCAGTGAAAAATATTAGTGTACACCAAAAATTACGGAAAATTATCTAGTAGAATATTAATAAAAAAAAAATAAAATTAATTTACAATTCTGAGTCCACAAACTCTGAACGACAAGCCAGTGTGTCATCTTTATTTTAGAAATAGGGAGATAATCTTCTACTACAGACTGGCTTGACACAAATGTCGTTGGGAGTGCGTGGACTCCGAATGGTAAATTAATTTTATTTTTTATTAAAATTCTACTCTTATTTTTTCTAACTTTTCGTGTACATTAATATTTTTCATAAGTACATTTATAAGTTTTCCTGTTATTTTATTTTGAACTGCCTTATTTCGCATGTATCTCGATATAAATAAGCAGCAAAATTTGTGTGTGTGTGTGGGGGGGGGTAGAGTATTTGTATGACTTTGTTATTGTCAGCAGGTTGTGAAGTCGTATAAAATAAACAATTACCACTTGAAAAGATCATTTTAGCTACCATCCTCTTATATACATCCCACTTGTTCTTTCTCTTTGAAAGTCGGTGAGAAATCTTCACAGGTTTGAAAATACAAACCCCTTCCTAATCTTAAGTAAACATCAGACTACATTTCAAGGATTTATCCTTTTTTATTTGTTTCTGATTTGTCAGATTTGCATTACAAGTTAACGCTTAAGTTTAATAAGTAATTTGTGTTGACAAATGATGAGGAATTTTACTGGGGAACCTGAAGATGAGCATTCTACATGAAGCAACATATCTATAAGCTCTATGGTATGATTGTCGTCGGCATAATAATACATATACACATATATATATATATATATATATATATAGAAAAGAGGGTAGTGCAGTATTAGTGCAGTTCCAACGAGAAAAAAGTATATATGTAAAGGAGTAAGGCTACCAACATTTGTAAAATGTTTTTTCAACATTTATTATTTTGTTATTTTATCATTTTATAATTTTATATAACGCGTTTCAAGCAGTGGTCTGCTATCATCAGATATGTAAATCCATTTGCTATATATATATATATATATATATATATATATATATATATATATATATAATAATAGGGATTTGGTGTCTTTAAGTCAAAACTATACTATTGCTTCTATATCTTTTAATGCTCAATACTATATTATTTCAGACTAATGTACTATCTTTCAGGTTGGAAATAGTAGTTTTATCTCTGTTCTGTTGTCATGGTATCGTCCTCCCAGGAATTACCTCCTCCTTTCGGGGGGTGCATCTGTTCTGTTGTCATGAGACTCTCTTCCTTGGGGGAGGGGGGCCTCAGCGTAGTATATGTTTGTTCGTTATATACTAGCAAAAATATGAAACCTAAGGGAACATGTTATTGTTAATACATATAATTTCTATTGTATGATGAATATCGTCTGTTGTAATAACAATATGCTTATATACATACGTATAATTTACGTATTGCCCCCACCCTGATGAA